>VZQC01014308.1:2360090-2427107 GCA_009823505.1 Rhizomys pruinosus
ATATATATATATATATATATATATATAGAGAGAGAGAGAGAGAGAGAGAGAGAGAGAGAGAGAGAGAGAGAGCCTGGTACTAGCACAAAAAACAGACACATAGATCAATGGAACAAAATTGAACATCCAAACCTGAGCACATGCAATTTCAGCCACCTCATATTTGACAAAGGAACCAAGAAAACTCAATGGAGGAAAGACAGCATCTTCAGCAAACAGTGCTGGCAAAACTGGATCACCATTTGTACAAGAATAAAACTAAACCCCTACCTTTCACCCTATAGAAAAATCAACTCCAAATGGATCAAAGACCTCAATGTGAAACCTAAAACTCTGAAAATGATAGAAGAAAATGTTGGCAGTAAACTATAAGATACAGGCATAGGAAAAGACTTTCTAAATCAGACAGCTGTGCAGAAAAAAAAAGGTTAACAATCGACAAATGGGACCTCATTAAACTCAAAAGCTTCTGCACAGCAAAAGAAACAAAGTAATGAAGAAAAAACCCACAGAGTGGGAGGAAACCTTCACCACTGATACATCTGACAGAGGATTAACATTCAGAATATATAAATTACTCAAAAAACAAAGGAGCAAGGAAACAATTGACCCAATCAAAAGATGAAGTAAAGAGCTGAACAGAGACTTCATAAACGAAGATGTAAAGATGGCTGAGAAACATCTTAAAAAGTGTTTAAAATAGAGAATAATTAAAGAAATGCAAATTAAAATCACACTAAGATTTCATCTTACCCCAGTAAGAATAGTTATGATCAAGAAAATGAATGACACCAAATGCTGGGGAGGTTGTGGGGAATGGGGAACAATCATTCACTGCTGGTGGAAATGCAAATTCATACAACCTCTATGGAAAGCAATATGGAGAACTCTTAAAAGACTGAAAATGAACTTCCCACCTGACCTAGTCATACCACTCCTGGGTATATACCCACAAGACTCATCCTATTGCAGAAATGCATGCACATCTATGTTTATTGCAGCTCTCTTCACAATAGCCAAGAGCTGGTAACAATCCAAGTGTCCCTCAACTGATGAGTGGATAAAGAAAATGTGGTACATCTACACAATAGAACAATAGAATTCTAGGCAGTGGTAATTGCTTGTGCTTCATTAGTAGGATTGAATGGTTATTCCTGGACAAACTTTCAGCCCATGAAAGAAAACAGACATAATTGACCAGAGACCAGGACAGCAGCTCCAGAAAACGTGGACTGTTTTGCTTCTCATCCACCTGTGCCCCTTTTCTAAGCCTAGGGAACAATCTGCGGAAGAGGGGGCGTGGTAAAATGTAAGGGCTGTGATTGGGGTGAATGGTGAAACTGCAACAATGTAACCTGGACACTCATTTGATCAACTTGATTGAACATACAAGCCCCTCCCCTGCTGGATGGTGGGACCAAGGGGCTGTGTGGGTTTGGACACAACTGCTTGCAAGTTGGTTTTGCATGAAGGATGCTTGTACTCATAAATTATCACTTATTGCTAAAAAATGGAAAAAAAAACCTGAGAGAAAGATGCAGGACAGTTATGGCAGAATACATGATCTGGGATGGGGTAGGTGGGAGGGGGGAAGGGAAGGGGAAATGGCCTGAACATGAATTGGGGAAAAGAAAATGTAGTGATAATACAGCAAAAGCATCCAATAATAAATAAATAAACAAAATAACTAATCTAAAAAAATCTAAAAGAAAACAAAAAGAAAGAAAGATGACAATCAATGAAACTTTCCAGGTCAATGTATGGAACATAGAAGCCATGTAATGTTAGGTGAAGTAAGCACAGTACCCAGAAAAAACAATGGCGTGACATGAGTGTCCCTCATTGTGGATCCTAGCCCAAAATCCCTATATGTAAGGCAAACTGTAAATTAATACCTGATGTTACTACATCAACTTGCTCATTGTAATTGCGCAAATTTAAAGTAAATATTTTTTTCTTTAGTCTGATACAACACCGACTGTTTTCAAAAATGGTAAATCATCATAATTTTGGTATAGTGCAGTGGTGTGTCAATGTATGCATATTTTGAATGATACAAAAATAGGAAGGAAACAAAACAACAAAAAAGACTGAGTCCAAGAACCAACTGGAAACAGTAAAACTCTCCTCTACATAAAACAGTAAATCTCTTCATTGAAAATTTTTAAAAAAGACGGAAAGAAACAGATGCAAGACATGAATGGCAAATGCATAAACCTCCTGGGGGGGGGGCAAGGAAGGGGTGAATAAATTTTTCATTAAGAACACTTCCTTGCTATGAATTCACAAACCTATCATAAAACACACACACCACACCTACACTACACCACACACACACACCACATAACATATATAGTATGGCGTTGTTAGGAACATTTTAATCCCCACATAGCATTGGGCACGTCAAAGGGCAAGTGCCACTCTCTCTTGTTAGTTCGGTCCAGTCCGGGGCCTGGTCTAAGCAAAAGTGATTCCAGGACACGTTGGGCTGCAGGTGAGACCCACTCAAAAAAAAAAACAAAGAAAAAAAAAAAGAGTATAATAGCCTTTCTGAATGCCAAAAGTCCCCTCTAGGCAAACGAAAGAAAAGAACAGAAGAAAGAAGGAATAAAAAAAAGCAGAGAGAAGAGGAGAGAGAGGGAGGGAGGGAGGAAGGAAGGAAGGAAGGAAGGAAGGAAGGAAGGAAGGAAGGAAGAGAAAGAAAGAAAGAAAGAAAGAAAGAAAGAAAGAAAGAAAGAAAGAAAGAAAGAAAGAAAGAAAGAAAGAAAGAAAGAAAGAAAGAAGAAAGAGAAAAAGAGAGAGAAAGAAAAAAGTCACTGAAGTGGATTCATTTCAAACTTATAAACTAATACTTGGCAAATCTGAATCAAAACCTACAGTCAGCTAAAATTAAAAAGGTTTGGAAAGATAGCTCAATGGTTAAGAGCACTGGCTGTTCTGACCTGGGTTCAGTTCTCAGAACCCACAAGAGGGCTAATAACCACCCATAACTCCAGTACCAGGGGACCCAACACTGTCTTCTGATCTCTGTGGACACTGCACAACACAGGTGCACTTACACACATGAAGGCAAGATGCTCTTTTACATGAAATAAAAATTATAAGTAAATATTTAAAAAGATTATTACACATTTTTGTATTTCAATTATGGAAAACACCTCATATTTATAGTAATAGTACTTTTCCTAAATGCAAACTAAGTATAGTATCTGAGGAATGGATAAAATTCAAAAATAATTTAAAGACTGACACCATAGGTCTCAGAGCTCTGAGATCCACTTCCTACAATGTTTCAAAATGTGCTGCTGTGGTTTGACCAGGGAATAGAAAAGACCAAGAAAAGGGGTAGGTTAAGTCACACAGAAAGGAAAGCAAAGGTGAGTGGGGAGGGGGCTCAGTCAGTGAAGTTTTTGTCACACAGCAGGAGGATCTGCTTGGATCCCCAGCATGATAGCTTGCACCTGTAATTCCAGGCAGATCCAGGCACATGCCAGCCAGCCAGGCTTACTGAACTCGGGAGCTCTAGATTCAGGAAAAGACTGTCTCAAAAAACAAGATGGAAAGGACTGAGGACAGCTCTCGATGAGCACAGATACTTATATGCGCGTGTACATGCATGCACGCACACACATTAAAAATGCATAAATAACTTTGAAAAAATGGATCTGAAGCAGGGCTTGAGATGCTGTCAGCCATCATTGATCTTTCTCACCAAGGTTACTGGACACCTATGGATTAGTCTAATTAATAAAAATGTTTGAGGAATAGCTGGACTTGAGCCATGAGCTTCTCAGATTAATAGAAGACAGAGAAGAGCCTGGAAAATGAGAATACCTGTGAAGAAAAGGGTTCTCTATAGTCAGAAAGACTGCTTCCTGAGGCCATGATTTGATTCACATAATTACTGAGAGCATGGGGTTTTGCTCAAAATCTGGCACCCTTGAACATAATGTTCTTTAAAATTCTCATAAGGGAAACAAGGTTCTATAAAATGTCCACATTTCTTAAAAAGAAAGTCTATCCCAATCTAGGGCAAATGTATTTGCTACAATACTCATCTTTCTGCCTTGACATCTTAACCTAAATTCTATCTTGCCTGAAGCATAATTGTAGCTGATTGGTGTTTACCTCCAGATACACACTTTGTTAACAAAGTAATGAGATTACATGTTCCACAAATGAGTATTTGCAGCACAGGTTTTAGATTTTTTCCCCTTCCGAACAGAGATTCTAGAAAATGTATTCCTTACAAAAGTTTAGTGAAGTAAAACTTCTAAATTTTCCACATAGTCAAAGCTACAAATCAACTGTATATGTTGATTTGTGTGTGTGCATGTGTCTGTATACTTTATGTACATAATACCATATGGTATCATGAGAACAAATAAAACCAAAGCAGCCTACTGAGTAGATACTGCTGACTATTACTATCATTGAAAATTTAGAAAAAGCAACAAGACAACAATATTGTTTATAGGGTGAAGGCACTTGCTGCCAAGCCTGATGTCCCAGTTTTGATCCCTCAGACCCCCCCCCCCGGTATAAGGGGAGAACTGGTTCCTGTCCTCAGAATTCCACATGTATACCACAGCATGTAGATGGCCCCAGGCATATCCTCACATGTATCAAACATGCAAGAATAAATAAATACAAAGTAACACAGGATTTTCCTTAGGAATTTTGAAAACAGAAGCTAGACACTTATCTAGTAATGTCAGGATACAAACCACACTACTGTGAAAATTCATTACAGTAAGATTTAAATATAGATCTGTGCATGACACAGTGAAAGTAATGTGCATTTGATGACTGAAATCATAAGCATGTTCTGCAATGTTCATTAATTTTGCAAATATTTACTGAATCTCCTGTGTGCTGGGCACCAAGTCAGTGATGAAGAGCCAGAAATGGGTGAACACAGTCCTGCCCTCAGGTGCTTCACTGATCAGAGGGAAATCAAGCTGGACAAACAAGCAGCTTTAACACAATACAAATGCCACAAGGCAGAATAATCTTGAACTTCTCTAGCATCCCAAATTTGGGAGCAATTAATTATTCCAAAAATAGGAAGAGAAGATGGACGCTCAGCCATGGTGTCCCACCTCACAGGGTATTATGGCCAATGTCGATCTTGATGGCTGAGGGCCTAGTACTTGTGAAGGTAGGTGAAGCAGGGCACACCAAGGGCATGGGACTTAAAATACACAGTGCCAGAGCTACCTGACAATCTGAACTGTTACCTGATATTTACCATTGCATGTGGGTTTGACTTAACCTGCGAACTCAACTCAAATCATTCTACTGAAATAATATAGAAGCATTAGCAACAAATACCTGTTTTTTTTCTGCATGCTTAAGAAATACTATGCTGGTATCTTAAATAGTAGTTAAATTCAGGTAGGAAGCTGGACTTATTCTCCAATATTTATAATTATTGAGAATCTTGTACAACCCCCATTTTCCATCAGGATTTCTACTGATCATGTTTGTATTCATTTTTTAAATTTACTTATTTTTACTTTATGTGTATGAGTGTTTTGCCCACATGATATAAATTCACCCATGCCATGTAATGCCTGTGGAGGAAAGAGACAGTCTTAGATCCCCCTCGAACTGGATGTGGATGGTTGTCAGCCACCACGTGGGTGCTGAGATTAGAACCCAGGTCCTCTGCAAGAGCAGCCAGTGTTCTTAACCTCTGAGCCATCTCTCCAGGCCTGTTTGTGTTCATTTTAACTGGATCCAATCTTTAGAAAACATAGGTCATTTCAGCAAGAAGACAGAAGCCACTGAGGCCCCTGGGAAAGAACACTACCCCCACAAGAAAGAGACTTTGTCTCTGGGTTTTCATAAAATGCCTGGTTAACCATAAGTTATACATAGACTTTAGGAGACAAAATGGATTCTTTTTCACAAGAAACACACAGCATTAAGACAAATATCAATATTTCACACCCTCCCCTATCTGCCAGACTAAAAGAAATACCCCCATCTCGGGATCATGGTGTTTTATTCCCACAGTCTGGGTGCAATTGATTTACTTTCATTGGACTCATTCATCTATCATGGCTGAAAACACAAATGTCATAGAGGACACAATATATGTGTAACAATAAAGTCATCAGTTATGTCTTCAAACCACATAGACAGAGCAGACTCTATCAGTCTTCATGAGCATTAAATACACAAATAATATTCAAGTAAAACACTTGGTAGTATTCTGAGTAACTGGTGTGGGAGGTGGGTGGAGAGAGGTAGAATGACCTCAATTAATGACATTGGGGTTCTGCAATCGATTGGGCAAAAGAAAGTGACCTCAAAATAAAATGGTCCCCATCAGATCCTATGCCAGGCCTATTTCCACACAGCCTTCATTTTCCCCTGAATCCAATCTGTCATCATTCCCTACTTTTAGCAGGCTGTTTTCTCTGACTTTCCAGCAAGCTATTATCTAAGTAATATGATTTCCTTGTAAAGTGCATGAATGGAAACCAGGCTCCCTAAACCCAGTGATACGGCTACACTGTCTCTGGTGGCCTTACATGTTACCATGGTACTGGGTGGTCTGGGGTGGGTCTTCCCTTCCTTGGGTGTCTGTCTTCCCTTCCTGTTTCTCCTTGTTCTTTTGCTTACTCCATCAATAGCTAATCTCAGAAAAGGAAATTCTGATAGCCTCAGATAATGTATCAGCTAAAAATATGATGGAGTTTCCCACTCACAGGCAATCAAGCCTGAAGCTAAAGTCACAAATTTCTTCTAACTTAGAAATTTGTAACATTCAGATATAGGAATGAGAACTAAGGAGAAAATGCTCTTTGAGTAGAAAGCATAAAATTTAAACATCTAATTAAATCCAATTTCATAAAAGTATCTTTTTAAAGGTTCTTGGTATAATAAATGTTGAAATATTCTGAAAGAAGATGGGATTGATTTGAATAGCCAGGTCAATACTATTTTTCATCAGACAAAGATACAATAAATAAATAAATAAATAAATAAATAAATAAATAAATAGCCTTCAGAAGAGTACAAGTGTTGGTCTGTGGACCACTCCTCAGCTTGTGTTCCTGAATTCAGGATCAGCCATCAGTCCAAGTACCTCCCTGTCCAACAGTACCAGGCTAGCTTCCACACTGTCCTACAGTACCAGGCTAGCATCCACACTGTCCTACAGTACCAGGCTAGCATCCACACTGTCCTACAGTACCAGGCTAGCTTCCACACTGTCCTACAGTACCAGGCTAGCTTCCACACTACCCTAGAGTACCAGGCTAGCATCCACACTATCCTACAGTACCAGGCTAGCTTCCACACTGTCCTACAGTACCAGGCTAGCTTCCACACTGTCCTATAGTACCAGGCTAACACTATCCATCCTACAGTACCAAGCTAGCATCCACACTATCCTTCAGTACCAGGCTAGCTTCTACACTATCCATCCTATAGTACCAGGCTAGCATCCACACATCTGAAATAAGCCACATCAACAGCCTGGTCTTCCACTGTCAACAGAAGCCTATGTTAATATCAACTGCATCTCCAGGGGATCACAACTGTCCTGCTGAATTTGTTATCCTGCCAAAGTTAGATGGTGAGAAAGTGACTCTAATTTTAACACAAGGCAAAGACTATCTCAGAAAATAGAAGTTTTTATTGGACTGATTTAGAGGAAATCTTTTAGCCATATAGGTCCTTTGTCCCTTTAAAGATTTACTGGGAAGCTTATAACTACCAAAATCAATCTCTAGCACCAGAAACCTTCTGTTTCATACAATGTAGAGGTATTTGTTATAATCTGTTTGTGTTGAACAGAGAATCAATGTCCTATTATTTAATATAGGACACCAAAATATTTCAGCCAGGGGATAGGCAACTAGATGTCCAGATTATATAAAATACATACCACAAGAAGGTAATGTCGATTCTAGCACAATGGCCCTGCATGTATACCTTAATTGTATCTATGTAACAGATACCTATCCGCAAGTTCTTCAGTAAAGACTTAATGAGCATTTACTTTGGACCAGCACTGTCTCTTAGACTAGGGATAAATATCAACAAAACATATTTCTTATCCTCAAAATCGGTAAGAGGTATGATTAGCAGTGAAGAGGTGAGATTAGTGACATAAAAGAAATAGAGAAGTGACATAAAAGAAGAGACAGAAGCATTTTATCTCTGGCCAGCTATTATAGTTAGCTTATACTGTCACCTTGTCACAAACTAGAGACTTGGAAAGAGAGAGCTAGCTAAGGAACTGGTTGTATCAGATTGGACTGTGGTCATGTCTATAGGGAATTGTCTTATTGGATGACTGATGTGGTAGAGACAAGTCCATTGTAGGTGGCACCATCCCCAGGCACGTGGACATGGGCTATACCAGAAAACAAGCTAAGAAGCTAGAGGAAGAATCCAGGAAGCGGCTTTCCTCCATGGCTTCCACTGCAGTTCCTGCCCTGAGTTCCCGCAATGACTGACTGAAACCTCTAAGATGAAACAAATCCTTTCCACTCAATTTAGTGTGCATGAGAATTTTACCACAGCAACAGAGAGGCGACTAGAACATTAAGTAAATAAAGCATCTCAATAGGATGTGGAAAGGGCACTATAAGGAGAATGAATATCAGCTTCAGAGGGAGAAAGGAATGACAAAATGAGAAATACAGAACAACAGGTCAGTGACCAGAGACCGTGGTGGTGGCTGGTGGCAGCTTGGAGAGCCGGGAAGGCATTTTGTTGTTGTTGTTTTCTACCTAAATAGTAAGATATTTTAAAGTGAATCAAGGATGCCTTGGACAGTTGGACCAGAACCCTGGATCCTCTGCTCATAAAGTTCCACATACAAACTGACAAGAGTTCATCAACTTTGAAACAGGCTAAGGAATCCCTGCTACAAGTTGTGGTCAAGTGAGACGGGTATTTGCCAGAAATGTTTGCAAGGTTAAATTATTTAGGGGAAAAATTATATCACCATTAATAAGAAAGAAAGGAAAGATGAGTTGGTAGACTCAGGAAAAAAAAAAGTTGCCACACTATCCCAAGAAAGACATGGCTTCTTAAAAACTGGTGGACAGGGAGCTGGAGAGATGGCTCAGCAGTTAAGAGCACCGATTGCTCTTGCAGAGGACCTGCGTTCGATTCCCAGCATCCACATAGTGGCAAACAACTGTCCATAACTCAGTTCTAGGGAGTCCTACCACCGCATCTGATCTCTGCAGGCATTGCACAACACAGGTGCATTTGCATGCATGCAGGCAATACACCTGTACACACAAAATAAAAATAATAGATAAAATATTTTTTAAAAACTGGTGGACAGAAAGTTGTTGTGATAGTCCAGAAAAGTCCACTCCTTGGGCTCTTAGATTGCCAATGACAGGATAGCCACATGAACATGAGTTTTAATACTTCAAAGCAAAACTTTCACTTCATCCAAAACAGAAGCAGAAAAAATACATATATGGGTTGGGTGGAAAGTAAATTTCAGAAGCCTCTTCAAGAAGTTGGCCACCCAGTAACAGAGAAACCATTCCCTCACTAGGTCACAGAGCCAGAAATACAAGTTCAGTCTTTCAACACAAAGTTCATGCCAACCATGGCAAGCTACAGGATGCAATAGCATCTCAGAAATTCAGAGCAAGACCCAAAGCCTGTGTCCGGGTATCTAAGAAGCCCAACCCTCCAACCCCAACTTGAATTTTTTTTCTCATAAAGATGCCTTTATTATATGAAATACTCTTTTTATATCAGATATAGTATTTCTTTGCTTTTGAAAGGTCCAACTTGAATTTTAACTGGGTTAGCAGAGTCTAAGCCTATGTATGGGCTCATAAGGGTATCAAACCTTTCAATATAATGAAAGGATACTGTCACTTCCAAATGTATCGGGCTGCCTTCAGAGCTCTCCTAGGATGCATGTGGACACAGGGCCACAACTGGCCAGAAATATCTGGCTAGAGCATCTCTGGCCCTAATATTTGATTCTATTACATTTGGAAAAAATGATATAGTATCAAATAATGCCAATCCATATGTCATTGGAAAGTGCCACCATTTCCAGTCTCACAGTTGCCCCAAGAAACTTAACATGCATAGGCTACATATGGTCAAGACTCATCCCCTCTTTAGACTCTCTTGTCCCTGGAAAACCCCACAGTGGACAAATCCCAAGGTGAGCACACAGGTTATTTCTGTAAACTGGGGAACAATGATCTTAATCCAGGCCCCACTTGGTCCCCAGCATCTGTTATATGGAAGAGACAGCCTGGAGAAAGTCACAGGTAGGAAACAGGATCTCAGAAGATCATGAGGCAGAACATGAAAAACATCTCATGAGGCTGGGGAGATGATTTGGTGGGTAACACACTTGCTACTCAAGTGCACGATCCTGAGTTCTGATTGCCACAGCCATGTAAAGCTGGATGAGGAAGTATGATCTTATGGTGATATGGAAGGCAGAGGCTGGAGAATCCTTGGAAGCTTATAGGCCAGCTACCCTGGCATAGACAGCAGGGAACAAGAGACCCTGTCTCAAACAAAGTGGAAGGTGGGAACTAATACCCAAGATTGTCCTCTGACCTCAACAGGCACAGCCTGATGTGCGCGCGCACACACACACACACACACACACACACACACACACACTCACGCATGCACGCACACATACACAGATATTTTTAAAATTCTCATGGGTGTTCAATACTTCCCACTTCATCTCAGCCATCTATAATCATGCAAAGAACAAATCTCTGAACAGTGAGGATCTAGTAAATGGCGAGGAGAGAGGAAAAGAAGATTATTCTACAGTGTAGCTTTCAGCTGAATCAAAGTAAGATATGCACATACTGCATGAGCATGCATCATATGCCAGGTGCCAAACTGCAAATGCAAAAGACTACACTGCATTGAATCGGCCCAAGCAGCTCCCATGACAGGAATTAGCACCTCCACTTTACAGAGGAGGAAACAACCTCAGAATGTTCAAAGCCCGAAGCCAGTCTCTGCTCCTGTCCTCGCTTGGCTATGTTTCTTCAAGCAAAATATTGCTTTAAAATCTCAAGGCACAATTTCCTTAGCCAAAAAAGTGGGGCTGTGTCTTATGATTGTTGTGAGGATTAAGCTCAAAGTGTATACAAATACCTCAGTGGCTGATGATATGACTAGCAGATGAAGTTAATTGTTGATGATGATTAAAATAACAACAGTGGAAATTACTGTAATAATAAAAAACACGGCATTATTATAAAGTGACAGAGGAAAGACTCAAACATAGATACGTCTCATTCTAAAGTTCATAGTCTTAGTTCATATACCTGCAATATACTCCATAGCTAATAAAAATTTGATTGAGAAATGTTGTATGAAATGTGCTCAATAAAAATTAACTTAAAAAATAATAAAATAAAATAAATCAGATATAGCAGAGGATGGATTCAGGGAAGAAATGAAAGAAGAAAGGAGGGTTCAAGGTTCAGAGAAAAGAGAGGAAGCAGGGAAAGAAAGACAAATATTTGATATATACCGATATGTCTGACTATGGATATATAAATATTATATTATATATAATGCTGTGTTGCAGAAAATGGTGAGGAGCCTTTTTTCACCTAAATAAACATGGTAACACATGTTCTTCAGGTTGGGTGCTTTACTGAAGACACTGCTTTCCACACTGCTTTATCTCCAGGCACAAGCACAGATTCTGATATGCAAAAGGTATACTCAATATAAAGAGCTATTGGCTATTGACTGGGTTTCAGCAGGAGGTTTTGATTACACCCTGAGCACAACTATTCAAGCATGTAAGCAAGCCCTCTGCCATGCATGGAAGACTACCTCCTCTGGTAGGGACACAGGGCTGTTCTGCCCTGTGGTATCCTGGGCCAGGATGAATACACGGAAGGATGACCAGCTCCCAAATTGAAGCTGTGTGTAACCCTGAAGTGGCCTTCAGATGACCAAGAGGCTGAGAAGCAGTCACCCAGGGTAGAGGAAATCTAAGGACAAAACTCCAGAAGTTCCAGTAGAGACAGGAATGGTGGGTTGCTGTATATTAAACAATAATTTAGACTATCCCAGCAAATATGCTACAAATAAAATATTTGATTCATGGAGTTTTTCTCAGCCTCCTTCTCGACTATAGCTAAAAGAAAAGTCAACTTCTGACACTGAATGGGATTTTAAGATCCCAATTTAATTTCATACCTTCCTTGAGAAAAACATACAAGGACATAAAACAAAGTAATTGAGAATTCCTTTTAAATTTCTATCAATAATGGATTATTATTAAAGAAGTAGAGAGGTTTAAATTTTTCCACAAGGTGTTAAAGGGTACTAGTACAATTTCTAAAGCACCTATCCTAAAAGACCTTTGAATTGATGGATTTAATCGTGCATGAAATTAAAATGAAGTGCTATCTTAAAAAGCTAAATGTATTTTAGTATAATTCAAGGATTTTAATATATGCCCAAGGCTGACTTTATCAGAGCTGGCATTTTTAAAATAACAAAGGATGATGCTAATATTTTGGCCTAACAAGATTTATAATTTATAGAGTGGGGCTAACCTAAAGAGTGGCTGACTTGTCCTCCCTCAATTGTAATTGACGACAAAGCGCTAATTTTTACACATCAAAGAAATTAAACCAAGCTTTCCTGTGCATTATTAACCTTTCCGGGACACAAAGTGGCTCTAAAGAAACAAATCACACTGCAGTCAGGCTGCGGATTTCCTGAGCACATCGGATTTCATTCATTGTGTGCCTGAAAACTGCTACTGGGGAGAAAAGTCTTGTCTTGATGCAGAGATGCTGTTCCTGCTGGACACGAGGGACGGAAAGAAGAACAAAGGCCCATGAGGCATCAGTGTGCTCACAGATTATTATTCGGTTCATTTTTCAAAGATGGAAACCAAAGCCAGTCCTGGTAGCACACCTATAAATCCTAACAATCTGGAGTCAAAGGCAAGAGGATCACCTCAGTTCAACACCAACCTGCATATACATAGCAAAACCCAGTCAGAGCAATAATTACAATTATTCTCAAACCAAGTGGCATCCTTCATAGCCACTCCTTCACAGAGGCCACAGCAGTTTAGACTATAATTGGTGAAATTGTACAGAAAGGGCAGATCTCAAGTATTTCTTCAGGCACTAACACTCCATGAGCACCTCCAAAGGCTCACATCAGTCTGGATACATCAGTGAGTACAGACATTAGACAAACATCCTGGACCATTGTGTGTGTGTGTGTGTGTGTGTGTGTGTGTGTGTGTGTGTGTGTGTGTCTTCAGGTAATGTGAAAAGAAAATAAGAAAGAAGGACAAAGAGTTGAGGGAGAGGGGCTGGAGAGATGGCTCAGCAGTTATGAGCACTGGGTGCTCTTGCAGTTACCGTCTGTAACTCCAGTTCCAAAGGATCTGGCACCCTCTTCTGGCCTCTGCAGGCACTGCACACACATAGTACACATGTAAGCAAAACACACATACACATAAAATAAAAACAAATATTTTTAATTTAAAAAAAGATATGAGGGAGATGTGGTAATGTGAGAAAACAGTAGAAGGAGGTGAATGTCAACTGTACAGAGGAGAAGTGTTTTGACCAGGAAGACAAGGGATGTTGAGAAACTATTCAAAGTGCAAGAAAAGGGCAAAATCTTATGAAATCATACTTTAGCCATGGTTCTTCCTCCACATTCTTTCGACTCCATTTAATCCTCTTCCCCACAAACATCCTGAGAAGCAGGTGGCCCTTTAGTATAACCCCAAACAGTAAGCATTCACTGGAGCCCTACAACTTGGGCTGTGGTCACACATAGAAGTCACAAACTGCTTCTGCAAGTACACACCTTTCAAAGCCAGGAACACAGATCTGGCTTGTCCCTGCCTTTCCTTTATCAGATAGTGGTGGCCACTAGTGGGAGATGGCTCCTTTGGCTGGGCCAGGCCAGGCAAGGCAGGCAGATTTCACAGCAGATCTCCTCTCATCCTGTAAAACAGCGTATGTTGCTCCTTTGACTAGACATGTGACCAGTGTGTGACTACCACATTCTTGAGATTTAAAATTTTTATTTATTTTTATGTGTTTAGGAGTATACTGTCTGCATGTAAGTGCACTCATGTTGTGCAATGTCCACAGAGGACAGAAGAAGGCATCTGATCCCCTAGAAATGGAATTGTTGATCCCACCATATGGGTGCTGGGATTTGAACCCAGGTTTCATGCAAGGACAGCCAGTGCTCTTAACCGCTGAGCCATGTCTCCAGCCTCCATTCTTGAGAGTTTTGTCAGCATAAAGTAGAGCAAAGGCAACATGGTTTTAACATGACAGAAATAAACACAGGCCCATGTGATTGCATAATGTGTTGCTTTGGGGACAAATGTCTCACTGTGTACATACTAACACAAAAAAACTGAATCATCATGGGACACTTAGTAATTAATAGGTATAGTGAACAACTCCGAAAGCAATTTTTAGAGTCTTAAAACACAGCAAAGGTTTGTGTCTTATCTCAGATCTCATCAGAGTTTCATGTAAGGAGGCAGGAACTCCAGAGGGGCAGGAAGTCATGCCTCTGGGAGCCCTCTACTGTCCCCTAGCATCCCCACTGTGTCCTCTTCTTCCAGTGGAGAGAAGAGGGGAAGAGCAGGTGAAGGACTGTGTAGTGAAGGTTTACAGTCTAGAAGGGCAACATGCCATTCCTACCAAACTCCAGCAGCCAGTATCTACTCCTGTGACTCAACCCAGTGACATGTGACAGCAAGCTAAGCAATCTCAGCTGAGTGGTGACGAGGAAAAGGAACCCAGGGCTTCATTTGTCACTGTCACAAATCTACACTACCTGGAACCCAGGCCAGCCTGCCTTCCGGAAGTCATACTTGCACACTCACTCAGTTCTCCCTTTAACGCACATATGGCACATTTAACTGCTCGACAAATGCCCCCAGTGATAAGTGAACCACTTCGGTATATGTCTCAGCTGTCTTCTTTCTCTCTTGAAATGTCTCAGATCCACCAGTAGCCCATAAATAGTACATATCCAAATCCATAACAAAATAGACCCCCCAAATGCCTCTGCCTTTGCTATTGGTCCTTTTTGGTCTGACTTCCTTATACGAATATTTATTTACTTATTTATTTTTACTTTATGTGTATGAGTGTTATGCATAAATGTATGTAAGTGCACTATGTGTGTGCAATGCCCAAGGAGGCCAGAAGAAATGTCAGATCCCCTAGAACTAGAGTTACAGATGGCTGTTAACTGCCATGTATGTGCTGGGATCTGAACCTGGGTCCTCTGCAAGACCAGCCAGTGTTCTTAACTGTCCCATCTCTCCAACACCACTTATAAAAATCTTGGATCTTTCTCTCAGTCTTTTTTTTTATGCTTAGGAATTCAAATTTTCCTTCATTAATTTTATATTACTCTAAAATATGGATACATACTCTCCACCCATATAGTAATTACAGAGTCTGAAAATAAGTGGTGGGTAGAATCTAGAGCCTGTTGAGAAATTCACATTATAACAACATAGTTGCTTTCAGATAAACAGAAATATAACAATGTTATTCAGCTTGCCTTTCATCTGGGGGATTTTGTGTTAGCATCCACAAATGAGGGAAACCATTCACCATTTGTCTTTCTGGGACTGTGTTACTTCACTCAGCATAATGGCTTTGAGCTCCATCCACTTACCTGCAAAGTTCATAATGCCATTTTCTTTACCGCTGAATAGTATTCCATTGTGTAGATGTACCACATTTTTGTCATCCACTTATCTGTTGAGGGGCATTTGGGTTGGTTCTAGCTCTTCGCCATTGTGAAGAGAGCTGAAATAAACATGGATGTGCATGTATCTTTGCAGGAGGGTGAGTCTGAGAGAAAGATGCAGGACAGTTATGGCAGAGTGCATGATCTAGGGTGGGGTGGGGGGAAAGGAAAGGGGAATATGCCTGAACTGAATTGAAAAACGATGTCTGAAATACACAAAACATCAATAAAAGCTCCCCCTTCCAAAAAAGAGAAGCTTCCTAAAGCCAATCCCAACAAAATTTACTGCATTTATTTTGGAGCACTACAATTGGGAGGGAACCACAACAACATAAGGACTGGGTCAAAGAATGGACTGACATAGTTAAATTCTGCCCAGAACAATAAACCTTTCCAGAGAAAAACTTTAAAAAGATGAGAGAAAGATGCAGGACATGTATGGCAGAATGCATGAACTGGGGTGGGGTGGGGAGGAAGGGAAAGGGGAATGTGTCAAAATTGAACTGAAAAATGATGTCTGAAATACACAAAACATCAATAAAATCATTAAAAAATAGAGCCAGGCGTGGTGGCGCACGCCCTTAATCCTAGCACTCGGGAGGCAGAGGCAGGCAGATCTTTGTGAGTTCAAGGCCAGCCTGGTCTACAGAGTGAGTTCTAGGACAGCTGGGGCTACAGGGAGACCTTGTCTTGAAAAGACCCCCCCCCAAAAATAATAAATAAATAAATAAATAAATAAATAAATAAATTAATTAATTAAAATAAAAAATAAAAAAACAATAAAAATCTTGGAACACTCTGTGATTTATCCCAATGAGTTGGAAACATATGCACATTTCAAAACAGACTGAGCTCCCTTTTTCTTTATTCAGTCATTGAATTTCTTCAATGTTGTATGGTCGAAGTAGAAATAAATCCTGATAATCTCTACATTTTAGAGGTTTGGAGTTCATAATCAAACTGTCCACATTATCATTACTGAAACTGCCTATTAATACTATGCACAAATCAGGTCCTTTTTGTCTGGAAGCCCTGAGATTACAAACTTCTCTTCCTAATCTATCTAAATCTAAACTCCAACCTGTGTGGAATCATTTTCCAAATGATCAACTACTGAAGCTTCTGAAAGGAGTCTCTTGACTAGAGCTCAACAGGACAACTGCAGGCACAGGCTCAGGACACCGGCCCAGCACACCCTTTGAGAATGCTTCCAATACAAGCATGGTCCAGAAAGCACCAATTTAATTTTAACAGAATGTAATTGCCTGGAAGCATTTCACTCTATTTAACATAGGGGATCAGTTTCCAAAAATGAGCTTGAGATTTCTGGATATAACAATTAGGAAGCTGTCTAAGGGGCAAGATCCGAAATATAATTATTGTTAAATGGAGTGTTTTTCTGAGAGTGGAAGTAGGGTCCTTACATGGCTGCATGAGCCCAACTGGACACGGAAGGTCTCACTGAGCTACAGTGGCTACTTTGATCCCTGCTGGGTATCTGTAAGAATGACAGTCCAAGCCGAGTGTGGTGGCACATGCCTTTAATCCCAGCACTCAAGAGGCAGAGGCAGGAAGGTACCTGTGAGTCCAAGGCCAGCCTGGTCTATATAGTGAGTTCCAGGCCAGCTGGGGCTTCAGGGAGACCCTATCTCAAAAAGGAGACAGAGAGAGAGAGAGAGAGAGAGAGAGAGAGAGAGAGAGAGAGAGAGAGAGAGAGAGAATAAGAGTAAGGAAGGGTTGGTATGTACAGTGTCCCCTACCCTCCAAATTCCTCTGTTGGAGCTGAAGCTTTGAGTGAGCTCAACACACTAGGACCAGTGGCTTTATCAGAAAAGGAGGCACATAAAAACAGCTATATAAAATAAATATACAAGCCAAACACTTACCAATAATAAATCATAGGAAATTTATTTTATAATAACTCTTGATCTACCTATCCATCTATCTATATATAATTTACCATTTATGAAAGACAACAAATTTGCATACTAATGAGCTATATATGCATGTTTATTTTTCCATAATGAATTAAATTTTAACTGAATATTTAATAATATAGGACAGAGTATCAACCTTTTTTAGAGCTGACTGATATTTTTGATTTTATAATCATCAATGCTAAGAAAGCCACTTCACATAAATATAGTATAAAAATGCCAGAAAATTATTTTTAGGGCCATTTCAAAAATTGTTGGAAATTCTGTCCTAATCCAAAGCAAAATTATTGAACTCGAGACAGTAACTCAAACAGTTTTTAACTCAAATATTCTAACATTCAAAGTTTCACTATTTTGATATTTTCAAGCTGAAAAATGATGTAAGGAGATATTAAGTCTTTGTTATCCATAACTAAGACACTTGTATAGGTGCAGAAAGCTTTTGATGTACAGAAGAAATATTGAAATTCATAATGTAAAATGGCCTTGACTCTAAGCCACATCTCAGGTAGTATCTGTTGGCATCAGATAGAGTAAGGAATGAACTTAATTTTTGGATGGTCTTTTTGAGACAGTTTCTCCCTGTAGCCCCAGCTGTCCTGGAACTCACTGTGTAGAAGAGGCTGGCCTTCAACTCACAGAGATCTGCCTGCCTCTGCCTCCCAAGTCCTGGAATTACAGGCGTGCACCTCCATGCCTAGGGAAGAACCTAATTTTTAATTATTTGTTGGTCATTGTACATCTAGAAACATTTTACTGTTGTCAAATGGAGTTGCTATCCACAGTTTAAGAAACTGTCACTAAAGACACCATCTGTGGTGTTTTGTTGTGATATCCCTACCAGGTTCATAGCAGAGTGAATATACAGAGTCAAACTAAGTTATCATCATGGGTGCACAGGCAACTAGATAATACATTCAGATCAATACAGGATGAGGTCGTCTATGTCATAAGGGCAACATCAGCAAACACCCTCCAGACAGAAGTATGCTATCCCTTTGTCATACCAGTCACAGAAAGGACATTTCAACCAAAAAAAAGCCAAGTGGCTCCTTTTGTATGTGTGTGTACTATGTTCATGTGTATGCATGCATGTGGATGCCAGAGGTCAATGTCAAGTACCTTCCTCAGCTGTTTGCTACCTTATTTTTTGAGACAGTCTTTCACTGAACCTGGACCTCACAAATTCAGTTAGATTTGTTTACCATCAGGCTCTAAGAAGCTTCCTGCCTCCATCTCCCAGAGGGGAAACAAACCTGGGCCATCAGGCCTGGCTCCTATGAGGGTGATGGAGATCTAAAGAGAGGTCCTTGTGCTTGCACGACAAGCACTTTACCATCCCCTTTGTAACTACTTTTAAACTAACTTGCTTCTTTTTCTCCCCCACCTCTCACCAGGGTTTCATCCTGGCAATCTTTGAGATTCCAGGTAGGGAAGCAACTCTTGGACCTCTTTGAGAAATATCACCTCTTCACCTACTCTCTATCCTCCAATAAACCAGGCTAAGCAGGAAGGATGCTCACAAGGCATCACTGTGGGTATCAGTAAAGGTCTCCTTATGACGCTTATGACAATGAAGGCTTGTATCAGGTATAAGTTTCCGCTAGGGAAACCCAGGCTAACTCATAACCTAACAGCCCCTGGCAGGCAGTGCTGAGCAGGACACTACCTGCAGAAGAATATGAGACACTGAAATGTGCGAGCCAGGGCTTGAGAAGCCTTCTGAACCACAGGGGGATGACAGAGTGAAAAGCCTAGGCTTTTACCAAGAAGCATTCAAAGTACAACATGCTGGAGAGACGGCAGCTATTCCACCAGGCACATCTCCAACCTGTTCCCAACACAAAGCAGCTTGACAGTTACTAAAGAAACATTAGAAGGACGGCGTGCACCTTCTGAGGCAGCAAACAATGAAGCTCTCAGGAAAATCAGCACCTGGGCAGAAGGAGCTTTGAACAAAAAAGCTTTGAGATGCAAACTATAAAAGACAAATTCTCCCCTAAAGATGAAGCCATAAAGCTTTCTGGAGACCAAGAAATTTGGAAGTGGGGCAAGAGAGAACAAAATGCTCAAAATCATTCTCCACACTAATTGACTCCAGAGAAATGTGAAGAAAAGAACCCTATAGAATTCAAGGAAAACCAATCAAACGGGTTGTATCATTTGAAAAATATTTATGATGTACGCTGCTTCAAGTGAAGGGTGACTGGAAATGGTGGAAGTAGAGTTAAAAGTATAAATCAACAAACACATTAGAAACTGCATTTCTTTCTTTCTTTTTTTTTTTTTTTTTTTTTTATTTATTTTCTGTATGTGTATGAATGTACCGTCTGCATGCAAGTCTGTGCACCCGTGTCGTGCAACGCCGCGGAGTTTTTTGGTCTTTCCGAGACAGAGTCTCCCTGTAGCCCCAGCTGTCCTGGAATGATGGATAGAAAACTACTCTGTGCACATGCAGCATTCAGAAGCTAGGGCAGAACAAGTAGTTTGAGTCGGGTGCAGTCCACTATTCCAGCTGCACATACAGAACACTCTCTTTCAGTGGGCTCAGCCCATACTCAGACTTTTGAGGTGAGACCCAATGGCTTGGCACCGAAACGTCTCCTTGAATACCTGCTTCAGAAAGTTACAGCTGAAGCCACTGGATTTCACTGGAGCATCAACTTCAAGCTAAGATTCAGTCTCTGCTCTGCTTCTAATGGGGCTGTAATCTACTAGACCCTAATCTATTCATAAACTCAAACCCTTTACCCAAACACAGTGTGACTGACCAAACCATGGTAAATGTGAAAATTTATCTTGGAAAAGCACTTAGGCATAGAACTTCAGTCTTCTGGTCATCAGGACAGCTTGCTAGCTATATCAATGTTCCAAGCATCTATACTCCTTGAGTTCAGGGGGTGTTCCCACCAAGAGTGATCAGACAGACAGCCCCCAGGAGGATGGACCTAGAGAAAAGTCCCTCACTGTTGCAGAGTTGGCTTGGGAACTATTTCAGTAGGGAGCTCTTAAGTCCTGGCTCTTGGTAACATAGCAGATGGCTTGGGTTCTGGTAAGCCACTTCTAAAGCCTTGTGGGTGGAGCCAGCCCTAATGAGGCAGCTGGGAGAGGGCTGCTACAGTTCCCATTGAAGTCCAACAGCAGGGCTTCTGCCTGGCTCCTCCTGCTCTGTCCTAAGAACAGCCTACTGCCTTCATGAAGCAGGTTACAGGATCCTGTCCTATGCTAGGCACAATGGAGCATGTGAGGTGAAATTTTATTTATTTATTTATTTATTTATTTATTTATTTATTTATTTATTTATTTTGTATGTGTATGAGTGTACTGTCTGCATGTAGGTTTGTGCACCCATGTTATGCAATGCCGGAGAGATCAGAAGAGGGTGTTGGATTCCCCTGGAACTGGAGTTACAGACGGTTCTCAGCCACCATGTGGGTGCTGGGGATAGAACCTGGGTCCTCTGCAAGAGCAGTCGGTGCTCTTAACCGCTAGGCTATCTCTCCAGCCCCAAGGTGAAATTTTAATAACCACAGCTGGAGATAATCTGTTTTGAAAAAGAGTTCTTTAGAACCAATTTTTGAATAAGGATGAGGGCACAACCACCTTCTTCCAAGTGATGCTAAGCTCCAAACAGGCAGGAACACAATGCAGCCCCTTAGCCTGGGACTAAATCTGTAATATGAAGAAAGAAGATTTGACCTGAAGAAAGGAAATGGAGTTGTTTTGCTGAAGGCTACCATTCTGTGTGAACTTAATTGGCCTATAGAAAACACCTTTATTGTTATCATTAATTATAATCATTGCATATTGACAGTCTTTAAAAAAAACAGCAAGTTCCATTTCTGAAAGATACAGACTTAGCTTTGCTGTGAAATACGAAGTTACCTGTGAAATGCCCTATAAAGACAAGAGATAAGCAGCAGGGTTGCAATTTGTGGTTTTGCTTTTGTTTTACATTTAGATAGTGTTTGTTTGCTTTTTTCATTTGACACAGGGCCATCCTCTACAGCCCAGCTGACCTGGAACCTGGAGTATGTTATGTAGCCCAGGCTGACCTCACAATCATAGCAATTCTGTTGCTTCAGCCTCCCAGTGCTAGGACTACATACATATGAGCCAGCACACCTGGATTTCTGGGTCAGAACATGAATCCAGGAGCAATATTCACAGCCAGACTCTGCTTCTCCCACTATCTTCTACAGCTGAGAGAAGAACCAAAAGCCACCAGGCTCAGCCCCTTGGGCTAACAGCACAAGAGCTACAACTCATTGGACAAAGTAGTGTTATCTTCCTTGCTCCTCCCTAATGCCACCAAGGCATCATGGAACATCATCACAAAAACCCTTGTATGATTATTTTATGAGGGCTGGAGAGTGGTTAAGAGCACCGACTGCTCTTGCAGAGGACCCGGGTTCAATTCCCAGCACCCACATGGCGGCTAAGAACCGTCTTTAACTCCAGTTCCAGGGGAATCCGACGCCCTCTTCTGACCTCCGCGGCATTGCATAACACGGGTGCACCAACCTACATGCAGACAGTACACTCATACACACAAAAAATAATTTTAAAAAAAGACCAAAAGAAACGATTATTTGATGGCCTCATTTCTCAGTGTCTTGCAATACAGGCTTCTAGGTTCCACAGACCATGTCTCACATTTTGTTACATCCTCGCCATAGCATGAAAGGAGTCCAAGAAATACTATCAGAATAAAGGAAGGATGGTCTAAAAAGGGAAGTAATGTAAGAACCAAGTTGGGAGGCGATAATGGCACTGAGTATGTAAGAAGCATGAAGGCAATTTCATTCAGTTCCAAGATGGAAAATAACACTGACATTCACTGCTGGGGGATTCCATGGCCTAATCTCCTTTAACGTCCCCAGTGCTTAATCTGTCAGTCAGCACACACAGATTTAGTACTTACTGCCAGGTATTCATTCTCAATTCTTTGAAGGATAAACTCAGCAGCATCGGATAATATAGCTGTGGGAATGCTTTGGGTATATTTTGGGAGAAAAAAATGTATGCACTTTCATTATTTCTCAATGCCGCCGTAGATTCCACTCCCCCTTTACAACCTAAAAGCATCGGCAAGGGGCCCATTCATAAAAGCACATGCACTTTCCCTTGGAGGCTGCCTGGTGGGACCAAACAAGATGCTCTTTTGAAAAGAGGGCTCAGGTGTGTGGCTGTCGTGTTACCAGGCTGTCTCACTGTCCTTACCTGTCTCACAGTCAGCACCCTTTTAGCCCTGAGGTCACTGTCTTCTGTACCGCACAATGAATCAGGGGCTGATCTGTGCTTTGGGGGAACACCAAACAGGCGGGGATATATATATATATGAGGAGGTGTGGTGGTCTGCCTGCATCAGGACCATAAAAGGAGGCTGTGGACCCCTGAGCAGAGAAGCCTTTCTACTAAAGCAGCCATTGTCCATACTGTTAGCAGGCAAAGACATGGAGCTCTTCATTCAGGTAGAGTAACACTGCAATGCTGAGGGATAGCATGCTGAAAATTATTTCACATGTGCCTTGGGGCAACATCAGATCTAAGCTGTCCAGTCCTTCACTCGGCACACACTTAGGCATGCTGACTCCCAGTCACACTTAGTGCTGGAGGACTGAGAAAATGAAGACAGAGATAAGATCCTAGCTGCACTATGGGATGCCAAGTCCAGGGGGAAACCATGGTGGGATTAGAGCGAGGTAAGAAGTTATCCAACCGCTCACATGCATATGCTCACCGTGTATCCTATGATGCCCTCAGCAGATGTACAACATCAATCCCTCAGGTTGAGGAAGAATCCTATGAGATGAAGAACTGTTGCTATATAGGGTGATCCAGACATAGATAATCTGTTAAGGCAAACTACCACATTATCACTCCATTTTCTTAAGAACTTACTGTTTGTAGTTATCAAATGGCTAGAAGATGACAGAGAAAAAATTTAAGAAAGTTCTTCTTAGGTTTCCATAAACCTCCCCATACCACTGGAAAAGTCTTCATATACATTAAGAATCACTTGCAATATTCACCAACCCCAAGTAACCCCTAGTGATTTTTTTTTAACTTCATTTATTTGTGTGGTGGTGGTGGTGGTAGTGGTGGTGTTAGTGGTGGGGTGTGTGAGTAAGCCACATATATACAGGTGACAGCAGAGGCCAGAAGAGGGTATCAGAACCCCTGGAGCTGAGTTTACAAGCAGTTATGAGCTGCCCAATGCAAGTGCTGGTTACTGAACTCAGGTCCTCTGCAAGAACAAGAGGCACTTTTAATGGCTAAGCCATCTCTCTAAACACCACCCCCAAGTTTTTATTAAAATTGATCTTGGATAGTTCATAAAGTTTTCCAGGGCTTATGTCTCATTATTTCACTTAAGTCTTCATGTTGAAATCACCTGTGCAGAGGGTGATTTACCCCAGAGGAATACATGGCTTCCCTCTCAGAGATTCTGTTTTAATTTATATGAGAGTGGCCTTTATTGGCCTGAATGCCAACTCCACTGATCTGTTGCCTGCATCTCAAGATCTTTCTATTCTATGTAATCCTAAGCCAAGACTGAGAATGTCTGTATAGTTCTTTGGTATTTACTCTATGACTCAGCCCAACACTTCCACATAAGTAGATTTCATTAAGTTTCCTCTGATAAATAATAGAACAATTTCATTTAAGATATTCTAAATTCCCATTCTACAACTCCCCACAAATTAATCAGAACCAATAAATCTTAATTGAATGCTAACTTAGCACACTCAGACCCCATAAAGCTGCAGACTGATTACCTCAAGAAGTACTTCCTTGACAGGTAGTTTCTTCACAATTAAGATGAAGTACAAAGCACTCAGATCTCCATATTTAACACCCAGGGCCCAAAGGCCACATCAGTATACACATAACAAATCAGCACGTCAAAAGCCGATGCTCAGAGACCACATACAGCTGACTTGCTTGTGTTTTGGACTACAGGCAGGCTTTTAACTGAAAAAATAAATTAACTCACCTTCCTCATACATGTGGTGCCTCTCTCTCTCTCTCTCCCTCCCTCCCTCCCTCCCTCCCCTTTATCTCTGATTCTCTCTCTCCCATCCTCCTCCCACCACACCCACTGGAAGCATCAATGGTTCTCCTTTGCTATTTAGGCAAAGGACAATGTAAGTTAAAGTGAAAAGTATATGCCTGCTTTTGCCCCTGTGGGTGATCTTTCTTTCTGGAGCCAGAAAATTCACCTATTGTGTCCTCTGTGTCCTTCAGGGTTATCTCTGACATCTGGTCACTTTACTGAGGTGTGCTGAGTCAGTTCACTGTCTCTAATGCAGGTTCCATTATTTTGCCCAGTCAATGCTCCCAGAGGCTTCAGGAGAGCTAAATTTTACTGATGTAATTGCCAATGTATTTCGTACATGC
The DNA here is from genome assembly GCA_009823505.1 of Rhizomys pruinosus. Taxonomy (NCBI): domain Eukaryota; kingdom Metazoa; phylum Chordata; class Mammalia; order Rodentia; family Spalacidae; genus Rhizomys; species Rhizomys pruinosus. The sequence continues at coordinate 2,385,200 of VZQC01014308.1, forward strand.
AAAATGCTATATATAGGGGTTACTAGTCCTGTGAGAATTTCTTCCCTGGGGAGCTGTCTACAGCATCTACCTCTTCCTCCTAAGTTCCCAAGGATAAACCAAGTACAATTCCACCAAAGTTTGCTCTGTGGAAACCATGAGTTTATTGGGCCTACTTACAGAGCATAGATGAGGGGTTCTTGGCAGGAGCACAGGTGACCATGAAGCATCTGCCCTGGAATCTCTGTACCTATTATGTAAAATAGCTTCCTGGTAGCCTTCTGGATTGAGCCCCCTCTGTTAAACTTCTCCAGTCTGTATACTCTAGCCCCCAGCCTAGGGTCCAAGACTATGTGTAGTTGGGGCAGAACTGCATACAGATACTTGGTAGGAGTGGCTAGATACTCAGGTGAGTGTCCAATGACCCTCCCTACCCTGTTGGGACTTACAAGCAGGCTCAGCTGATCTGAAGAAGATGGTAGCTATTTTGCTTGGAGGGCCAAATTCTACAACTGATGACAAATTTGAAGTTGCTATCCTCCTGCAAATGCAGATTCTTGCCCACTTGCCTTTCTTCTTAATAGAATCCAAAATGCCATCTGAGAGCACGGCACTGAGTCCTTTCTGAAGATACTTCCAGTTTAAGGCAATAGCTCGTGTAAGTACAGTTTATCCTATTCTTTGTGGTCTTCCCCATCCCCACATCCCAGCTTCCTATGTGGAGAAAACATCATCTTTACCAAGACATGAAAAGTGCAAGCATTTGTCCCCAGGGCCCACCAGCCATGGGGCCACCTATAAATTCAGTTTTCAACTCCATAACAAATTCTTAGTCTCAATCCTCTGCCTCCTTCCAGCCCTGAAAGACAAGTGTCTCCCTGTCCTCACAGCAAACTTTTAAGACCTAGTTTCCTAGACCTGAACCAAGAATCACTTCCACATACATACCTCTTCTTTGTTTTGAGAGCCTAATTTCACATTTTCATGAGTTTTTACATTTGCTATTCTTGCTGTGGTATTGTTAGAAAATGCCAATAACATTTAACCCAATAACCAGATGTGGTCCAAGTTCTGATGCCAGGAAAGGAGGAAGGTCATGGAAAGCCTGGAGATCGAAGCAATTTTGAGGAACCACAATACATAAGACATATTCACAGGCAGCCAGGCCTATGCCATCACACATAGGGCAAGACATATGCAGATGCACATAGCACACAGGCCTAATGAAGGCAGGTACACAGACCTCAGGGAGATAAAACAGGCAGGCTGGTAAAAGCAGAGTTGAAGGACCCTAATCTCAAGGACATATTTATACAGAATCACACAAAACTGGCACTCTGCCAAAAAAAGAATGTACACCATATTACATCACTGTTTACTTTTGAGGGGCCCAGACATCTGGTATCAGCCATTTTGTGCTGATTCATATCCCTCTGAGGTCCAGCTTTAGCCTTCTTGGCCCATGTTGGATATCCACATCGGCATCATGTTGTCTAAACATTAACAGGCCCTTATGGCGTTCTGTTCCTTATACTAGCTCCCAGGTTCAGTTCCCAGCATCCTACACATGGCTGCTCATAACTTAGTTCAGGGAATCCTGTGCCCTCTTCTGGCCTCCACAGGCACCAGTCACATACCAAACACACACACACACACACACAAAACACACTATAAATATATATATATATATATATTAATATTAAATAAATGCAAGAATACTCATTTAGATAAAGTAAAAAAAACTTTAAAACAAGGAAGACCTATTAGAAATGACACAGGGATCTCTAGCAGACCTTAAATGTAGGGATGAGTACTGTCCTGGCATCTCATTGGTGTCAGATTGAAGTGCTCTAAAAATACCTGGTAGCCATACTTACCCGTAACCACCCATCTCCAAGTCTCATCTCTTGCTCTCTCTGTGCACCTTTCCACTCCCATGCACATGATTTTTCATCTTCACTTTCATAGCAGAAAACATCCAGACTCAAAAGGGATACAATTACAAAATCCCAGGTTCAAGGACTCATTACACCAACTTCTGCAAAGTTCTGGTCCAACTACTCACTGTTAAAGTTATATTCTACAAATGTAGTTTACCCTAAATTCATTCTATGACTAATTAGCTATGGTTATCAGGAAAGAGAAAGTACATATTTTCCTGTACTAAGTACAGGAAATAACTCACCACAAATTCAATGCAAAGTTTATTTTGCCCAATCATGTTTTCTATTTGAACATACAAACAAGCTCTCATTTAATGAAGAATATTGTTTCCCACTTGGGATGACTGTAAATTTTAACTTCCCAACTCCTTCAGGGCAAATGAGAGGCATAAATTGGAAAAACCAAGGTTGCCAGGCCAGAAAATGTAAGGCTTCTAAGGGTTTTAATTCAAGTATGAGCTGTTGAATGCCTTCTACATAATGTGGAAAAAGCTATGAAACATCTTGTTTTAATTAATAGAGCACTGAAACTATTGCTGAAAAATTTTAAGCATGAAATTTGAGCATACAGCACATAATTTCCTTCAAGTCAAATTAGCATATGACTATAAGACTCAATTCTGAAATTGTCATGATGAATCACAGCCATTTAGAATGCAGTGGCTCTTAGCTTCATGTAAATAATACATTAGAGCCTTCAAAGGTCAGGTATCTGGAGCTCCTACCACTCAGGGAAAAAAATACTTTGCAACGCTTATGTCTGAGACTTGGTTATATGACATCACCCCACTCTGGTGATAGAGACACAATCTATAAATCAATATTTCTTTTTCACAAGAACTGGCTTTTATAAAATAGAATGTAGTTCTACTACATATCATAGCAAAAGGAATTGTCCTTAAGCAGTGAGTGATCATAGCTGGGAGGGATATATCTCTATTACAAAGTCCCTACATAATTCAGCAGCCCGCACCACCACCATGCTGTGGTGAAAAAGCATCTGTCTTCCAACTCTAGATGTTACCATGCAGAGACTTTGCTTGGGTTATACAGGGACAGATGTAGTGGCTCCAAAGCCAGAAATAGCCAGCCATTTTAGAACAACTAGTTGCATCTGGGACAAAACAAACTCCCATTCCTTGAAGGAAACGGGAAAGAATGAGCCATGGGTATGAGCTTGGCTTCTCTTCAGGCTTTCCTGGCACTGCCAGCCTCTCTTCTGTGCTTTACCAGGCTTCTTCTAGAAGCCACCCATATCTTAGTCCCCAGCTACTATTCTCTCTCTCTCTCTCTCTCTCTCTCTCTCTCTCTCTCTCTCTCTCTCTCTCTCTCTCCTAATTGGTCAGATAGTTCTTCCTGAACCATGGCACTGCCTACAGATGATAACCTCTGCTTGGCTCTCTGAAGGCTCCTCAAAGTCAACACATCTAAAACAGAGCATCCTCTAAACAAATCTGATATTCCTACTGTGAAAGGAAAATCCACTGATTTTCCTTCATCAGGGAATCCCACTGCCATCATCTCTGGAAGTGAGGCCGGAAACCTTGAACCAGCCTTCTTTCCTCTCTCCCCTACATCTGATTAGTCAGCACACTCGGGTCAATTTTTGAAATCTGTTTCAAGTCTAATAGAGCCTTCCATTCCTGTCACTACCTTGTAGATTTTTTTTGTCTCAACTAAATTACAGCAATAACCTAATGTGTTTCTGAACCTCAAATCCTGCCCATCCCAACCCATTCTCCACACTGCTGCCAATCACGGTGATTGTCCAAAGGGAAAATCTGGTTATATCACTCATTTGGATAAAACCTTACAACCCTTTGTTGCTGTCAGAGTAAACACCAGTCTGTGTAGCAATGGTTCTTAACCATGGGCAGTTTTGACCTCCATAAGGACCATCTGAAGACACTTTGAGTTGTCACAACTGGAGTGGCAGGAGGTGTGACTGTCACCTGAGACAGCTGCTGGGGACATTGCTCAGTACCCTGCAGTGCACTTGGAAGAGCCTCTTCCACCTCAACAAAGAAGCACCCAGCCCAAAACATAAAGAATGCCGAGGAGGATACAGAACCCAGAGGACATAGAGGACTCTACTTAAATCCTCTACCACACTATCACTCCCCACCTTCTACATCTCCATGGTGACCTACACTCAAGAAGCCAACCCTCTTGAAGACACTTGTCTCCAGGGCTCACCACATACTCATCACCCAGTCTGGCCTATTGCTACTCCTGTCTGCTTTCTTCTCTTAGTTCAAATTCTTTGAATTTTCAAACTTGAAAATTCAACTCCACTGCCCTGGGAAACCTGTCCTCCCTCCCATGGATTAGATGCCCCAACCATCCCCTCATTATCCTTGTCATAGCACTGTTTTATAACCATTCATTGACTTATCAGCACCTTGCAGACTGAAATAAATATTCATGCCCATCTTGGTCTCTGTTTTAGTTCACAGCACCAAGCACAAAGCCTTGCAGAACGATCACTTACATATTTGTTAAATGAATATATGATTCAAAATCAACATCACTGATAATTATCAAACTGCCAACACTCTTCATTTAGGACATCTTTAGCAGCAGTAATAAGAACGAGTGCATATCAATTAGACAAAAAAATCATAGAACTAGGGAAATGGGCAGGAAGCTCTAATCTTACCTGAGGAACCACTGCCAACTGATCACTGCTGGGTGAGGAAGAGATGATATCCTTTAAGGGAGTGATACTATATAGGGTGAACAGTAGATGGATTCATGCTAACAGACATCTTGGAACACAAATGTGACTTGATAGGCATTAACATATGACAGAATATATGAAATCCTATGGTCAGCCTATAGGGGTGCAGATAGGGGAAAGGGGTCTAAATATGGTTAAGATGTATTGTATGACATGGACAAAAATGCAATAAAAAGATACACTGAAAATAAATGAGTGCATAATTACAAGGTTCATAAGAAGGGAAGCTTGAAAAGGAAAAGTATTCTTGGCACTAAATGGAAAGGACAATATAACACAACAAAACCTATGGAACACTTCAAAAGCAGTCCTCAGAGGTAAATTTATAGCCCTAAGTGACTACATTAAGAAAACAGAAAGAGCACAAATAAATGACCTAACACTGCAAATAAAAATACTTGAGAGAGAACAACAAATGAATCCTAAACCCAACAGGCAGGAAGAAATAATGAAAATCTGAGCAGAGATCAATGAAATTGAAACAAAAAACATCAATACAAAGAATCAATGAATCCAAGAGCTGGTTCTTTGAAAGGATAAACAATATAAGATAGATAGACCTCTAGCCCAGTTGACCAAAAGAAAGAAAGAACAACTCCAAATCAATAAAATTAGAGATGAAAAGGGAAACATCACAACAGAAAACAAAAAGATCCGGAATATCTGAAATCATGGAAATCAACAAAGCTTAACCAAGAAGAGGTTAACACCTTAAACAAAACCATAACATATGAGGAAATGGAAACTATAATAATAATTTAAAAAAAAAAAACTCCCAACTAAAAACAGCTCAGGCCCAGATGGATTTATGGCAGAATTCTTTGAGACATTTAAAGAGGACATACAACAATTATTACTCAAATTATTAAAAAAGATACAGAGGGAAATCTCCCAAATTCCTTCTATGAAGTCAGCATCACTCTAATACCAAAACTAGGCAAACATACAACCAAAGAAAATTATAGACCCATTTCATTAATGAATATAGATGCAAAAATTCTCAACAAAATATTTACAAACCACATACAGGCACACATCAAAAAGGTCATCCATCACCGCCAAGTCAGATTTATACCAGAGATGCATTTAGAATGATGTTAGCTGTGGGTTTGTTGTATATAGCTTTAATTATGTTGAGGAATGTTTTCTCCAGTTCATTTCCATCTAGGAATTTAAACATCAAGCCATGCTGGATTTTGTCTAAAGCCCTTTCTGCATCAATTGAGATGACCATGTAGCTTTTGTCTTTGCATCCATTTATGTGCTTTATGACATTTATTGATTTATGTATGTTGAACCATCCCTGCATCTCTGGTATAAATCTGACTTGGTGGTGATGGATGACCTTTATGATGTGTGCCTGTATGTGGTTTGTAAAGGCTGCCCCCTATCTCTACTCCTTTTCAATATAGTGCTGGAAATGCTTGCTAGAGCAATATGACAAGAAAAGGAAATTAAAGGAGTACTAATTGGAAAAGAGGAGGTCAAACTATCTCTTTTTGCAGATGACCTGATAGATTACCTAAGAGACACTAAAAACTCTACCAGAAAACTCCTAGAAATGATTAACAGTTCTACTGAAGTGGTGGAATACAAAATTAACCTAGAAAAATCAGTAGCTTTTCTTTATACCAATAGCAAGTAGTTGGAGAAGGAATACAAGGAGACCTTCCCATTCACAATAACCTCAAAAAAAATAATAAAATATCTAGGAATAAACCTGACCAAAGACACTAAAAATCTCTACAATGAAAAATTTAAATCCTTGAAGAGGAGATTGAAGAAGATTCACCAGAAGATCAAATGACCTCCCATGCTCATGGATTAGAGGAATTAATATAGTAAAAATGATCATCCCACCCAAAGTAATATACAGATTCAATGCAATACCAATTAAAATCCCCACAAGCTTCTTGACAGACTTAGGGGAAAAAAATCCTAAAATTCATATGAAAAAACAAAAGTCTCTGGATAGCCAAAGCAACCTTGAGCATAACAAGCAATGCAGGGGGGTGGGGGGGATTATTAAACCAGAATTCAAACTATACTACAGGGCTACAGTCATAAAAACAGCTTGGTACTGGCACAAAAACAGACCTGTAGATCAATGGAAAAAAATTGAAGATCCAAACTTAAGCACATGCAATTTCAGCCACTTTGTATTTGACAAAGGGGTCAAGAAGACTCAATGGAGGAAAGAAAGCATCTTCAGAAAATGGTGTTGTCAAAACTGGATCACTGCTTGTAGAAGAATAAAACTAAACCCCTACTTCTCACCTTGTACAAAAATCAACTCCAAATGAATCAAAGACCTCAACATGAAACACCAAACTCTGAAAATGATAGACGAAAACATTGGTAGCAACCTACAAGACATAGGTATAGGAAAAGACTTTCTAAATCAGACAGCAGCTTTGCAGGAAATAAAGACAACAATTGTCAAGTAGGACCTTATTAAACTCAAAAGCTTGTGTACACTGAAAGAAACAACCAAAGAAGTGAAGAGAAAACACACAGAGTGGAAGGAAACCATCACCAGTGATACATCTGACAGAGCATTAACATCCAGAATATATAAATTACTCACAAAACAAAGGAGAAAGAAAACAAATTACCCAATCAAAAGATGGAGTAAAGATTTGAACAGAGACTTCACAAATGAAGAAGTAAAGATGGCTAAGAAACATCTCAAAGAAAAACCTGTTCAACGTTGCTAATAATTAAGTAAAGGCAAATTAAAACCACTCTATCTTTATCTTACCCCAGTAAGACTGGCTATGATCAAGAAAACAAATGATACCAAATGCTGGAGAGGTTGTGGGGAAAGGAGAACACTCATCCACTTCTGGTGGGAATGCAAATTTGTGCAACCCCTATGGAAAGCAGTGTGGAGAACTCTTAAAAGACTGAAAATTAACCTCCCATCTGATCCAGTCATATGACTCCTTGGTATATACCCACAAGGCTCATCCTATTACAGAGATGTGTGCACAACCATGTTTATTGCAGCACTCTTCACAAGTGAAGAGTTGGAAGCAACCCAAGTGTCCTTCAACCAATGAGTGGATACAGAAAATGTGGTACATCTACACAATGGAGTTCTATGCAGTGGTAAAGCAAGACAAGATCATGAAATTTGCAGGCAAATGGATGGAACTAGAAGCTGTTATGCTAAATGAAGTAACACAGTCCCAGAAAAACAAACCATGTATGGTGTCCCTCAATTCTGGATCCTAGCACCAAATCCTTATTTGTAAGGCAAACTAAGTAATTTTTTTCTTTCCTTTTTAGTAAATATAATACCTGGATGCTACCATAAAAAGTACATTAAAACATACATCAACTTGCTATGTAATGTAAGAATGTAAAGTAATGGGCTGGAGAGATGGCCTAGTGGTTAAGAGTGCCGACCGCTCTTACAGAGGACTGGGGTTCAATCCCCAGCACCCACATGGTGGCTGAGAACCGTCTGAAACTCCAATTCCTGGAGAACTCCAGTTCCAGGGGAATCCGACACCCTCTTCTGACCTCCGCAGCATTGCACAACAAGGGTGCACAAACTTGCATGCAGACAGTACATTTATAACACATACAGAAATAAATAAAATTAATAAAAAAAGAATGTAAAGTAATATTTCTTTTTACCTGCATACAATTCTACTGTTAAAATGTGAATCCCTAAATATGTTTTGAAATTAACCTGTAGGTTATTTTCAGATGTTATAACTTTGGTATATGTGTGGTGTGCATATACACGCATATTTTGGGGCAATACAAATTAAAGAGAACAACAACAACAAAAGACTAGTTCAAAGAACTTACTGAAACAGTAAACTTCTGCCCAAAACAGTGAACTTCTGCCTCAGACCCTCTTAATCAGAAAACCAAAGCTACTCAGCAATGGGGTTTGCACAGCATTCCAGAGAATTCTGTGTTGGCAAAGTTGTGAGCAAATCTGGTCTAATTCATCAGCCTGGAGCAGACTGCATGTTCATAAGGAAAGCACTTGGGGCAGACCTCTAAACCCACTTGGCTTTAACTCACACAGTAATGCTAATCCAGTCCCACTTCACAGATGAGGAAACACAGGGGATGTGTCACTCAATTCAACAAATTACGATAACTTGCTTTCCCACAGAATTTGTCTCAGAATCCCAGTTTCTGAGCTTTAGCCCTTCCTGCAACATGATCCTCCTCTTGCTAACCTCAGCTGCTACACACCAGGATGCACTTCATATTTCCTGATTCTTGAGCTCTATAGTCAGGTGAAGGACATAATTATTCCTGACATCCCTCAGTTATAACTCTTACTATCCATGGTAGATTTACTCTTAAGACCTTGCTAGGGCTCTAAGGAAGGACTACAATCCCAGCTATTCAAGAGTCCTCTGAAACAGGAGAGGTTGCAAGTTCAAGGCCTGCCTGAGCTACACAGTGAGTTCAAGGCCAGCCTGGAGAACCTGTTTCAAAACAAAAAGGGGGGGGAAAAGGCTATGACTCCATTGTAGAGTGATTGCCTAGCATGTGAGAGGCCTCAAGTTCAATCCCTAGTAGTGCAAAACAAAGCCAGAATACAAAATCTGTTTCTGTAGCTACACTAAAGCTTTTTTCTATGCTAACATTGTGCACCAAATATACAGAAGCAACGGTGGGTGCAGGCACCAGCACCTTAGCATGAATTCATACTGCTCTAGGAGCCACTGTGCATGGCCAAGTACTCTCAATAAAATCAACAGCTTTAATTAAAGATGCTCTTAATGGAGTAGTGAGAATTATTAACTTTATTAGACCTTGGGTGTACATGCATTTCATAGTCTGTGTGATGAAATGGGAAAATGCAGAAAGCACTTCTACTGCATACATAAATATGATGCCTGTCACAAAGAACGCCCCCGGGTAACTGTGAGCCAGGACTTCAACTAGGGGCTCTTTACTGAACACAGTTTTTATATGAAAGGAAATCTAGCCAAGTAAAGTTATTTAGACTTGGGCACTTGGCAGATGTTGTTTTGAAAGTGAATGAAGCAATTCTATCACTTTAAGAATAACAAGTGAGAATATTTGATGTGATGACAAAAATCTACTTTTCAAGTGAAAATTGGGATTTTTATAAAACTGGTATCTGTCACCATGAGCTTGGCAGCTTCTTAGTACTTAGAGTCTTTTTTTGATGCAGTAAGTTGAGTGGTGATTAAGGGACCTGACTTTTTCTTTTGGGTATCACATAATAAAATGTGTCAGACTTTGAAAGATCAACATTAACCTGCTGATCTAATATTTTCAAATGACCAGTGTAAGATACAACTGAATCATGCATGAGTGAAAAAAATCAAGTGCATGGTAGAGCAGCGAGTGTTACAGAGAGGGAACACGGAAAGCTCACTGATCCAGTTCACGCTCCACACCATATGTAACCTTTAAAAAGAAGAGCCTATATCAAATGGGTTCTTGCTTTGGAAGCAAGCAGAATTCACAATAACCCGAAGCAGCTCTCCAAACAGTCTGCTATTTTTCCAGCTATGCAACTGCATGAAGTTGTGTTTTCTTCATCTACTTCAACCAGCCTAACATGTTACAACTGATCAGCTGCAGAAATAATATGAGGTTCCAGCTGACATTAGATCTGCACATGTTTTAAAAGCTACCATTTTTACTAATGTTTTAAATTGTCACCAATTGTTAATTATTTCTCATAAATACAGAATTTGTGCTAACATGGGATGGGCTTATTATTATCACTTTTAAATGAATTAATACACATTTAAGTCCCCCTGGCTTTAATATCTAATACATAAACATCAATGGATAGAACTCACATAAACAAGCTTTTTCAGAGTCTAACTACTTCTTTTTAAAAGAATATAAAGAGGTCCAGTTTTGGGTTTGGAAAAGAAATATCCTTCTAAAAGGATCCTATTTTGGGTGCTCAGTCCAGCTGGGGTGCTGTTTTGGAAGGATCTGGAACTTAGCTGGAGGAAGCAGCTTACTTACTGGGGGGTGGTTCCCCCACCCCTTCTCTCTGATTCTCTGCTTTACTACTGGCTCAGAGTCAAGGGACTGGAGTACTATGGATTGAAATCTCAGCGATTTGAGCCAGAAATAAATCTTTCCTCCGTTACATTATTCTGCCAAATACTTTGTAAAATGGCACACAAATCTGACCAGGCCCTAGCACAGAGATTTAAGAACTCCTGCACTAATCTATACTCGCACAGAGGCTTCAAGAACCCCTGCAGTATCCTATAAACTCTTCCGTGTGGTGGCTTCTCAACCTCCTTTCTGTCCCACATCACTTCTCTTCCAATAATCTTGCCTAGTTAACACAACCATTTTCAATCACTCTATTACCACATAGTACTGCGTGGTGCACAGCACAGGTCAGATCTATCCATAGTTCTAGGTTCAAGTCTGAGTGTGAATGATCTGGGCCTCAGATTCACCTGCTCTTTGCTGTATGCCTCTGGCCCTTAAATAGAGATAATCATCATGGTGTGTTCTTTATTAGAACTGTTTCAAGCATATATACACTGATATATGTGTGTCCCCTGAAAAATTCATAGGTTAAATTCAATGTGCCCCAGTGTGGTGATGCACATCCTTAATCCTGGCATTTTGGACCCAGAGGAAGGTGGAGCCCTGTGAGTTTGAGGCCAGCCTAGTCTCTATAGCAAGTTCTAAGTCAGCTAGGGTGACAGTGAGATCCTGTCTCAAAAATCAGTAAATAAGTTCACGTAGTTGTATTAAAAGTAAAGATTTGATATCAAATGTGGGGGCTGGAGAGATAGCTCAGTGGTTACAAACACTGGCTGCTCTGCCAGAAGACCAGGTTTAATTCCCAGCACCCATAAGGTGGCTAATAACCATCAATGACTCCAGTTCTAGAGGATCTAATGCCCTCTTCTGACCTCCATGGGCAGTGCATGACATGGGTACACTTACACACATGAGGGCAATATACTCATATAGGTAAATAAAATATGTTTTTTTAAAAAAATTGACAGCCTGGTGTGGCGGGGCATGCCTTTAGTCCTAGCACTTGGGAGGCAGAGGCAGGTAGATCTCTGTGAGTTCAAGGCCAGCTTGGTCTACATGGTGAGTTCCAGGACAGCCAGAGCTATAGGGAGACCCTGTCTCAAAAAGACCAAAAAAAAAAATTGATGTAAAATAACATCTAACTATGGGTTCGGATCTGATGGGATCAGGGTCTGTTCTGGATGGCGTCAGTTATCTTGACAGACCTGGGAAGAGGGAACCTCAGCTAGGGAATTTTCTGAGCCTGCAGCACGTTGTGAGGCATTTTCTTGACTGTTGAGTGACATGGAAAGGCCCAGCTCATGGTGGTTCTGGGTTGCGTAAGAAACAGGCAGAGCACAGAGCAGAGGAGCAAGCTAGCAAGCAGCGTTCCTCCATGGTTTCTGCTCAAGCTTCTGCCCCCAGGTTCTTGCCTTAAGTTCCTGCCCTGACTTCTATCCACGGTGGACTGTGAACCACAAGGTGAAATAAACACTCTCCTCTCCACATTGCAGTGTTTGATCAGCAATAGAAAGCAAGAGCAGGGTCTTTAGAAGAAAAGAATTCAAAGACCTTTCTCCCATATGAGAACACAATAAGAAAATCATCTGTCTCCAGCCAGAAGAGGAGCCTTTACCTGAAACTTAACTGGCCAAAACGTTGGTCAGGGATTTCAAGCCTCTAAGAACGATGAGGAAATAAATCTCTGTTAAGTAACTCAGTCTCTGATGCTTTATTAAACTGGCCATGACAGCTTGCTACAGATTTTGATGCCAAGAAACAGGTGCTGCTTCTACAAATATCTTCCACAAATATGTGAAAATTATTTGACAACTGGAAATGGAGAACTGTGTACTAATGTTTTGTGGAGCAAAGAATATTTTTAATTTAAATAATTAATTTTATGTGTGTGAGTGAATGTAAGTGCACCCATGTTATGCAGTGCCCACAGAGGCCAGGAGAGAAGATCAGATCTTCTGGAAGTGGAGTTAAGGAGGATGGTTGTTAGCTGCCATGCGTGTGCTGCAAGAGCAGGCAGCATGCTCAACCACTGAGACATTGCATTACAAAAAGGAAAAATACAAAAGAAGAAGAAAAAGGCTACCAAGAAGTAAACAGCATTCCCATATGATCTGGGGCTATGGGACTGCATGAGCAGAAACACTACGGCTTGAACTGAAAGGATGGAGAAGGGAGGAAATGGTCTGTAAGACTTCTGGACATCTGCAGAACAGGACCCTCAAGCTAGTCAGCTTTAAACCTGGACCACTCAAGAAGGAAGAGTCAGAGATCACCAGAACTGTTGCTGCTTCACAGGGTAGGGCCTCCACCACCAGAAAGACCACCACCATCTGGGGCTGTGGGGACAGACCTATTGGTGCCCCAATAGGTCCAGAAGGCAGCTTTACACCAAAAAGGATTACCTTTGAGACTTAAGAGCTATGCTGCCTTGTAGGTTTGGGAATTTCTTGGGATTTTCTCCTGTGCAATGTCTCCTTTTAGGAATAGGGACATCTACCCAGTGCCCCACCAAAATTCTTTGGAAGCATCACTGGTTTTGTTTAGTTTTGGTTCACAGCTGGAGAAGAGTTTTGCCTTCAGGTGACTTGTACCTCAAGCTCGTCCACAACAGATTTAAATGACAGAGACTTTGGACTTCAAACTTCAGAGTTGGGGTGAGAATAAGTTAAGGCTTCTGGTACCATTGGAATGGTACTGATTTCATGAACTTTGGGAGACCACCATGAACTGTTATGAACTAAATATATTTATCCCTCTGAAATTCATATACTGATGTGCTAATATCCAGTATGGCTATATTTAGAGTATTGAAGTAACTAACTTAAAATGAGATATTAAGTGTAGGTTCCTGACCTAATGATGTTAGTGTCTTTATGAAACAGAGACACAAGAGACCTCTACCTCTCTCTCCCTCTCCCTTCTGTCCTCTCTGCCTCCCCCCCCCCACACACATCACCATTTGAGGACATAGCCAGAGGCATCCAGGAAGGACCCTCATGAGAAAACAAACTGTCAGGCTCTTAATTTGGGATTTCTAACCTCCACAACTATGAGAAAGGAAATTTCTGTTGTTGGAAGCTGTGGTGGTTTGAATGAGAATGTCCCTCATAGGCTTTAAGTATTCAGACATTTTGTCCCCAGTTGGTGGCGCTGTTTGGGGAGGTCTTAGAAGGCGTGGCCAGGCTGGAGGAAGTACATCACTGGGGGCAGGCTTAGAGAGCTTAACAAGCCTTGCTAGTCTCCAGAAGCTCTCTCTTGACTTCCTGTGCTCATTGTGAGATGTGAACCTCCGCTTGCTGCTCCAGCCCCAGCCACCATGCCTCCTGCTACAATGGACTCTGATTCCCTGGAACCATCAATCGTAAGCTCAAATAAACTCTTCCTTTGATAAGTTCCCTTGGTCATGGTGGTTTATCACAGCAACAGAAAAGTGACTAACACACAAGCACTCAGTGTTGGGGGTTTAAGGGCAATCTAAGCAGACCAAGGTGGATGAAGCAGTTAGCACAAATCCTGACACCAGGGAACACAACAAACCCTACTATTATTATTATTCATTCATTCAAAAAGAATTTATTGAGTCAACTGCACTTACTACTGGCCCTGCATCATGAACTTCATGAGTGGGAGTTTAAACAAATAGTTATCAAACATATGTAACAGTGCACTTGGTTGAACACAGGAAATCTGAGGATTCTGAGAAGATACAAAACAAGGAAAATTTAAGAGGTATGCCCGTGCTAATTAGCTCAGTTTAACATTACATCAGATAAACATACCTTAAAGCAAGGCATTGAACACATTAAGTACATGCAAACTGTTTTCAAAAAAAAGAACAAGGTGGGTGGTCTTACACATCAGTATTACTCTTTATCCAGGAAAGTGGCAGGTGCACTCAGATGCTGTCCATGCGAGCACCTGAAAGAAAAAGTCATGCTTTTCCTCTGTGGTCTGCTTCTTTCACTATTGGATATTTTTCTATCTAACTTAAGTTACACTCAAGAAGACAAAAGCTTGCTTTTAGTTTTATGTGGTACTTCCAAATAGCACGTCTGTTCAGGCTTTTATATGAAATACCCAACGTTTGTTGAGAATGACAAAGAAAAGTAGAACTGCCTTTTGGGAAAATTGAAAATGACCTTTACAGGCAAAATTTTAACAGCATAAGTAAAAAGGATCAATAAATGAAAGCCTTCAGTTTCCCAATTCAGTGAATTAATGTTACAATCATAAAAGAACAATTATGATAGCATGTTCTGTTCTGTGGTAATTAGTTGACACCCTCTATAGCTAATACACTGGGCCCAATGGTAACAGTAGAAGGGCCGCCCGGTATGGAGAGGAGCCAACCTCAGGTCCTCTTATTCCCTTCAGCTCCACACTGGTTCTGCAGCCGGGCAGCGAAGGCTCAGATGGGGCCACCTGACAGTCACTGAACACGTGTTCTCCCTGCTCCAGGAGTCTAGTCCGACTGCTGATCTCTGACAGTGGATTCCCTTCCCACTGCTGATCTCTGAAGTGGATTCCCTTCCCACTGCTGATCTCTGAAGTGGATTCCCTTCCCACTGCTGATCTCTGACAGTGGATTCCCTTCCCACTGCTGATCTCTGAAGTGGATTCCCTTCCCACTGCTGATCTCTGAAGTGGATTCCCTTCCCACTGCTGATCTCTGAAGTGGATTCCCATCCCACTGCTGATCTCTGAAGTGGATTCCCATCCCACTGCTGATCTCTGACAGTGGATTCCCTTCCCACTGCTGATCTCTGAAGTGGATTCCCTTCCCACTGCTGATCTCTGAAGTGGATTCCCTTCCCACTGCTGATCTCTGAAGTGGATTCCCATCCCACTGCTGATCTCTGAAGTGGATTCCCTTCCCACTGCTGATCTCTGACAGTGGATTCCCTTCCCACTGCTGATCTCTGAAGTGGATTCCCTTCCCACTGCTGATCTCTGAAGTGGATTCCCTTCCCACTGCTGATCTCTGAAGTGGATTCCCATCCCACTGCTGATCTCTGAAGTGGATTCCCTTCCCACTGCTGATCTCTGACAGTGGATTCCCTTCCCACTGCTGATCTCTGAAGTGGATTCCCTTCCCACTGCTGATCTCTGAAGTGGATTCCCTTCCCACTGCTGATCTCTGAAGTGGATTCCCATCCCACTGCTGATCTCTGAAGTGGATTCCCTTCCCACTGCTGATCTCTGACAGTGGATTCCCTTCCCACTGCTGATCTCTGAAGTGGATTCCCTTCCCACTGCTGATCTCTGAAGTGGATTCCCTTCCCACTGCTGATCTCTGACAGTGGATTCCCATCCACTGCTGATCTCTGAAGTGGATTCCCATCCCACTGCTGATTTCTGAAGTGGATTCCCTTCCCACTGTTGATCTCTGACAGTGGATTCCCATCCCACTGTTGATCTCTGAAGTGGATTTCCTTCCCACTGTTGATGTCTGACAGTGGACTAGGTCTATGACAGTGGATTCCAGATTTGCTCTTAAATTATTTTTCATGACCCAAATGTAGAAATTAAAATCTTTGGAAAATGTCACACAGGGCTGAGCAGCATAGGGCTGTATACGTCCCACCTGTCCTCAAAAACAAAACCCGTTCTCAGAAAGGCACAGGTGCCAGCAACCCAACCAACAGAAGCCTGAGAAGCAGCCATGCCCTCGGTGGGCAGACAGCACCTCTGAGTGTGTTCAAATAATGAAGTTTCAAAGGTGTGCCTCTTCATAACCTTTTCCTTCGGTATCTCACAGATGTCCCATGATGGAAGGACTTAAACATTTCTTTTTCCAAATTAAGTAAAGTTCAAGTTTTGAATAAATATTGATATGTAAACAGCCTACTGGAAGGAACCCAGAGCTGGATGGAGGCCAGCAGAGTCCATTCATAGCTGTAGGTGAAACTTGTTTCTAATATCCAAGATTCCCATTGCTCACGTGAAGACAGCGGCCTTTGCAGACTCAGCCCAACTGTGCAGAAGTTCTGACATTTTAAAAATAAGAAGACATTGACAATACAATCCCATATTTTGTGTCAGTAACTTTTAGTGTATTTAAGGATTATTTTCTTTCCTCTTTTAGTTCTTTTTTATTGATTTATTTTTGCAAATACACATAATACATCTTGATCATATTTAGATCCTTTCCCTCACCTGAACCTTCTCATATCTCCTTTAGCGGTTTCCATGCATTCTGTCATGTATGGTAAGGCCTATCAAGCAAAGTTTCTATCCCTAAATGTCCCTTAGTTTGAGTCCATCCACTGGAACCTGGTCAGCCTATCTAGTGTCACTCCCGAAAGAAAACCAACTCTCCCTCTCCCAGTAGACACCAATTGCCAATCGTTTCTCAGCTAGGATTGAGGCTTCCTACCCCTTTCCTCCTTTGTATCCTGAGGTTTTTCTAGTTTGATCTTGAATGCCATAACCATTGCTGTGAGTTCATATGAGCAACTTCCCAGCTATCTGGAAAAGTGATTCCTGTGGACATCTGCTACCCTTGGCTCTTACAGTCTTTCTGCCCCCTTTTCTGCAATGGTCCCTGAGCCCTGGATGGCAGAGTTTTGATATGGTATTAGCGTGTTAGTAACATGATAGTCTGGGCTACAATTTAATATGGAGACACGGGAAATTTTCCATTCTAGAGAGCTAGATGGTGCTTTGAGTTACACAAGAGAATGCTCAACCCAAGACAGGACTCAGATTCCCTATTTCCATCGATATCTGGTCTCTATGAGTGTCTCCTCTGAGGGCTCCTGCACAGACTTCCTTTAAGTCTCATAAACATGTCTGTCCCTGAATCTCAGAAAGTTGCCTCATCATCAGTGAAAATACACCACCACAGTTGACTCTTCACTTTCCAACTTTCTCATGGCACATAGATGTATATGCACCCCCCACTTCCTTCTCTCTTTCTTTCCCTGCTCAGAAGCACTAAGTGTCAAGCATCTGGTTTAACTGAATCCCCCACTCACCTGCCCCTCTCTCTCCAATAGATCTCAGCCATCTCTACTTCCCTATCTCTCCGAATCACATAAGGTCTTCTCTAAGAGAGGAAACACACCCAAGTTCTCTGATCCACACCCCATCTCCATCTATACCTCTTCATACTCAATAGATTTTCTGTGAAGTCAGCCTTCTAGACAGAGTGGTCCACATCCATGGTACTCAAACTCCAATGTGCAAACAGATGGTGTGAAGATCAGTCAGTGCAGGTTCTGATTTCTTCAGACTGGACACTAGTCATGCCGGCCTGTACAGCATCTTAGGAATAAGGCTCTTATTTTAATTTCACTTCTTGACTTTTATTTCTGAAACCAATAACCATTTTTAAGCAGGTTTCTAGAAACAAATCAGTATAAATAGCAAATAAATATAGTACATCCTTACTGGTCTTTTAAAAATACTTTTGTTGATGTTTTGTGCATTTCAGACATCATTTTCAGTCCAATTTAGACATATTCACCTTTTCCTTTCCCCCCACCCTACCCAGTTCATACATTCTGCCATACCTGTCCTGCATTTTTCTCTCAGTCTTTTTAAAGTTTTTCTCTGCAAAGGTTTATTGTTTGGGGCAGAATTTAACTATATCAGTATGTTCTTTGACCCAGTCCTTATGTTGTTGTGGTTCCCTCCCTATTGTATTGCTCAAAAATATGTCTATATAAATGTCATATATGTACCAGAATTATTTCCTCCAGGAATAAACTATATTTAACTCCAATAAATGTTTAAGAGTTCGCATTTTTCCATTTAATTTTACATTACTCTAAAATATGAATATATACCTTCTAACCATATACATTAATTACCATGTCTGAAAGTAAGTGGTAAGTTAATTCTAGGGCTCATTAAGAGATTCACATTGTAACATCACAGTTGCTTTCAGATAGAAATATAATAATGCTGCTTGGCTTGCCTTTAAATTGGGGGATTTGGTAATAGCATCCATTCCCCATTTGTTTTGGGGACTGTTACTTCATTTAGCATAATGGCTTCAAGATCTTTTTGAAAATAATTTTAACTGAATTTTTGTGATTTTCATCCAATGTATTTTGATTGTACTTAGATCCCCTCCCCTATCTGCACCCCCCTTACTACCACACACCATATATGTGTGTGTGTATATATATATATTCTCCCTTTCCAGCAGACATCTGTTGCCAATAGTTTCTCAGATAGGGTTGGTTGGAGTTTCTTTCCTTCTTCCCCAGGTCTATGCTAGGATTTAGTCTGGCTTGAGTTTACATGGGACTTGTGCATGCTGCTACCACTACTGTGAGTTCATATGAGTAACTGACCAGTTGTCTGGACAACTGTTTCCTTATGAACAGTCACCAGTTCTGGCTCTTACAATCTTTCTGCCCCCTCTTTCTTCCACATTGAACCCTGAGTCTTAGGAGGTAGAAGTTTGATATAGGTGTCCTATCTTGCCCATCTTCTTATACTCCGTCCATTAGAATGATGGCCAACAGCATGCCCAGAGTTCTGTAGAATGGCTAACAAGGTTTGTCACCCAGAGAAAAGTACTACATATTAACAAATATTCCAGGCCCTAAGTGGTATGGTTTCCTTTCTGTTGTTACAAAATGCTGTGACCAAAAGCACCTTAGAAGAGGAAAGGGCTTACTTCATCTTCCAGGTCACACAGTTTATCACTGAGGGAAGTCAGGACAGGAGCTCAAGGCAGGAACCTGAAGGCAAGAGTCATGGAGGAATACATGCTTGCCCACTTGCAGGTTTGTGTTTAGTTAAGCTTCCTGTGTAGTCCAGGACTACCTGTCCAGGGAATATACCGCCCACAGTGAGCTGTTCCCTTTTATATCAGCCACAAGCTGTCCACCCAGACATGCCCGCCAACTAAACTTAGCTTAGCAATTCCTCAACCAAGAGTCCCTTCTCAAGAGACTGTAGGCTGTGTGTCAAGTTACAAGTAAAGATGACTAGGATACCAAGTAGGTGGTTTCAATGAGAATGTCTCCCATAGGCTCCAAGTATTTGGACATTTTGTCCCCAGGTGGTAGCACTGTTTGGAGAGGTCTTCTGATTCTTGAGCCTTGCCAGATTTCCAGTCAATTTCTGCTTCCTTTCAGATCTGGCTACTTCTTCTGCCATAATGGACTCTAACACACTAGAACCATAAGCTAAATAAATTCTGCTTTCTATAAGTTGCTTTGGTCAGTGATTTTATCACAGCAACAGAAAAGTAACTAATACAATAGGAAACTGACTTTTTTTTTCAGCCAGTGACAGGATCATTATTTTAAAAATCTGATCATCTATAGTGAATTGAATTCTTGTAGCCAGCAGGAACATTTCTATAAACTTATTCGAAACTCTGAAATTTCTTGGAAATTACCTTTTTTGATCATTTTGTGTTTACTTATAGATTTTATTTTTAATGTTCTTATTTTTTTGCTTGTCTTGTTTCATTTTTCAATATAATGAAAACAAAATCCTTTCAGCAACCAGGCATATATACAAAATTTCCAAAGGAAAAAGCTTTAACTACTCCAAAGCAGTAGGGTGGTACTGGACTGAAAGTAAGTGCGGTGTGTGTGTGTGTGTGTGTGTTTGTGTGTGTGTGTGTGTGAGAGAGAGAGAGAGAGATAGAATGTATGCTTTTGTATATTTGTGTAGGGGGGTGGGTGGGGGTGTTTATGTAGCGGTCTGTGTGTTTCTGTGGATTTGTTTGTGTCTGTGTGTTTCTGTGTATCTCTGTGTGTGTTTCTCTGTTTTTATTTCTGTGTGTATCTACATGCATGCTTGTGTGTTTTCTGTGCATTTGTATTTGTGTGTGTCTGAGTGTGTGTTTGTATATTTTCTGTGCATCTGTTTGTGTGTATGCATTTGTATTTGCTTATTTGTGTATGTGTGTGTCTGCGTGTATGTTTGTAGATGTTTTTTGGGGTGCGTGTGTGTGTGTGTGTGTGTATGTGTGTGTGTGTGTGGTGAGTGTGTGTGCCTTTGTACATAATATGTAGAACCTGGAAAGTGAAGAGAGTCTTCAATCAAAATATCCCCCTGGTCCCTCCAGGATCATTAACTATTCCTGAGAATGTTAGTGTTAGCAAATAGTTTCTTGCCGAACATGTTGAATATAGTTAACAGAATTCAGTAGTTTAGACAATGCTCAAGAATACTTTTAGTCACTTGTGGTCCAATCTGAAGAGTTGATTCTTGAAGTCAGTAATGAATTTCTCTGGCAGTCATGAATATATTGCTTCTATCCAGCAACAGGAATGCACACACATACTTGCAAGTAACATATGCACACACACACACACACACACACACACACACACACACACACCCCACAGTCTGCTTTCACAGGACACAATAGAATATCAAGTTAGTAATTACAGAGCCACAGGATAGAAAAAAACTGGCATATCTTGGGTAAAGAATTGTGACTCTGCAGTGTGATGTGTTCATCTATTATGTGTCATAATGAAGGCAGTAATTTATTTCAATGTCATTTATAATACATTGCTGTTCTACAGAATAGTACCAACAACATTAAGAAGACCAAAAGAAAAACTATAATTTCCCAGGAACTGGTATCAGAACTAAAACTTTAACAAGAGGTTCAATGACACATTCTGGTTTTCAGAAAGTTCAGGCTTGGGACCAATGAGATGGCTCAGAGGGTAAAGGCACCTGCCTGATGACCTAAGTTCAATCCCTGGGACCCACATGGTAGAAATGAAAATCAACTGCCACAAGTTGTCCTGTAATATCCACACATGTGCCTTAGTATGAATGCATGCATTTACATGCACACACATAAATAAATACAATTTTTTAATTCAGGCTTGAGGAGAAGGGATGGCAAGAAGGATGGATATTGCAGTTTCCTTGGAAACTAAATGTGATATTGTTGTAGTAGCACTCCTCAGGAATCATTATTTAGAGGGTGAAAATACTGTTCATCTGCTTTGAACTGGACAAGGATAATTTAGAACCTAAATAATTGTGATCTCCGTGAGCATCCTCTGGGAGCTCTAAGAAGGTGCTATCTACAAGCTCATAAATCTTCAGAGGAGCACAAGAAAGCTCCTCCATGAGGTCACAGAAAGAAAGCAGATGACCATAATGAGTTACACATACAATTTCCAGGGCAAGGATGTAAATAGGTACCACTAGACAGCTCACTCTATCGCCTCCCTGGTCTTT
Organism: Rhizomys pruinosus; assembly: GCA_009823505.1. Classification (NCBI taxonomy): domain Eukaryota; kingdom Metazoa; phylum Chordata; class Mammalia; order Rodentia; family Spalacidae; genus Rhizomys; species Rhizomys pruinosus. Next base: position 2,407,073 of record VZQC01014308.1, read on the forward strand.
TCTTATGGCCCAGATAAGGAGGTTTTCAGGGTGTATTAGTCAAGGTTCTCTAAAGAAACAGAATCTGTAAAACGAATATCTATCTATCTATCTATCTATCTATCTATCTATCTATATGGATTTATTAGATTTGCTCATAGGATAGAGTTCGAGTAATCCAACAACAGCCGCACCACACTGGAGAGGCTGAGAATCCAGGTAGTTTAGTCCATGAGGCTGGATGTCTCAGTAGTCCCAATCTGCCACTGAGAGCTTGGTGGATTCCATTCCGGGAGATCTGCCTGTCGTCAGACTATGCTGGGACCCCATGAGTTGATGACATCAGCAAGACAAACTCACCAGTGAGAGAGAAAAGGCAAGCAGCAGAAAAAAAAAAAAAAAGGGTGCAAGCTCCCTTCTGTCATGGCCTTTTATACTGGCTGCCATCAGAACATAACACCCACATCTATGGTGGGTCTTCCAGCTCAAGACAATCCAATCTGAAGATCTCTTTCTCATTTTAGTTAATCCCAAATCCAGTCAAGTTAACACCCAGGATTAATGGGATTAACCATCACACAGGGAGACTGCCCAGCATCTCTGAGCCTGACGCTGTCCCCACTTCATGGCCTTACCCAGAAGAACAAGGAAGCCTTTTTCTCAGGACTACAGTGAGAACTGAATGGAGAAGAGGAGAGCCCCAGAGATGGCACAGTGTGTTAGGGAAGGCTCACACAGGCTGACGCTCTTCCCAATGACTACTGGCTCTGTGTAGGTGCATCTGCCTATGTGCACCATGGATCATCCCATGAGAATAAAACCTTCAATGCCAGATGGGGACTACTGAGATACCCAGCTTGTGGACTAAACAGCTAAGGGGATGTCAGCCTCATGAGAATATAGACTGCCATTGCTGGACTACCTGGGCTGTATCATGTAGGCCAGTGCAGGGGGATCGAGACAGGATGCATGCTCACTGGACTTCATTTGAGAGACCATGGGAGGGAAAGACCCCCATGTGGAGCAAAAGTGCAGGATTGATAGTTGTTTGGGGTTGCCAAGGAGGAACTTCTGGGCACTTCCTTAAGGAAAACATGACATCTTTTAGGAAAAAAAATCCTATAATTCAAGTGATATGTATATATATATATGTATGTATATGTATATATACTGTAGCAATACAAGTTGGAGAGAACAACAAAAGAACTGAAAAAAAACTCTGGAAAGACTCAGAAAATGATACACAATATGTATGGCAGAATGCAGGGATGGGACTCCGGTGGGGTGGGGGTCAAGGAAAGGGAAATGATTCTAGATTCGATTGAGAAATGATGTATGACCTATGGAAAAAGTTTAATAATAAAAAAAAAATTTTAAGTCAATTGAGAATCCTTCGCAGGTCTTTGTGAGAAGCTGTGCACTGTCAGGCATGGACTTAATCAGGAACCAGTGGCTGGCAAGACGGCTCAGTTCCTAAAGTAATTCCCATGCAAGCATGTGGACCTGAGTTTGGTCCCAGAACCCAGATGAAAAGCCAGACACGGCAGTACATACTTGGGTTTTTTTTAATTTTTAATTTTGTGTGTATGAGTGTTATGCCTGCATGTAAGTGAGCCCATGTCATGAAATATCAATGGAGGACAGAAGAGGGCATCAGATCCCTCTGGAAATGGAGGTTGGGCAGTTGTTAGCCATCAGATGGGCACTGGGATTTGAAGCCATGTCTGCTGCAAGAGCAGCCAGTGCTCGTAACTGTGGAGCCATCTCTCCAGTCCCTGCAGTCCATATACTTACAATCCTAGTGCTGGGGAGGTACAAGTGAGGTGGGAAGGTTCCAGGAGCTCTGGGGAAGAGAAGACAGGAGTCTTCCTGGAGTTCTATGGCCAGCCTCACTACATTGATCAGTTCCAGATTCAGCAAGAGACTCTGCCTCAAAAGAGAAGCTGAAGAGTAGTTGAGAAAGATACCTGGGCTCAACTTCTGGCCTCCACATGCATACACACACACACACACACACACACACACACACACATACGCACACATGGAAGCATCAGGAACCTAGGCACCTCTGATTGAATTCTACTATTCACCTGTATGCATGATCTTCAGACACCGAATCAGGATGCTCGAGAGAGTTGGGCACAAGTGCACTTCAGCACTGTGAATGGCCTGCTCCATCTCCATAGTGCCTATAACTCCTGGAATGCTTCATGTGCTCTGTGCCAGGTACTAAGGGCAGCAGAGCATCCAAGAGCTAACAGCAAAGCCATCCAAGAAGAAGCCAGGAATAGGACTCAGAGGAACACCCCAAGTCCACAGGAAACACAGAAAGTGATTCCTTCATGACATGTTCATACACTCATCTGGAAATAGTCTTTGAATGCCTGCTGTGAGCCAAAAACTAAGGCAGGTGCTTCAGAACCAAACAAAAGCCTTGTGGAGCTCACATCGGGAGGGTCAGTTCTGTTAAGTTAGAATGGGAAAGGCATGTCTAGCTCCCTTACAATTCTTGAGACTCTCCAGGAAGAACCCATGTTAGTCAGATCTTGTAGACCCACAGGAAGGCTACAATAAGAAATTCTGAACTGAACTCAAAATGCCAGCACTCGTTTGGGACAGGAATTACTGCAGTCCTAAGATTAGAGTTTTAGGTCAGGCAATAACCAACCTGACCTCTTTGGGCAAGCTAAGATTCCTCTCTGAGCCTCAGTTTCTTTATCCCTAAAGTAGAGAAAGACTTGGGTTCACCTGATAGCTAAGAGCATTGCCTTTAATATAATCAGCACTGAAGAGGCACTTGTGGTCAGGGAGGGGCGCCTACTACTCATGGTCAACATTAGCATCTCTGTTCATCAAAGACAGAAGCATAGTGGCCACATGGAAGACAGGGTGAATGGGAGCTGGCAGTTCTAACACAGAATAACAGATTCCTACATGTAACAGAGGCCCCATGCACCCAGGTTGGCAGAATCACTCTATGAGGAAAAGTATCTTCTGACCTGCAGCAGTTTGCTCCCTAGGGAAGCCCTAGTTTCAAGTCTAGCCTTGGAGAGTCTCAGCTCACAGTGCTTATGTTCACCATTGATCCTTTCCAAGGGACCACTGTAGAAGGCTCAGTGTCCAACTCCACACTTGCAGGCAAATTAGGAAAAGTAAAAACGTTCTGTGCATCCAGTATGTTTCTAAACTAAGTACCTATTATGAAGCAGAGATGACTCCCACAAAGAAACATGCATTAAGTTGCTCCCAGGTCATAGTCCATCACTGAGGGAAGCCACAGCAGAAGTTCGAGGCATAACCTGGAGGCAGGAACTGAAGCAGAGACCACAGAGGAATGCTGCTTACTGGTTGCTTCCCATCCTGGCTTACTCAGTTACTTTTCTTTTTTTAATTTTTTTATTTATTTTTTATGTGTATGAGTGTACTGTCTGCATGAAGGTTGGTGCATCCCTGTCATGCAGTACAGCGGAGGTCAGAAGAGGGCGTCGGATTCCCCTGGAACTGGAGTTAAAGATGGTTCTTAGCCAACATGTGGGTGCCGGGAATTGAACCTGGGTCCTCTGCAAAAGCAGTTGGCGCACTTAACCGCTGAGCCATCTCTCCAGCCCCTCATTTACTTTTCTTATACAGCCCGGGTCCACCTTCCCAGGGATGGCACCACCCACAGTGGCCTGGGGCCACCCATTTAAATGAGCAATCAAGAAAATGCTCCCACAGACACGCCCATAGGCCGGTCTGATGAAGGAAATTCCTCAGCTGAAATCCCCTCTTCCTCTGTGTTTCCAGGTTTGTATCAAGCTGACAAAAACTATCCAGCACAGGTTTACTGAGTGATGCTGGAGCCAGGCTGCAGCCATCAGTACACCACGATGCTGGGGTTAGTGTGCACAGCCACTCAGTGCTTTTTAGTGTGACTGCTGGAGATTAGAGCTCAGCCCCCATGTTTGCAGGGCTAGGGCTCTTACCCACTGAACCATCTCCCCAGGCTCCAGAAACATTTACATTTGTGTGTGTGTTATTATTTTACATGTACATGTATTGCCTGCATGTACATAAGTGCACCTGTGCCATGCAATGCCAACAGAGGTCAGAAGAAGGCATTTGATTCCCTTGTTAACTGCCATATGGGTTCTGGGATTTGAACCCAGGTCCTCTGCAAAAGCAGCCAGTGCTCTTAATCACTGAGCCATCTCTCCAGCCCCACAGCTGGCTGGATCCACAAAGGCAGAACACATAGGTACAGAGGAAGGATAATGCAGTCACTACCTGTCACTTGTCTCTGCCTACTCCAAACAAAAAGCTATTTCTGAAATTTGTTATAAAAATCAACAACTAAAAAAGAGGACATTGAGGCTTGAAGCCTGATAGAGATGATCTTCTTTTTTTTTTTTTTTTTTGGTCTTTTCGAGACAGGGTCTCCCTGTAGCCCCAGCTGTCCTGAAACTCTCTCTGTAGACCAGGCTGGCCTTGAACTCACAAAGATCCGCCTGCCTCTGCCTCCCAAGTGCTAGGATTAAAGGCGTGCGCCACCATGCCCGGCAGAGATGATCTTCTTAATGATATGATAATAGATGAGTGAACGAATGAACAGGAAAAAAATCAACTTAAAATAAATTGCACAAAATCATCCCCAGATGAAGTTAAGAACCAAACCAGCCTAGGGACGTCTCAATTCCTACTACATTCCACAAGTCTGATAGTGACTGTCCCTTCTCTACCATTTGTTTCTATTTTTTCTGCATCATCAATGACTGCAGCCCTGAAAGCCAAGAATGGAAACCATGCCACGCCCAGAAGCAGCTTCACACTCCAAAACAACCCTAAGGCCTAGCCTGAGACATCAGCAACATAAATGCAAACGCCATTTCTCAAGTGACACCTCTGCACATAGTAAAATAAGTGGTAAGTCAAGATTCAAATGACTGAAGTTGTTTTAGGTAATTCATAGGTTATAAAAACTAATGAGAAGTAAAAAAAAATTATGAGGGTATTACAACATTCCCATTAAAATGAAAATCTATATTACAGCTTTATGTTCCTCAAGTGCTATACTAGAATGAAGCATCAACCAATATATCTATCAAATGTTCTGTTCAAAAAAACACTTCGTTAATTTTCAGAAATACTTGCCTAGGTATTCTTTTAAAGCATAATCATCTCCAATTTTCATGACTGTCAAAGTTTATTTTTAATCATCAATTTATTTGAGTAAGTAAAATAAAAATAATTGCAAAAACTCAGAGCTTATCATTGTTATGTCTAGCTCTCCCAGCATTCCAAGGGACACACAGATGTCTACTTCCTCCAGAAACTGTCAATCTATGACCTCTTCCCCTTTCCCTGAGATTCCGCCCAACCCATGTAAAGGGGCCTGGCCCAGTCACCATCACTACTGTTAGCAGCCATGTGTTAACAACAGGCTGTTCAGCCCTGACTATCCCAGAAGTAAAAATGTCCGGGAGTGAGTTAAACCTGGTGTCTGTCCTTCATTATCTGGAGTTTATGCCTGCATAGTTCTAACTATATATGTATATTAATTCTAACAATCATATACTCACATCCATGGACACACACACACACACACACACACACACACACATTTTGAGGGCAACCAGGTAAACTGAATACAGATAATCATCTCTCTAAAAAGCAAAGAAAAAAGTCATCATTGTGAATGGTCTAGAGTTGTGTCCATAAATAGCTGGTTATGAGGCTGGGGAGAAAGCATCTGTAAAGAGCTTTCTTTGAGAGCACCAGGACTTGATTTCAATCCCTAGAATCCAAGTAAAAAAAAAAAAATCTGGACCTGGAGGTGGAGATAGGTGGATGCCCGATTCCCCAATTCCCAGAATAGGCAGCCTAGACTACTTGGTGAGTTCCTAGGACAGCAAGTGAGAACATCTGTCCCAACAAAGACAAAGATGGACAACTCCCATGAAACAATGCCTGAAGTTGACCTCTGGACTCTGCATGCACACACACACACACACACACACACACACACAAGTACCCCCACACAGGTGCACAAATATCAACAGACATGGGCACCAGCATGCACACCTACGCACATACACACACACCAAAAATAGGTGACTGCTCCTCGTTGCTTCTTCACAATGGCAGGCCAGTGCACAGCAGACATTCTGCATTTTGGTTGTGATTGGACAAATATTGTTGATAATCAGATGAGACGATTTATCTTTTGGAAAAGTCCAGAACAATCTCTAAGGGCCACTGGTCTCTTCTGTGGTAAGCAGACTCGTTACCATGAAGAGCCTTCGTTCACTTCAGTCTTCAAATCTGGGATGCAGAGGAAACAAATTTGGTAGAGACTATTTGAAAATGAACTCTCTGACCTTTATCACTACAGTCTGCTGATGACACAGAGTAATGGTGGCCACATCAGATGAGAGGCAGTGACCCTTGCGGGCATGAGGAACAAGCATTCTAATTCACATTTCCAAGTGTCCGTGTCCCTTGCAGCCCTCAACTAATCACGCAGGCCTGCCTCCAGCTATGCTCTGATTTGCATGCATTTTTTCCTGTGTGAAATGATTTACACAGACTTGTTCTCAATTCTAAATTCATCTTAATACTCAATCTTGAAAGAAAAGATTTAAAATATTTAACTAAATTTATAATATTAATAGCTAGCAATTATTAGCATTTTAAAAGGCAAAGTAGCTCTGTGTTCTTCACAGAATTGAGCACTATCAAGATTTTTAGGGCTAATATAAAATAAAATAGCTAATGTGGATGTTACCTTTTAACCCACGAGTGATAAAAAAAAACCACATAAAATAACACATACTGTTTAGATGTAAGACAACAAGGAATGTTTTTTTTTTAATATATTTCATTGAATTTTCTTGATTTCAACCAATACATCTTAATCATATTTGGTCCCTCCCATCATTTCTGCACAACCTCATAGCCCACTCACAGGACTTCATGCATTTCATAATATCGAGTCAAATGTGTGCACCCAGATGTCCCTTGGTGTGTATTCATCTACTGGAGCCTGCCCAGCCTGTCTAGCATCACTCCCTTTAAGAAGATCAACTTTCCTTCATCCAGCAATGATCAGCTGTCAACAGCTCCTCACCAAAGTTGGGGCCTCCTGCCCACTTTGCCAGTTCTGCGCTGTTTTTTCTGGTTGAATTTGCAGGGTCTTGTGCATGTGGTCACCACTGCTGCTAATTCACATGAGCAAGGTCTCAGAAGCCTGTAAAACTCTTTCCATGTGGCCATGCACCTCCTCCTTGGCTCTTACAAACTTTCTGACCTCTCTTCCACAATGGTCCCTGAGCCCTGGCTGAGTAACAGTTAATATATGGGTCCTCTCCAGGGACCTATACTCTGCAGTCTCTCTTCTTTGGCCAGTTCTGGCTTTTTATGTTCATTGTCTTCTGTTCCATGAGGAAGCTTTGCTAGTGAGAGTCAAGAGATGCATTAGTATTCTGTCTTCCCCTGTTCCACTATGTTCCATGAGCCTGAGGTGTAGAGGTTCCATTGCAGATGTGTCACTTAGGGCTGGGCCTCTTTCAGACATATAGACTTATATTTTCTGTGTGTGACCAGTTATAGAACTCTATCATAGTCTCTGTCTGTTGTGAAAGAACCTTTGATGAGTGATGACTAGCATATCTGTGTATAAATATAAAGATCCATAGTTAGCATATAGTAAGAACTTGTTTGTCTAGGTATGTGACAGCTTTAGGGTTTTCTGTAAGACCTATAACCTCTCCAGTCATGTGGATTTGGCTGTTTACAGTGCCACTTGTGAGTTCCCTCCCACTGAGCAGGCTTTAAGTCCAAATAGATATCTGTTGATTACCCCCAAGATAAAAATGACACTACCGCAGCACTAATACCAATATAGTTTGCTGTGCCAGTCAGTATTGTAATTACTGGGTTTTAAAGCTGGTGTTGGACCATTGACCGATGTTTTTTCTCCCTTGGGAGCTTGCATAGTGTCCTCCAAAACTATGAGAGCTAGCCTTCAGGGAAGAAGCTTCCAGGTCAGTTCCAGCTCCATTGTTCCAAGTCCTGTGTCCAAAGTATGCCCTGTCTTCCACAATAGGTTCTTACCTTCAAGTTCTAAGAGGCAATCAAGGGGTGTGGCAATAGCCTATGTAAATTTTGAAGTCTCTTGTACTACTCTGACCAACAACTTAAAAGGAAGTTTCTCTAGTCTGTTTCTCAATAATGAATTCTTAATAATCCCTATATGGCAAAGACTAAACACTGTCCATTCTGTTCCTCTATTAAATTTTAATGGCACTAATAGTAATGGGACATCTTATGCTCTGGAAGCCCTCACTGAATCAAAGATCATTCTAGTTCAAACTTAAGCCATAAATAAGTAGGCCACACTCTTTTGCCAATGAAACAGAAACAACCAAAACTTTCCTTCTAAAATGCTGCATAGGATTAGAGCTAGTTTCTGAATTCTACCTTTAGGAAGACTAGACCCATGCCTGAATAAATTCAGTCTTAAATCAATGCTCAGTCAATACTAACAATTACAAAAACAATAATAATACCCAGTGTATTTGTACTGCATACTTAGTCTAGTACTTTAATTGGGGATCGTAACATTAATTCTGTTCTTTGAAACAGCTCCATGAAGTGAAAGTTATTCTGATTTTTAAGATGAGGAAACTTGACCTCTGAGAAGAACCTTGCTGAATGTCACATAATTAATAAATAAATGGCAAAGGTAAATTTAACACTTGCCTTTTTCATAAGATATTCATTCTACAAACACTTTCTGAACACCTGTCATGTGCACAGTGCTTTTTCTAGACTCAACTGTGAACAAAATATCGACCCTGTTTTCACACAGCTCATATTGAAGGGGCTGTTAGCATGCCATCAACAATATACCAATAGAACAAGTGGAGAGAATACTGAATGATGCAACATACTACTGTGAAGAAAACTAAAGAAGCATAAGAGAAAAAGAAAATAATGCAATAACACCAATTTTATTCAAGCTAGTCTAGACTGATTCTCCAATAAGCCAAAATTGGTCATACTTGAAGAAAACGGCAAAAGCCCTAGAGATTACCTAGTTTTTAAAAAGAGATGCTTTGGCCGGGCGTGGTGGCGCATGCCTTTAATCCTAGCACTTGGGAGGCAGAGGCAGGCGGATCTTTGTGAGTTCAAGGCCAGCCTGGTCTACAGAGTGAGTTCCAGGACAGCTGGGGCTACAGGGAGGCCCTGTCTCAAAAAGACAAAAAAAAAAAAAGAGATGCTTTGGACAGAAGAAACAGGGAAGTTACCCATGAGTTTTGGGAAGGGATTTGGTAAAAGGAGAAATAGAAAGGAAATTACAGTGAGAGCACCAGGGTCAAGGACAATAGGTCAGGTATGAAGTGACAGAGCTCAGGAGGGGACCATGCAGCGGCACGGTAGAGAGCCTAAAGTCCTGAGCAGAGATGGACCTAAAGTCCTGAGCAGAGATGGACCTACATATGTTGGAAAAGGACCAGTGGGAACACTCACTGGCAAAAATGGAGAGAGAAAGGAAGAGTCTAGTGTCAATCCAGGCAACAAGGAGCATGGTGCAGGAAGCTAACAGAGCCTTGAAAACGAACCCTTCCTATTTATGTCTGATTTACTATGTAAATTTAGAGAAGGAAGAGAAAAAGAAGATGAAGACAGCTCAGGATTTTACCTCAGCAAATGGAAGGACAGAGGCCATCTGCTATGAGGCTTACAGAAAATCTAAGGGGCCTAATCAGATGACCTGATTTTTAATTTACACAGAAGAAAGGAATTCAGTCTCAACCTCATTCATAACAGGATTCAGGAATGAATATCAAGGACATGTGACTTCAGTGAAGCCACTAGGGCTCCTGAGCCAGCCCAGTATCTGGGGAGCTGTCCAGCTTTTTCTCTTTGGAACCACAGAGATTATACTTTTCCCAGGAAAGTACCCATCCCCTCAGGTCTAAGGAAGCCTGCTCTGTCCATGCCCAGGACAGGCCATTCCTTGGTAAAATAGCTTTCCCTGTGTGGGGCCCGGAGATTTCTCTACTTCTTTACACTGTTCATTCTCTCATGGGGATACTTTAATTAATGTTTAATCTTCCTGTGTTTGTGCCTGGAGGCAAAGCCTATGAAGGCAGATTTCAAAGCAGAGCCCCATCCAACTCTCCAAGTTTAATACTGAATAACTATGACAATTCAAGTGACCAATCAAAGCCTCACTCTCCACTCCAGCACTGGGTCGGCAAGCACAGGCCTGGTCTGCAGAGAATCTGTCAGTTTCTTTTTATTCTTCAACAGTTACAATGGTAGATGACTATTTCTGCTCGTGCCCAGGGAAGGGCTGTATTCTGTGTGAAAATGGTTCCTTCACTAAAGAGTGATGAAATCAGCAGAGAATGCTAGGCTAGAAATGATTACCAGGGCCCATGAGGAGATGCTGCAGAGCCTCTGTATTAACGCCATCGCTCCCATAGCACATTATATCTGAAAGAAAAAGCAACAAGACTTTGTGCAGCTGGCAGTATCTTAGGGAATCATCTGACAGCTTATTTATTAAATCCATTTTCATATTAATTACCTAACCTTCACAAACACTGAGAATCAAGAACAGGAGACAGTGGCAGAAGGAAGTGGGGTGGGAGGGAAGTGCTTCCCTTGTACTGGTGCATTTGAAATCAGTCACAGTGAAATACCACATTAGGGAGCCAGTCTTTTAATATAGAGCCTAAATTAGATACCAAGATAAAATAGAACCCAATTAATGGAGGTCCAAATTATTTTTGCCTCCATTTATTTCCAAGAGAAATAGATCCCAAGAATGCTGAACAATGTAAAGAAATTGTTGGTCCTTTCCCAAGTGCATTCTGGATACATATATCTTAAGTCCTAACTCGAGGACGAGTCTGAATGATGACTCTTAAACATTCACAGATGTACAATTATATTTAATATCTGTCTTTACCAAGTCAAAGCTCATACCCGAAAAGCTCTTCCCAAAAGGCTTCTTTTTAGCCTTCAAAAATAAACTTGTAGTAAAATACATATCACATAAAATCATTATCTTATCCGTTTCTAAGTGCATGGCTTAGTAGTACTAAAGACATCTATATTATTGGACAAACATCATCCCTTCCGTCTCCCCTGACTATTTTTTGCTAAAACTAATTTTACTAAGCTGAAATTCCATTTTCATTAAATAGCAAGTTAGCATTCCCCTCTCTCAATTTCATCAGAAAACTTTACTAAACAGAACCTATTTTACACATTTGACTGACATTTGAGTCTTCTATAAGGTAAAATTAAGAACACTTGTTTTATGATTTTGCTCATAGTTAAGCCTACTCTGTACATTGCACTTGGGAAGGACTACTATTTTGGTCCATAAAGTCATGTGTAATCCTCAGACAACTTGAGTCAATGCTGATGGCTGACCAGTCAATATCATTAGCCTGTTATGAATTAGGAGATGCAGACAAACATTCTTTACTCATTCCCCAACCAGTTTCTGTCAACATTTAGGATGAGATATGTTTTCACAAGGATCTTGGAGATGAAGACCCACAAAACCACATTTAATGTCTTTAAGCACTAGAAAGAATGAGGACCCAAACTCCTATCGGTTTCCCAGAATCAAGCTTTGTCTGGACAAGCAAACAGGTACACTGGACCTTCTCCATCAGGGCGGTGCCGCAAGGGGTTATGGGGGCTCTCTGTAGCACCTGTAGCCCAAAGCAAGAGGAAATTCTGTAACAGTCCTTTTCCTTCTGAGTCATTAGTCCTAGGGAGGAACAGCATTAGAAAGCCTTTCAAGCCACAAACCTCATATCTTGAGGAGATAGCTAATTAGAATTCACCCTTAACTGTGAGAGAATTAAAAGACCTTAAATAATCATTATTTAGAATTGGAGAATCAAGTTACCCCAAAAGAAAGAAAAAGAAAAAACAGCCAAAACTCAGATTGCCTTGCTTAATGCTTGATTTAGAAAAATAAAAGGGTATGTAGTTCTCTCCAATGATCAATAACTTCATGTTCCCCAAGTCAGTAACCTAAAAAATATTTTTTCTATAATAGCAATGGGAAAAGTGTGCAATTGTATGCCTGATTCTAGAAAAAGCAACACAACCTTTTTTGTATGTAGTCAACACATAGCAGACAGTCTCTGCTGCATTCTGAACCACTGAATGAGGGATAGCATAGCTGACAGGGAACAAGGCTTCACTCTCCTTCTCGCAGAGCAATGAGTTAACCTGTGGGAAATTCTCAAAGTCTTTGATTTGCTTTTCCTAAGTATTTTTACTTAGTATGTCTCTTTCTGAGGACATGAAACTCCTGAACTGCTTTGGATTCCTGCCTCTCCTAACACGGTCCCTTCCCGGCCAGGCCACCGTCTGGCCCTTCGTGGCAGCTGACCTCTCTAGAAACAAAGCAAACCAGTCAAACAAACATAAGTGAAATAAGATCCACACTCTCCGTGTTGGTTTAAAATAATGGCTTTGCAACATTGAGCTTCAAAAAGGTCAAAGAATTATAAACAAAAGTGGGAAAATATATTCTGATTGAGTGTGCTTTTTAAAAGTGTTAGAAACAGCAAGATTATCCAGTGTGTGAGAGAATAAGAAATTACCATACCCAAACTCGCCTGGAGATGGAAGATAGAATACATAGGTACCATTTAGTAATGTATTATAGAAAAAAATACCCTGGGAAATAACTTCATGGTTTGTGCTAAGTTAGTCAAAAAGGAAGGCTAGAAAACATATCTAATGTAATATTACATAATTATATCACATATTGATGAAAGTAAACAATGTGTGGGCTGGAGAGATGGCTCAGCGCTTAAGCGAGCCGACTGCTCTTGCAGAGGACCAGGTTTTATCATCCCAGACCCCATGGCAGCTGAAAACCATCTTAACTCCACAATTCCGGAGAACTGCCAGGTCCAGGGAACTCGACACCCTCTTCATGAACATCCGCAGCATTGCCTGAACACGGGTGCACAAACTACAACGCGACAATACCGTTACATACACTAAATAACTAAATAACATTAAATTAAATTTTAAAAAAAGAGTACCAACTGGCTCTTGCAGAGGACCCAGTTTCGATTCCCAGCCCCCATGCGCGGCTAAGTAACGCATCTTTAACACTCCAATTCCAGGGAAATCCAACGCCCTCTTCTGACCGCTCCGTGTCAATGCAGAGACGCTGGTGCAAGCACCAACCTACATGCGACAGTATACTCCCATATACATAAAATAAATAAATAAATGAAATAAAATAAAAATAAATAACAAGTTTAAAAATGATGATTATAAAAAAACCTTACAAAATAATCCAGGTGTGGTGCACAGCCTTTATCCAGACTCGTAAGACAGAGAGACCAGGTAGATCTACTGTGGTTCCAGGTCAGTCTGGTTTACATAGTGAGTTCCAGGCCAGATCTCTGTGAGTCAAGGTCAGTCTGGTTACATAAGTGGGAGTTCAGGGGGCCAGCTGGGACTGCATGAGGACCCTGTCTCAAGAAAGACCAGAAAAGAAAAATAAAAATCACAAAAACAGAAACAGTGGTTGACTCTAGGATTTTTTTTCCTTTATGCTTATCTATGATCTGTGTGTGTTCCTGTGTGGGTGTGTGGGTGAGTATGGGTGTGCATGCATGAGCATGCATGTGTGCCAGAGTGCACTCCAGGCCAGAAGACAACCTCAGCTGTTATTCATCAGGTGTCATCCACCATGGTTTTTAAAACAATGTCTCTCACTGGCCTGGAACTCACCAAGTAGGCTAGGCAGTCTGGCCTGGAACTCACCAAGTAGGCTACGCAGTCTGGCCATCTGTCCCCTCCTACACTGGGACGACAAGTGGGTACCACCTCATCCTTCTGTTTAATGTGGGTTTGGCGGCCACGGTCAGATCCTCAGCATTTTTTTGAAAAAAAATGAACCATCTCCCCAGCCACTTTTCTATGATTTTTTTTTTAATGACCATCTCCCCAGCCACTTTTCTATGATTTTTTTTTGAATGAACCATCTCCCCAGCCACTTTTCTATGATTTTTTTTTGAATGAACCATCTCCCCAGCCACTTTTCTATGATTTTTTTTTGAATGAACCATCTCCCCAGCCACTTTTCTATGATTTTTTTTTGAATGAACCATCTCCCCAGCCACTTTTCTATGATTTTTTTTTGAATGAACCATCTCCCCAGCCACTTTTCTATGATTTTTTTTTTGAATGAACCATCTCCCCAGCCACTTTTCTATGATTTTTTTTTTGAATGAACCATCTCCCCAGCCACTTTTCTATGATTTTTCTTGGGACTTTTACAATAACTACAAAATTAACTAGGCCCGGTGTGGTGGTACATGCCTTTAATCCCAGCACTTGGGAGGCAGAAGCAGGTGGATCTCTGTGAGTTTAAGGCCAGCTTTGTCTACATAGTAAGTTCCAGGACAGCTGGGGCTACAGGGAAACCCTATCTCAAAAGGACCAAAAAAAAAAAAAAAATCACTAGCACACTGTGTATTAAATTACATTAAAAGTTATTTTAAATTTAATACAGAATACTAAAAACAATAAAAATATCAACAGCTTCACTACAAAAATTCTAAGACTAGTTGGGGAAGCTGATACTTGCAAACATGGGCAGTGATAAGTTTGGATCGAAGTTTGTCTCCATATGATGTCAACTGGGATAAAATTCTCCCCCAAATACACACACACACACACACACACACACACACACACACACACCTCAACTAATAATTGTTGGTTAAAAACCAAAGAGCCAGATGTGGTAGTAGAGGCTTATAATCCCTGAACTCAACAGGTAAAGCAAGAAGATAGCACCAACCGCCAGCCTGGGCTACATACTGAGTTTCAAGCCAGCCTGGGCTACAGAGTAATAATCTGTCTAAAAAACAAAAATAATAACAATCATAATTATGAAAGAACAAAGAAAAAACAATCCTTGAAAACATGCTCGCAATATTCCTTCTACCTTCAAATTTTCTGAAACATTCAACTGTTTTCTCTACCACAGGAAACACTCTATATCCTGTTGCTTCAGAACACTTGAAATCATGTAAATTATTCCTGGGGAATGTTTAAAAATTCATATTATTTACTCCTGAGAGACCATAACAATGTCTTTCCACACTGCACCAGTCTGTTCTGTGAATCGGGGGATTTGAATTTCTGAGATGCAACAACACTGCTTTGTGCTCAGATCAATGAAAGAAAACGAGCTACTGCGGTTTTTCTGCCTTCCACACACCCCCCACCCTGATCTTATTCACTGTCTTGAGTGGATCCAAACTCCATTTGTAAATTAAACTAAATTGTCTGGTACAGGAACACAGTTAATCCGTGTGCAACACAAATCACATGCTTTACTCTCAGACCCCCCAGTCTCTCTTCTGGGGCCAGAGAAGAGGATGATAAACCAGCAATAAACCCAGCTTGCAAGAGCCCAAAACTTTATACAGACTTTTCAAATCATTTTTTAAAGTATTTTCTTTCTCTTAGTTTAGTAGTACTGTCTGTATTTTAAAAATAAGGCATTGAGCTGAAGGCTACCTATTCTCAAGTTGCTGGTCAGAAATGCCCTGGGGACCCACAGAACAATACAAGCAATTGCATTGCTCTCCATTGCCCATCAGAGCTCAGTGGTAAGACCCTATTGCTGAAGATGACACAGGCTTTGTCACAGGATATGGAGAAATCAAGTTGGAAATGTCCAGGAAGCTTCCTCCTCCCAGCGAGGTTTCACAGTGCCGGAAGGTGCTCTGCAGGCTGCTGTGCGATAGAAGTCATCAACAGTATTACCCATCTGTGAACCTTTTGAGGTAAAATAATGACCACCATGGACGTATACCTGGTACTGCCAAGCTGGCCAAGAACCCATGGTTGGGGAATTCGCAGGCCCCAGGAGTGAACTTACTACTGTTATTTGCTAAACCGACATAGCAGGAAACTCCCATCTAAATCCTCTCTCTCTACCCATAGATCAGTCCAGCTCGAAGAGCCGATCAGAGAAGTTTCTTATGCAGTGAACAGTGGTTATTGCAGAAACTCATAGCTGGTCAAAGGGCAGAGAATAAGTGATTGCAGAATTCTCAGCCATAAGTAGAACATTTATATCACAATGGGAGCATTGTGGGGAGAGGGTCGGTGAGCGTAAGAGCCAGAGGTCGGGGAGGACCGAAAGGAAGCTGTGTCTTCCGGACAAGACAGGACCGCTGCACTCATGGGTTCCCTGTAGCTGCGGTCGCCTGTGTTCACCGCACAGGACCAAGCTGGTCCGCACTGCACTGAGGGGCTCCCTGTAGCTGGGTCGCCTGTGTTCGCTGCACAAGACCAAGCTGGTCCGCACTGCACTGAGGGGCTCCCTGTAGCTGCGGTCGCCTGTGTTCGCTGCACAAGACCAAGCTGGTCCGCACTGCACTCATGGGCTTCCGGTAGCTGCGGTCACCTGTATTCGCTGCACAGGACCAAGCTGGTCCGCATTCCAGCATGGAATAAGGAGGTGTTCATGCTCCACTCCTCACAGAGGAGCTCTTGCCAGTTGGTGTCATGTGGACTCTTTCTCTTCCTTCTCTTCTTCCTTTTTATTTACTGTTATTGCTTTTATATTTAAGATTAAACTAGAAAATCTGTGCCTGTATTACCATATTATGGCCTTGACATCTCCACAATCTGAATTCTGTACATGAAGACTAAGATTAGGTCTTTTAAAAAAACCTGTCCAAATGGGGATCTGTATATCAGACTGAAAGGCTGAGCTAAGAATGTCTAACTGAGAAAATGACTGGGAATCCTAAAGAAACATAAATTCTATGTTCTCTGCATTTCAGGAGGAGACACAACGTTTGCAAACTCCAGGAGTACTCCTCTTTCTTCCTTAAAGGTGCCATGACTTTCTTTAACAACCCTATCTATTAGGCACATCTGTGCCAGCCTCACCCCACTGCAGACGTTTCCGTGAGTTGAGTGGGCCCTATTCCCTCTGGCCAACAGAGTGGCCTTTTAGTCTCCGAGTCCCGCTAAGCCCTCCTCCTACTCCTTTCCTTCACTTCATGGGTCATGAATCCCAGAGAGCCCAGTTCTTCTTAGAAACTCACACACACACACACACACACACACACACACACACACACACACACACCGCCACAGTGTCAGCCTTTCAGTGTACCAGTGATTGGGCAGTTTGGGGGTGGGGTACCAGAAAACCCACTTAAACACAGGGAAAAGCAATGTACTCCCACCTAGAATGGTGACATTTAAGTCTCTACTATTCCACTCATCTTATTTCAGTTGGAAAGGGAGTAAAGTCATCTCCAAGATGCTGACAACCAGACTTTCTGCAAAGACCTTAAGGCTATGAAAATCAAACACTTGGCTGAGGCTCAAGGCAAGTAGCTGGGAGTACGGCATGCATTACCCAAGACCTTCCACAGCAGTCTCTAACTCTGTCAGTGTGCAAGCTTGTACTGGTCATGAGAAAGGATTTTATAGTCTGGTACTATCTTTTAACTGTCATAGAAACAACAGGCAAAAATGTATGGACACATGAGGCACATTAGTATGAATCTTTACAATAATTCCAACATGGAAAGGTTGAGTCATCAAACTTATAGTTGACTGAATTCAACACACACCATTATTTTATGTACCACAGATAGGACAGAAAGGAGGGAGAAATGAGGAAAGAAGGGAAGGAGGAGGGAGAAGGAGGGAAGAGGAAGGGAGGGAGGAAGGAAGGGAAAGAGGGAGAGAGAAGGAGGTAGGGAGAGAGGGAAGGAGGAAGGGAAGAAGGGAGGGAAGGTGGAAGGGAGGGAGGAAAGGAGGGAGGGAGGGACCCTGGGAGTAACGACCAATTAAAGCATAATATACCATTCACTATACAATATGTCTAAGCTTTTTTTTTTATTAATTTCTGTATGTGTATGAATGTTCTGTCTGCATGCAAGTTTGTGCACCCGTGTCGTGCAATGCCGCGGAGGTCAGAAGAGGGTGTCAGATTCCCCTGGAACTGGAGTTCTCCTGGAATTGGAGTTTCAGACGGTTCTCAGCCGCCATGTGGGTGTTGGGGATGGAACCCGGGTCCTCTGTAAGAGCGGTCGGCACTCTTAACCGCTAGGCCATCTCTCCAGCCCCAATATGTCTAAGCTTTAAAGCTGATAAAATTTGAAGAAAAAAACTGTCTTATGATCAGTGGAGTACAGAATTATCTTCATATCTTTAATTCAAGAAGAGAGAGTCTAGACCTGATGACACACATGGAGAGTAATGAGGTCATGCATGAGGAGCCCAAGGCCATGCCCCCTACTCTGCCCAGGATGCACAAGAGTACAGGTAGATGATCCACTTCACATGTTGGTCAATCCTGGATACCACAGACACTCAGACACCATGACATCTGGGCTCTTTCCATCAATTAATTGGCCATAAATTTGATAATCAGGAAAATTACATGTAACTTTGAGAGCAATTTTTAAATGTAATTTAAGTACTGAGACATAAAGCACAGAGTACAAGCTTTAGGATGGAGTGGACTGCATTCTGAAGTAGTCAAAGCTTCAGTAAAGGGTAAAAACAAGACTGACCTGTGGCAGCATAAGGAAGCTAGAGAGTCCAGGTGACAGCTGTCAGCTTCTCAGAGCAGAATGTGCTCTGCCTTGGAGTGGAACACATTCTCCTCCCCTGCCATGGTCCCCCAGCTGTGGGCCTGGGGCCTCCTCTGCATCCTTGATGGCAGCCTTCAGCATCACCAAATCCATGAAGTGTTATATAATCTACAAATCAGGCTGAGCCTCCTGCTAAATGTTCCCAAAGCAACACAAAACTACACCATTGTTACTTGTAATTATTTACTTCAAGGATAATAACTACATAATCATTCTAGCTTTCTTTCTGTTGGTCAATCCTGGATACCAATTTGACCATATTCTGGAAAAAAAGCAACTTAGAAGAAGAAAGGATAATTATTACATCGGCTTACACTATACGGTCAAATTAGCCCAAGAACAGCTGTCTCACACCCAAGAGACTGAGAACCCAGGAGTTGCTCAGACCAGGAGGCAGGGTAGCTCAGAAGTCCTCCTGCCCTGCCACCAAAGGTCTGGAGGACTCCAGAGTCCCACTGCTCCTCAGTCCATGGAACAACCCCAGAAACACTGGTTCTAACATCAGTGCAAGAATCAACAGCAGCAGCAACGGGGCAGATGAACTTGCCAGAGGGAGTAAGGCCAAGTGACCAAAACCTTAATACTTTTTTCTGTGTCCTTTTTATCTGGACTACCACAAAAAGGTGCTGTCCCCACTTAGGGTAAGTCTTCTTATGTCAATTAAGGCTCTCAGTATGATCCCCTACAGGCCAGCCTGATGCAGACCACCCTCAATTGAGGTCTCCTTTTCAGGAGATTCTAAGTTATGGCAAGTTAGCATTTAAAATTAACCATCCAAATATGATAGGGCTGTAGTGATGGCTCCGCAGTTAAGAGCACCGGCTGTTCTTCCAGAAGAACTAGGCTCAAATTCCAACACACACATGGTAGCTAAAACCATCTGTAACTCAAGGTCCAGGGTATTCACCATGCTTTTCTGGCCTCTGCAGGCACTGTATGACACAGGTGCACTTATATACATGCAGGCAATACACTCATAATAAAATGCTAAATATATGCTTAAATTTCATTATATACATATATAAAATTATTAAGAATAAAGAGGGAAAAAAACTAGACTTTAGATATGTTCCAGCTATCCCTCTTCTGGATGTCTGTCCAAATAAAATGATATTAGCACATCAAAGAGACAGCTGTACTCCCATGTTTACAGCAGTACGATCCACAATAGCCAAGAGAAGGCAAACTAAGTGTCCATGTATGTACGGATGGATGGATGGATGGATGGATGGATGGATGGATGGATGGGTGGGTGGATGGATGGATGGATGGATGGATGGGTGCATGGAGTGGGTGGGTGGATAGGTGGATGGATGGATGGATGGATGGATGGATGGATGGATGGGTGGGTGGATGGATGGATGGATGGATGG
>VZQC01014308.1:2427759-2501043 GCA_009823505.1 Rhizomys pruinosus
TAGGTGGATGGATGGGTGGGTGGGTGGATAGGTGGGTGGGTGCATGGATGGATGGGTGGGTGGGTGGGAAGATGGATGGATGGATGGATGGATGGATGGATGGATGGATGGATGGATGGGTGGATAGATAGATGAATGGATGGGTGGATGGATGGATGGGTGGGTGGATGGATGGATGCATGGATGGATGGATGAAGAAAATGTGGCATATATTCATAATAGAATATTCAATAATAGAACATTATTTAACCACAAAAGGCATATATATTCATAATAGAATAGTATTTAATCACAAAAAAGCACAAAATCCTGGCCAGCTAAATGCATGGAGTTGGAGAATATATCAAGTGTAGCAAACCAAGGAAAAACAAACACTTTGTGTTCTCTCTTAAAAGTCACGAATAGCCTATCTGAGCTGGCTGTGTTGCAGCATGCCTTTAATCCCAGCACTCATGAGGAGGTAGAGGCAGGGGAGAAGAAGTTTGGATGATAAGCACCAAACAAAAACCATAAAGAATTATTTGTAGTGTTCCACTGGACAGAGGAAGAACAACAGTTTACAATAAGATAGTATGCATATATAATATTGTTATTAATAATTCCTTGAAAATTCCACACAATATTTTTTTATTATATTGATCTCCCTCCTCTCCCAACTATTCCCAAATCCACCCCACCTCCCTACCACACCCAACATTGTGACTTCTTGGTTACTTTAATAACCCATGGAGTCTAATACGTGCTGTCCATATACTCCTGAGCGTGGGGCCATCCACTGGAGCACGGCATCCCACCATTGGCTACATTCTTAAAGAAAACCAACTCTCCCTCCCCCAGAAGCCATCAACTATCAGTTGAGGTGGGGGTGCTCATGAACCCCTTCTCCATGCCAAAATGTGAATGGCTTGATCTCGTGCAGGCAATCCTAGCTGCTGTGAGTTCAAGTGCATCAGTCCCGACATGTCCAGGAGACCCTGCTCCACTCCAGTGTCCCCCTCACCTCTGCCTCTTACACACCCCACCCCCCTGCCTTCCACAACAGTCTCTTAGCCCTGGTGGAAGGGTGATATAAATTTTCCATCTGTGGCTGAGCTTCTCACTAACACTTAACACAGTATATATTTATGAAGAACCCAAAGAAAGGATCTTCAAAGTATAAAGGAACATAAATATGCTATATACACACATGCAACTATCACACTGCACCCAATCCATACATACATGTACGATTATTTCATATTAATGAAAAAAATTAAAAACAGAAAACCACAACAAATGAGAATACAACAATAAAAATGTAACAAAAAAGAAGAAAAACACAACTAATCATCACATCAGACCCCGCCACTCCACCAAAGCCAGAAATGTCACAGTTGCTCCCTCAGCCTCTACCAGGAGCCCAAAGAAATGGCCCCTGATTACCATGATGGCCAGTCACGAACCTCGTTCAACCGCACTGTAACAGACTCAACTCCATTACTATGTGAAATGAGTAAACTGGGGCTGGAAACACAGTGCAAGTCTCCTGCCGTCCGTGATATTAGGCCACACCCACTTGGTCACCTATGAAAGCCACAGTGTGGGATAAAGCGGCACTTCACAGTGCAGAGAGGCCTACCTGGCCATGACCAGCCAGGCCCATGCAACAGACTTGGGTTAAACGTCACTGAGAACCTGCCCTGTGCCAGGCTCCAGGTCCTGCATCTAAGCTAGTTATTCACACAGTCACTCCAGGTGGGTTATCTAGCTAGCTAGCCCTTTTTGTGGGAAAGGGGTTCATTTTCCTGTGTAGGGGAAGGAATTCATGGAGGCCAGAGGTCCTTTCCGTTTTATTTTTTGAGACTCACTGAACCTGGAACTCATCAATTCTGCTAGCCGGGCTGGCCAGTGAGCTCCAGGGACCCTTGTGTTTCTGTTTCCCCAGTGTGGAGATTACAAACCCGGACCACTGCACCGGACTTTTTAGGTGCTTGGGTTCTGAGTTCAGGTATTCATGCTTGTGCTGCAAGCATTTTACTGGCTGCCGTACTTCATTTTAAATGTCAACTTGACAGAGGAAAGACTCGACTGAGGAATTCCTAGATCAGACTGACCTGCGCACATGTCTGTGGGAGATTGTCTCGACTGTCAATTGATATGGGAGAGCCCAGCCTGTAGGTACCACACCCTAGAGAAGTGGTTCTGGGCTATATAAGAAAGCTAGTTGAGCGTGAGCCAAAGATCAGGACAGCAGGCTGTCAGCAAGCAGTTCCTCCATGACTCACTCCTGCCCCAGATTCCCCTCAATGATGGATTACGCTCTGGAAGCATAAGCCAAATAAGTTCTTTCCTCCTCAAGTTGCTTTTAGTCAGAGTGTTTCATCACAGCAACAGAAAAGAAATGCAGACACTCACTGAGCTATCTCCCCAGCCAAGAGTTGGGTTTATTACCTCCACCTACGAAGAAGAAATAGCTAGAGAGGCTAAACAGCAAGAACGCTCACTTGGCTGGAAAACAGCAAGGGCAACGTGGTGAGCTGTGCATCTGTGCATCTATGCTCAGAAATAGACCTCAGAAACCGGGAAGGACGCTCTTTGAAGAGTTTTCTCCTAGCCTGGTTCTCCAAAGCAGACCATGAATAGACCTCAGAAACCGGGAAGGACGCTCTTTGAAGAGTTTTCTCCTAGCCTGGTTCTCCAAAGCAGACCATGTTTAGCCAATTGACAGTGACAACTGTCAACTTCCAACAGCCTTTTGTGACCACCTTCGGTCTTCAGTGAATGGGGCTTTCAGGTGGGGAGAGGGGTTTCAGATTATTTAATGCAATAAAATAAGCTTGCCAACACTATATGAACTACAGGTTCAGCTCAGCAAGGAAATAGGACAAATCTCCAACAGGTTAATTAAAAGGATGAGGATTAGGGGGTTAGTCCAAAAAATTGCTGTTAAAAATACTAAATTCTTTTTTACGCTTTCATTAAATTTTTGCAATTTTCATACAATATGATTTAATAGTATTTGGATCTCCTATTAACACCTCCTCCTACTGCTCCGTGAATGATTTAATGTACTCTATTATATACATATACATTACATATACATATACATTACATATACATTACATATACATGAGTCTAATTTATTGCATCCCTACATGTCCCTCAGGGTGGCTCCGCCCACTGGAGCCTGGTTAACCTACCAAGAGTCTCATCTCTGCCTGTCTCTGCCCCTCCCAGCAGCCATCAGTCACCACTGTTTTGTTAGGGGATTGCAGTTTTTTAATATTTTTATTGAAATTTTGTGCCTTTCCTAGCAACATTTCTCCGTCCAATTTTAGATTCATTCCCTTTTCCATGCCCCCAACCCCACCTGAGTTCATACATTCTGCCATACAATCTTGTATCTTTTCTCAGTCTTTTAAAAGTGTTTCTATACAGAGGTTTATTGTTTTGGGCAGAAGTTTACTGTTTCAGTCAGTTCTTTGACCCAAGTCTTTGTTGATGTTACCTCCCATTTGTATTGCTCCAAACTTGCATTATATATCTATATTATATAAATATATATATATATATGTCACACATATATCAAAATTATGACAACTGAAAATAAACTGTATGTTAATTCTAAAACATGTTTAGGAATTCACATTTTCCCCTTTAATTTTAAATATGCATATATGCCCTCCACCCATATACTAAAATTACAAACTCTGAAAATAAGTGGTAGGTTAATTCTAGAGCCTGTTAAGGGATTCACATTATAACAGCACAGTTGCTTTCAGATAAAAAGAAATATAACATTAATGTTGCTCAGTTTGCCTTTCAACTGGGGATTTGGTGCCAGCATCCATAAATGAGGGAAACCATTTGCTGTGTGTTTTTCTGGGACTGTGTTACTAGAAGCTATTATTCTAAGTGAAGTAACACAGTCCCAGAAAAACAAACAGCGGATGGAGTGGTTTTGTTTGTTTGTTTGTTTGTTTTCTGATTTGAGTTCTCGTGGGACTTGTGCACACCATTGCTGTGGATTCATATGAGTAACTGACCAGCTGTCCTGGAAGTTCTGCTGTCTTGTGTTCATCCACCACCTCTGGTTATTAGGATCTTTCTGTCTCCTCTACCACAATGATCTCTGACCCTTGGGAGCCAGAAGTCTGATACAGGTGTGCTAGTCAGGGACAAGCACTCTGTGGTCCCTTAATCTCTGCATGTTGGTCAGTTCTGGGTCTCTGTGTTAATCATCATCTCTTGCATAAGGAAACCTCAGATGAGAGTTGAGAGATGTATTACCAATTCCCGGTACTGTATGACTGAGCCACCAAAGGACATGCAAGAATTAAATAGCATTGCAAAAGAGGAGAAACGGATAGAGACACGTAGATCCAGTGTTCGGCCTGTGGTGAGCCAGCATGTGTACAGACTATATCCAAATGAAGGCGGCTTCCCAGGGTAATTCTGTGGCTTATTCTTGGGGTGAGCAAGAGTTCTAAGAGCCAAATTACAGATCAGCTCCTCAGTAAAATTGAGCTTGACACCTCTTTCCTCAGGAGGTGGAGAATCATCAGTCCAGTGTGCACTTCAGAGCATCAGCACAGACATCAGCAGCCGGCTGAGACTCATTACTCCATGCAAAGGATCACTGCAGGCTGTGCTCATGAGCAGAGGGGTAGACTTCCGGAGTTACCATCACTAAAGGACGACGGGTGTCCTCCCCATCCTCCAGGGAGCAGCTCTCATGCTCTATAAGCCCTGCTGAAGGACTGAGGTGAATGCAGGCCAGGAAACTTAGATGGTGGCCCAGCCCTGTAACCTTAGGCAAATTGAAGGACCTCAGGACTGCAAAAGTTTGTAGGTCCAGACACTTTACAGCCATTTGAATCTTTTTATAACAAGACTGCAAAGTGATCATTCAGTTTATACTTAACATTTATGCGCTAGAGAAAGCATCACTTCCGGACTTCCGGCCCCTCTCCAGGGCATTATCACACAGAGAACCTGGAGATGGAGCCGTTCCAGGTTTAAGAACCTGAAGTCTGAGGATAGCTGGCTCTTCATGTGCCGTGAGGTGAGAAGAAAGGTCAGGAACCTGGCTCCAACCAAGATTAGGTGGTCGTGAAGGGTTGGTGCTTTACCCCGTAAAGAAAGAATGCTCACAGGTTCCAAGATAAAAATTTAAAGATGTGCCTTAGACAAAAGTTGCTTGCTGAGGGCTAGGGATGCAGCTCAGTTTCTGGAGTGCTGGGCAGAATGTACAAAGCCCTGGGTTCAATCCTCAGCACCTCATAAGCCAGGTATGGTGGAACATGCCTATAATCCCAGCAAAGCCCCTATCTTGGTCCAAACATAAGAAGCTTATAGTTGGGCCACTTTGTAGAACAAAATGGGTATTCCTCCACCATTAGGCATCATAGTGGGATTATAATGACTCTGTGAACATCATTTCTTCACTGGGTAAAGCACCAAACCTTCACAACACCAAGAGAAACCTTCCCCAAGAGACCAGGGCTGTCTTACCTGGACCACTTCGGAACTAGACTCTAGCAGGCCTTCCTTGCCTCAAACAATTCCAGTACAGCCAAGCCAGCCTCCACAGTGCTGCTACAAGAAGTTTTCACCTACATAAACACTCGCTCCCCAGAGGAAAACCTGAACATCCGCCAGCATGTGCTGCATCACCAACCATTCCCTGCCACTCTGACCCCAGGACTACCACTCATTCCCCAAATGTATTTCAGGCCCTCGTTCATCTGCCTCCATCACTCTGCCCAAAGTATGCTCTTCCTTCTACATCTTCCCACATGCCTGTTCTGAAAGTTTCAGTGGTCATTCAAGAATGAACTTGGCCTCTGGGCCACACAATCACTAACAAGAAAGGGCTGGACTTGGTAGCTCAACCTGTTCTGCCTTTAGCAGGTTCCTAGACACCTCAGGGCCTCTGTTTTTCTTTCTGTAAAATGGTATGTGTCATGTGTCCTTCAGAGCCAATGTGAGGCCTAAGCTAGCTAAGCTACATCAAAGCTTAGCACTGTGCCTGACATGCAGTTGGTGTTCTCTAAGTATGAAGCTCCCAACATGCCCATGTTCAGCCCATGCCATTATACTGTAGAAATGTTCTCAAGTCAGCCCCTGCCATTATACTGTATAAATGTTCTCATGTCCTCTTCTGAAAGACAGACCTTCAACAAGTCCTGGTGATCTCTTCTCCTAGTGCATTGTCTCACACAGAGAACAGTCTAAAAATGTTTGTCAAATAAATACAGAAGGATCCTGAGGAGTGGCGCAGGGGCAGACTGACTTGAGGCTCAGAAGCAGCTCGGGAGGGGGCCTGCAGGGTCATCACCAACTGATGAGCCACCACCTTCATCCCATCCTGTGCTGGGAAAGGGTCAGTGCTTCCCACCCTACTTCGCAGGGAGAGGAGCTGTCTCCCCTCCATTATCACCCGGGCTCTGCTGTAACTGCACAGGAGCCTGACACAGCTGCAAGAGCCCCATACTTGCCGGTGAAAGGACACCTTAGGGTTCCTGAATCTGCCCACTGCCAGCTTCACCTCTGGGGGCACAAGCCAGACATGTTGCACGCCTATGATCCCAGCACTAGGGCGGCTGAGGACTGCTATGATTTGAGGCCAGCTTGGGCTACATAGTGGGTACCAAGCAAATCAGGTCTATAAAGGAAGATCTCCTCTCTCTCTCTCTCTCTCTCTCTCTCTCTCTCTCTCTCTCTCTCCCCATATATATATATACATACATATATATATTGAACTTTAACATATGTGACTTAGGCAGTCATAGGATTTTAAGAATAAAATGATATAGGATGTGACAAAAACAGTGTGCTGCACACTTGTGACAGTGACAGTGACAGTGCTCTAACTAAAGCAGGTTAAAGAGAGGAGCTCCCTAAAGCACTTTGTAAACATCGGTCTACAGGGCCAAAGGCAATACGAGCTGAGCCTAAGCACGGAATGGAGTTGCTAAAGCTATTTCCACAAGAGCATGTTCTCGATATGAATACTTATGAACACATGAGCCAAAACTGAACAACTAGACTAGTGTGTGACAGAGACTGACAAGTATTTATCATTTTAGGAACAAGAGGTTACAAATAAGCAGGGGAGAAGGCAAGGATGACCCACATGTTAACAGATGAGAGCTGCAGACATCAGGAGAAGCACGGGCTAAGCTTATTACAGATGTAGGTAGACACATGCAAACACATCTATAGATTATTACACATACATGCTGATATATACACACATTTCTTCACTTTGTCAGCAGAGAGAGATTATACGGAATGAAGCATCAGGCATGCCCAGACCCTAGATCTTGTTCTCCAGTACTGTCCTCCAGTGAAAGGGTCCAGGGCTCCATGAAAAACGATGAGGTCTGAGACCAGGGTAGGAGGCACATGAGATAAGCCTGGAGGACCTTGAAGTCCAGAAAGCACAGCAGTCAGAAGTGAACAAACCTCACAAAGCTGGGGAGGTGCCACATCAAAGGGACATAAGGCCCAACAGAAAGACTTCCCAGCAGCCAGAGTTGCAATAAATAAAATAAAATAGGATTTGCTTATAACATACAAAACGAATCTCTATGAATCCTTACTGAAAGGAGAAAGTAATTAGCTAAGGAAATACATGAGAGAGAAGAGAGAAATTTCTCCTTAAGGGAAATTCCAAAGAATTACTGTAGACAGTGCACCTTCAGAAAAGCAGAGTGGAACTCCCCACTCCGTAAGGGTGGACCACACTTCCAGGACGATAGTCCAAAATAGGGGGAAAAGTGACACTACCTCAGTGTGTGCTGAAGCTGAGCACCAATGACAACCAACTGCCATGATGGCATATAACGTTGACAGGACACAATCAGAAGGCCATCTTCATCCTGGGAATCCAACCCCCACCTACTAGTGAGAAAAATCTCAAATTCCAAAAGAGAAATATTCTCTGAAATGTCTGACCAGCATTCTTCAAAACCGTCAAGTTCATCCAAAACAAGCCAAGTTTGAGAAACTGTCACCATGGAAATGACCATAAGGAGACAGGATGATTAATGTCACAGGGCACTCTGGATGGGGCCCTGGGAAACCTGGAGTCAATGTATTACTGGTAATGTTAATAATGAATAAATTGCTGGGTCACTAATTATAACAAGTTGGCTGCACAATTCCAGATGTTACAAATGGAGGTTAGAGAGGGAACTAGATGCTATCTCTACAATCTTTTTACAAATCTAAAACTATTCTAAAATATAACGTTTACTGAAATGAACAAAGACTAACCGTGAAAAAACAGATCTGGAATATAGTAATTCTACTAAGTATTAGCTGGCCATGGTGGGGGGTAGTATCCATAGTTCCAAGCAGAAGGTCGAGTTGTTTGTTAAGTGAATCTTCTGTGTTCTTAGATGGGACTTTCAGTTCAAAAGTATAGGAAAGATGTAAGCATCTTGCCAGCCAACTTGCAAAGCCACTTCCAGACTCAGACTCGATACCAGCAGCAGAGGTGCTAATGACTCTATGGACCAAATGCTGACGTCTTCCCATGGAGGAAAGTGCTCTCCACTCACACAAATAATGGGCTGGTTGGAAGGTCACTTCAAGTGTCCTCCAAGCCAAGGGAAGGAAAGAGCTAACACCCACCCTGAAGGCAGAAATACGGAGATTGCAATGAATATGAGAGAAGTTCTGACCAGAGGCCAAAATCCTGACTCACCCAGCAGCTGCAGGTGGCCTAGAAACCCCCCAGATCAGACAGGTGGTTCTGTCAAATGGGGTCTCTGAGTCTTAAAGACTGGCTATGTGGAAACCCTCCCATCATGTGGTCCACACCAAGCCCCTCTTCAGCTGTCCCTAAAGGTGCCAGAAAGCAGAGACATGGAATCCTCCTCACCTTTCAGACCTCTCTTTGTCTTAAGCCAGGGACACAGGCAGGGGAGACGAGCAGGCCAGATGGACAGCACCCACAGGAGGGCGCTCCCCAGAGTGGAAAGCACCAGGGTGACAATCACGGTTCAGTAATGAAGCGTAAGCAAGGTTGTGCATGATTTACAACAGCAGTTCCTAGGCAGCCATTGTTGGAGACTGTCCTTCCATCCATAGCTGAGGCACAGAGCAGCATCTTAAAATGCATCACACTTTGGGGAGGTGAACAGAGATCAGTTTTTGCAGAAAGTCTAACTTTAAGAGTGACAGGAGTGCCCTCTTGTGGTGAATGTAGGGTACTGCAGGCAGAGTGCAAACCTGTGCCTAAGGTCTGCTATTAAACCAGCAGCTCTTCATTTGTTTAATTGGTACCTGGTCTCCATTTTCTCTTCCTCTTAATCCTGATGTTCCAACAGAATTTCCACACACCTAAGAAATCCCTGTGGTGAATGAACAGACCCATCTTCAGCTGGTCTGGGCAGAGCTCTGCTTTTGTCCTGGTCAGCCATCTCCAACATAGGTTTATACTTTATCCTATCCCTGGAAAGGCCATTCTGACCACAGGCCACAGGCTCCACCTCACTGCCACTTTGCCACTCTTTTTTTTTTTTTTTGTTTTTGTCTTTTAGAGACAAGGTCTCCCTTTAGTCCCAGCTGTCCTGGAGCTCTCTGTGTAGACCAGGCTGACCTTGAACTCACATAGATCCTCCTGCCACTGCCTTCTGAGTGCTGGGATTAAAGGCATGCGCCGCCACGTCTGGCATGTTTCTTATTTATTTATTTATTTATTTATTTATTTATTTGTTTATTTATTTTGGTCTTTTCAAGACAGGGTCTCCCTGTAGCCCCAGCTGTCCTGGAACTCTTTCTGTAGACCAGGCTGGCCTTGAACTCACAAAGATCTGCCTGCCTCTGCCTCCAGAGTGCTAGGATTAAAGGCATGCGCCACCAGNTGGTAATGTTAATAATGAATAAATTGCTGGGTCACTAATTATAACAAGTTGGCTGCACAATTCCAGATGTTACAAATGGAGGTTAGAGAGGGAACTAGATGCTATCTCTACAATCTTTTTACAAATCTAAAACTATTCTAAAATATAACGTTTACTGAAATGAACAAAGACTAACCGTGAAAAAACAGATCTGGAATATAGTAATTCTACTAAGTATTAGCTGGCCATGGTGGGGGGTAGTATCCATAGTTCCAAGCAGAAGGTCGAGTTGTTTGTTAAGTGAATCTTCTGTGTTCTTAGATGGGACTTTCAGTTCAAAAGTATAGGAAAGATGTAAGCATCTTGCCAGCCAACTTGCAAAGCCACTTCCAGACTCAGACTCGATACCAGCAGCAGAGGTGCTAATGACTCTATGGACCAAATGCTGACGTCTTCCCATGGAGGAAAGTGCTCTCCACTCACACAAATAATGGGCTGGTTGGAAGGTCACTTCAAGTGTCCTCCAAGCCAAGGGAAGGAAAGAGCTAACACCCACCCCGAAGGCAGAAATACGGAGATTGCAATGAATATGAGAGAAGTTCTGACCAGAGGCCAAAATCCTGACTCACCCAGCAGCTGCAGGTGGCCTAGAAACCCCCCAGATCAGACAGGTGGTTCTGTCAAATGGGGTCTCTGAGTCTTAAAGACTGGCTATGTGGAAACCCTCCCATCATGTGGTCCACACCAAGCCCCTCTTCAGCTGTCCCTAAAGGTGCCAGAAAGCAGAGACATGGAATCCTCCTCACCTTTCAGACCTCTCTTTGTCTTAAGCCAGGGACACAGGCAGGGGAGACGAGCAGGCCAGATGGACAGCACCCACAGGAGGGCGCTCCCCAGAGTGGAAAGCACCAGGGTGACAATCACGGTTCAGTAATGAAGCGTAAGCAAGGTTGTGCATGATTTACAACAGCAGTTCCTAGGCAGCCATTGTTGGAGACTGTCCTTCCATCCATAGCTGAGGCACAGAAGCAGCATCTTATTAAAAATGCATCACACTTTGGGGAGGAGGTAACAGAGATCAGTTTTTGCAGAAAGTCTAACTTTAAGAGTGACAGGAGTGCCCTCTTGTGGTGAATGTAGGGTACTGCAGGCAGAGTGCAAACCTGTGCCTAAGGTCTGCTATTAAACCAGCAGCTCTTCATTTGTTTAATTGGTACCTGGTCTCCATTTTCTCTTCCTCTTAATCCTGATGTTCCAACAGAATTTCCACACACCTAAGAAATCCCTGTGGTGAATGAACAGACCCATCTTCAGCTGGTCTGGGCAGAGCTCTGCTTTTGTCCTGGTCAGCCATCTCCAACATAGGTTTATACTTTATCCTATCCCTGGAAAGGCCATTCTGACCACAGGCCACAGGCTCCACCTCACTGCCCACTTCGCCACTGCTTTTTTTTTTTTTTGTCTTTTTGAGACAGGGTCTCCCTTTAGTCCCAGCTGGCCTGGAGATTGCTATGTTAGACAGGCTGGCCTTGAACTCACAGAGATCCGCCCACCCTCTGGCTCTGAGTGCTGGGATTAAAGGCATGAGCCACCACGCCCGGATCTGCCACTCTTGAAGCTGGGAGAAGTCTTCAAAGAACATCCCAAAACAGACAACATTGTCCAACTTCTGAGGCCCTCATAAAGAACAGTATCAAAAGGAAGATTTCCTAAAATCCACCATCCGTCCATCCCACCCCATAGGTGCCCCTGCCTAAGTCACTGCAAGACGAGAGAAAAACAAGCCAAACAAAGCCATAGCTAATGTGTTGCATAAAACACAGTCATTCATTTCAGAGCTAACAGCACAGCCAGACCAGGAGTCTACCTTGAGAGGGTGAAAAGCTAGGTTGCTTGCCAGAACTCACTTGGGTTTCAGTGAAATGAACGAGGGCTACACCTGCTTCAATTGCTTCCCCCAAACGCGCTTGCTGGCTAGATGCAGTTACTCATTCTAACCCGGCTGACAAGAGGCCAGCAGCTGGACACAGCTCACAACACAAGGACCTCTCCCTGGCCAGGGTCTCACAGGTATGCTCTGGCAAGCCTGCAGGTTTTCAGAAGCCTAGAGAGGTGGAATAGGGGGCATGAGACTTACTTTAGGTCAGGAAGAGAACATTATCAGCATCCTTCAAGAACAAGACCATTTCTTTTTTTTGACACAGAATTTTTCATTTGCAAAAGTACCTTTGTAACAAAGGTTGAGAACTGGTAGGTAGTTATGTTAGCAAAAGTTGTGTCAGACAGTCTATGTAAAGTAGAGAGTATCAGATAGTAACTCCTGCTAACATGCCAATATGATAGAGCTATCACAGTGTAAACACCATTTCTCTGTAACAATGGTAGTATTGTCTATGGCCACACCACCATGAATGTGCCCCATCTCGTCTAAGAACAGACAATTTCATCCAGGCTAATCTCAGCACTCGGGAGGGAGAGGCAGGCAGATCTCTGTGAGTTCAAGGCCAGCCTGGTCTACAGAGTGAGAACAGTTGGGGCTACAGGGAGACCCTGTCTCAAAAAGACCAAAAAAAAAAAAAAATCGCAGAAGATAGTAAAAAGAAATGCAAATTATAGAAAGAATGTTATGGGCCTGGAGGATGGTTCAGCATGTAAAGGCACCTGCCACCAAACTGATTACCTGAGTTTGGTCTCTGGAATCCACATGGTGGAAAGAGAAAACTGACTCCTACAAGTTGTCCTCTGCCCGCCACATGTACACTCACGGCAGCAGGCAGGCATGCACATGCACATGTGCGTGTGTGCGTGCACACACACACACACACACACACACACAGTTTTAAAGGAACTATGTGGCACCCCTCTCCACCAATTACAAGGGCAAAATGAAAAGGCCTGAAACAGGGCTCCATCCATTCTCGAAGACTTGAGGAAAGACATACCAGAAACCACATCTAAGGAGAGTATGGACATTTCTTCCTATTTCTGGAGACCAGATATATCCAGTACTTTAAAATGTGCATACCTTAAGACTCAGCTGTTCACTTCTGAGAATTCTCAAAAAAAAAAAAAATTGGACAACCTTCCCCAAATAAATGTCCTTTTCCCAAAAAAGTTTATGATAACTCAATAGACCTTTTGGCTCCAGATAAATAAGAGAATAAATACTGAATTCATCACCTAAAAAGTACCTAGGAATTAGAACCAGGGCTGCTGGGGCTTCAGAGCATTCCTCTGCTTTCCTGATAGACAAAGTCTAGTGATGAATTTCATCCCATTCCTGGATGTCACTGCCCAAAAGTCGACATGACTTACCAGACATCTTGCCAGGTTCAAAATCACACACAGTGTCAGGACTTGTTTGTTCCTTCCATGGAAACATCTTCCTGTGTGCTTCTTGCAGACTCCACTGAAGTCTCATGTTCCACCTTGGGTTACTTACACAGAGGCTTCCCCTGATCACTGCCAAGGACTATGGGCATCTCAGAATCTAAGAACAAGTCCACCTATCCCTATAGCAGTGCTCTATGGACAGTGTTGACCTTCATCTTAAGGAGTTCCAGCCTGGTGGAATGCATTTGGAAGGTGCATCTCTGTGATAGCTATTTCCCCATCCCACATCTTAAATAACCTGAACCTTAATGAGCCCACCGTTCAGGCAATGGCTCACAGGCTCCTCTTCAGCACCATCCTTGGAAAAGCAAAATACCAGAAGCCCAAGTAAACACTTGAGACATCACAATGCCAAACAGACATGAATAATAAATGCCTTCAAAAATACGATCTTCCTGGGTAACATTATTTACACACTCAGCCATTTTTTGCTCTTTCTCTGGCTCTCAAAGAGGACTTAATCCTCTGACAATTTTTCACTCAGAGAAAGACAAAAGAGTCAATGGTGGGAAGGGAAACACTGTTCCATGAATCAAACACAGAACATCTCATAGATCACAGCGCACTTAAATTTCTGTTGTGAGTAGCCAGTGCGATAAACACCAGAGCCACAGTCAGGCAGCCTGGACTTTCTCCCAGCACTCAGGAGCCCACTCTGTAGCCCCACTTTGGTTGCCTTCTGGTTGTGGGGTTCACTCGGTGTGCAGATAATATCTAGGTTCCTGTCTAGGTCTCTGGGTGGCTCACAAGGCCTCAAACATGCATTAGAGTTCACCACAGTCCATCCCCATTCCCTTAGCTTTCCCTGTTTCAGTACGATTGGCCTGACATCCATCTGACAGCCTGTGCTATGTCTGCCACAGGCCCAGGCTGGGATCTAATCCTTCACCCTCCAGGCAGGATGACTCAAAGGCCCCTGTGCTGCACTGTTCCCCAGCCAGCCTCAGCTTAACTGAGGTGCTCTCATCAGCAGGGGTCAGACGCCGTAGACATCGTTGGAAGTACCCTCCCCTAGCCCAACTCCCCTTCCTGCACAGTCTCCTGGTATCGTCCCACAGAAGCCCCCTGCACTAGAGTCTTTGTCTAAGGCTCTGGTTTGGGACAAATCCAAATTAGGACAGAACTTTTTTTTTTTTTTTTTTTTGTCTTTTCGAGACGGGATCTCCCTGTAGCCCCAGCTGTCCTGGAACTCACTCTGTAGACCAGACTGGCCTTGAACTCACAAAGATCCGCCTGCCTCTGCCTCCTGAGTGCTAGGATTAAAGGCGTGCACCACCACACCCGACAGGACAAGACTTTCTAAAAAGGACCAAGTTCACTTTCCTTAATATCTTTATGTCTTTTTAACTTTTTTTTTTTTTTTTTTTTTTTTTTTTTTGGTCTTTTTGAGACAGGGTCTCCCTGTAGCTCTGGCTGTCCTGGAACTCACTATGTAGACCAGGCTGGCCTTGAACCCACAAGATCCACCTGCCTCTCCTTCCCAAGTGCTAGGATTAAAGGCATGTGTCACCACGCCTGACTTTTTTTTTTTTTTTTTTTTTTTATGTGTATGAATGTTACTGTTTGCCGTGTAGGTCTGCGCACCCGTGTCGTGCAATGCCGCGGAGGTCAGTAGGGGTCTGATTCCCCTGGAAACTGGAGTTCTGCCTTGGAATTCGAGTTACGGATGGTTTCTCAGCCGCCATGTGGGTGCTGGGGATCGAATCCGGGTCCTCTGCAAACTTCTATGTGAAAGAATGATTTGCTACTTGTATGCAGATGCACCAGGTGCATGCAATGCCTGTGGAGGCCAGAAGAGGGCACTGGATTTCCTGGAACTGCAATTAGAAATGGTTGTAGATACTAGGAACTGAACCCCAGGTTTTCTACAAGAGTAGCCAGTGCTCTTAGCCACGGAGCCACCTCTCCAGCCCCCAAATCTATATGTCTTTAATCTATCCTTGTGACACAGGAAGTAGTCAATTTTTTCCACCGCTGACTGGCGAGGCCTAGTTTTAGTGTCTCTCTGACCTCTCGGGTGCCTTCTCCCAATTCTCAGCGATTCTACTCAAAAACCACCACCAACGGCAGCCCAGCCGTACAGCATCTGTGCTCTTCCCGGAAGCCTCTCTGTCGCTGCTCTCTTTAGAAAGGACCCAAAGGCTAAGAATGCCGGGTAGTGAAGCAGGCTGAGGAGGAGTTGGGGGGAACATTTCATGCTTGACCTTTTTCAGCATCCACGAACATTCAATGGCAATGCTCCCTGGCCTGTAACAGTGATACTAAAGCCACTACAGCCAAGTTCCACCAACCAGGATTATGCCAGTATGGCAAAAACAAGCTTCAGCCACTAGACCATCACGGGAAGAAGCTCTGCGCCTGCTGGAGGTCCTGTCATTGTTGCCATCCTTGTATGTCACAGGTGGACCCAACCACATGTATGCACAGTCTACAGATACCCAAGCCCACAGACCAGGAAGTGCTTCACTCCCCTGCACTGAGGGGGAAGGCACCAAACCCTGTGCAGCCAAAAGCGACCAGCACCAAGGAACCAGGAGAAGGGGTGTGGTATTGGATAAATAGTCTAAAAGGCTGAAGAACGCCAAGGCAGGTGTGCAAGGTCAGAGGAAAGGGCAGCAGAGGCGGGTGTGCAAGGTCAGAGGAAAGGGCAGCAGAGGTGGGTGTGCAAGGTCAGAGGAAAGGGCAGCACCGGTAGAAGAGCCATCCTAGACTGAGGCGTGAGGAAACCTGGCCTCATTCAAAGATAAGGACAGGGAACCTGATTTATTACTGTTGGCCTAACTTGACACCATTAAAGAAAAGCTTAAGCAAGAACAGAGGAGAAAAGGTTAAGGAGGAAAGTTGAAGTTAACTTGAAAGAATCACGCGTTTCACACCAATGCACTGGATGTTAAAGCCGTGACTGATGAAGATGCCCTTACAGGAAACACAAAAGGCTACTAAATGGGGCTGTAAGAAAGAAACTGCTGGATCAGCAGAGCTATCAGATCTTAGAGATAATCTGGACAATATTCAGTGTGTGTCAGACTGTGCTGTCAGTGTGGCTGAAGAGTTAAGTCACCAGCCTCTTGCTGACATACCCCACTCTTAGGAAGAAAAACTGTAGGCCAATCCCACTCTGTAGAGAGACCCCTGCTCTTAAGAATTTCAGTATGTCCCTCAGCAAACATCACCTAACACACCAGACAACTTCTAGAATGACCTTATGACTTCAGGGTGTAGATCCAGGAGATGAAACCCCATGTCACAAAGACATATATTCACACATGTTTACTGCAGCACGGTTCACAGTGGCCAAGATATAAAACCACCCTAAGCATCTGTGGTCAATGAATGAATAAAGAAAATATTATATAAAGATACAACAGATATGACTCAATCTTTTTTTTTTCATTTTATGTATAGGAGTATATTGCCTGCATGTATGTAAGTGTACCAGTGTCATGCAATGCCCATGGAAGTCAGAAGAAGGTATCAGATCCCCTGGAACTGGAGTTAAAGACAATTGTTAGCAGCCACATAGGTGCTGGGCTGAGTGCTCTTAACCAATGAGCCATTTCTGCATCCCAGATATAGTTCAATCTTACAGAAAGAAATTGGGCTGATATAATAGCTCACTCAGCAAAGTGCTTACCTTGGATGCATTAAAGACCTGAGTTCGATCTCCAGAATGCACATACATAAAAGGTAGGTACAGTGGTGTGCCTTCAGGCACACACACACACCCAAACACACACACACACACACACAGACACACACATATACAGGGAAAGGAAGAAGGGGAGAGGGAAGAGAGGAAGAGGAAAGGAGGGAGAGGAGGGAGGGAGGGAAGGAG
Source organism: Rhizomys pruinosus (assembly GCA_009823505.1). NCBI lineage: Eukaryota > Metazoa > Chordata > Mammalia > Rodentia > Spalacidae > Rhizomys > Rhizomys pruinosus. The sequence goes on from VZQC01014308.1 coordinate 2,444,824, forward strand.
GGAGGGAGGGAGGGAGGGACTTCCTTTGCAATGACATAGACGGATCTATGTGCAGTGGTGGCAGGCTACTTAGCCTGGCTATGGTCATCATTTCATCTGCTTACAAAGTATCCAACCATTTTGTGCTCTGTAAACACATGGGAATCTTGCCAATTGTGGCTTAGTAAAGCTGGGAAAGGGAATTTTGAACCTGCTTCTTGCTCTCAGGTCTGCTCTAGGACAAATAGGAAACACCAGTGTGTGAGCAGGGTAAAGTTCCCATCCCACTCCTAGACAAGGCCAGCAGAGGCCAGCCAGGAGCTGCCCAGCCAGAAGCCACCCTGTACTGGGTTGAACAGCTAGCCCACCACCAAAAAATACATTTTCACTCATCCAGTGAATTCCCCACTTTGAAGGGAACAAATCTGAGGTACTGATACATACATAGAAAAGCTGTGGTAGTAGGCCTGGGGATGAGGGAGGGTTTCCGAGATGGAAGGCAAGTTTCTGCTCTGGCCTCCATGAAGCCCCTGAGGACAGGAGGTGCGCTGTGGAAGACACAGAAGGACACTCTCCTGTGTCTTTCTTTATATAACATTTTCTTTATTCACTGCTGAAAGCCAGTGTCAGCAGCCATCACACACATGGGATGCACTTTACAAAAGTCTTCCAGCATTCTTTAGTCAACACTGCAAGTGATGTTCCCGCAGAGGGACTAGAGGGAGTCAGAGGGACTAGAGGGAGTCAGAGGGACTGGAGTGAGGCAGAGGGACTAGAGGGAGGCAGAGGGACTAGAGGGAGGCAGAGGGACTAGAGGGAGGCAGAGGGACTAGAGGGAGGCAGAGGATAGAGAAAAGGAAACAGAGACACTTGGAAGTAGAACTAAACAGATTTACTCTCAAGTAGGCATTGTATTCAAAAATAAAATCAATGAAATCCTCCAATTCTTGGCAACCCTGCTCTCTCTGAGTCCTTACATCATCTAGACTGTGAAAAGCAGGTAAAATTGTTACAATGAAGCTTTGTCACCAAAGAAATACCTTTTAGGAAAGAAAAGAAAATTGAGAGAAACAAAAATCCCCATTAACACCCTCTTGAGGATAGGACCCCCCTCCATCCATCCTAAGGGCTTGTGAGGAAGCAGACCACTGACAGTCCTGCCAGTCCACTGTCACACCAAGACCCCAGCCAGCCCATCTGACTGAAGAGGCTGGGTCTGTCCTATTTGTCATAAGTTTACTGACCAGGTCTCACAGCGATGGAAGAGGCAAACATGAATGTCCTATTATCCTTGTCAGCTCAAACGAAACTTCACCACAAGGCAAGATGCACTTAATACGAAAGTAGGTATAGACAACACCCAAAGAGAAGGAACTACCAACCCAAGAGAGGAGAACTGGGATTAGAAACGGCTTTCTAGGAACAATGCTTCTTAGAGAGTTGGGTCTGACGGGTGGAGATGATGATGAATCATAATTGAAAACAAACTGTAAGGAGAAACAGGACAGGGGAAGAGCAAGGACTACAGACCGAGCCTTGGGCCGGGGTGAGCCTGAACCTGCAGCCTGGCTCTAAACCCTTACCGACCACTTGGCACTGGCTAGATATTGCAGGTGCATGCAAGCGGCAAGACAGCACAAACATATGACCTAGGATGTGCAGGCTGTGTGAGGAAAGTGGTGCAATGTGTTAGAAGGAGTAACACAAAGTTGAATCCAAGCATGAGGGTGATGCTGAGCCCTGGAAAGCAGGAAGTCCAGCTCCACATTGGCAAAAACACACATTGTCTTGAGTACAAGGTTAAGGATTCTTAATTTTATTTCAAAGATACCAGTGAGCCAAAGAAGGTTTTCTGAGAAATGCTCGGGAGCAGTGAGGCAGTAGTGATCAACACAGGTTAGCGGTTGCTGGTGGCGGGGCTAATTTTAGGATGCATTTGAGAACACTAAATTTATAACAGCAGGCAGAATCGTGAAATCCCGTATGGAAGAGAAACACGTGTGTGGATGAGAAAGGAGGCTGGAAAGGACATCTCGGTGAACGCTACTCTTCCTGGGTATTTCCTGAGGGGGTGGGTGGTCTACTAGGAAATGGCTTTAGGAATGAAACAACCACCTGCCCCCATTCTGGAAACATTTAAACGTTTCTGATTTGTCCTGTGGATAAACCAACAAATGAAATCGTGTTTAGCTCTGCCTAAACTAGGATTTTCCATTCTTCCTGGCCAATTAATTTGTTGAGGGGTGGGGTGAGGCAGAATAGCTATTAAAACTTGGCAGAATGAACTCAGTGAAACGCCGATCAAAAGGAAAGAAAGGAAATTATAAATTGGAAAGAAATGATGAATGGGGAGAAAGGAAAAGGAGGGCGAGAGGCAGGGAATGAATGACAGACTTAGCAGGGACTTGACTGGGAGAGGGGACAGGAGCATGGGAGGGACAGACGCTGCAAGAGACGGCACTAACATTCCTCCAGAACATCTCAATCAAAAATTGAGCCGCCTTTGGGGAAAGTGTGAAGAATGCTAACTCACTTCCTAAACCTTCCCTTCTGACAGCTACGAAAGCAAGGAATTAAGAGAAAGGTAATCTTCTTGCTATAAAAAGAGAGAAGTCAAGGCTTTAGACAGGCTCCATCCCAGATCACCCCTGCAATCAATCCTGAAGGGAATGCAGGATGGTAAATTCTAAAGAAGCAAAGAGATGGAGAGCGGTGGGGAATTACTCCTAGTTTAATGAGGCTGGGAGCAGAATGCACATCTTTAATCACCAGTCTTGAAAAGCACCTCATGTCCACGCACATAGACACATAGAATCCAGCATCTCATTTCCTCTGCTGCTTAGCAGGTTGTCTGTATTTATTAAATTGCCTTGACACCTTTTGGATGGCCATACATTTTAAAAAGGCAAAGAACTAGTAAGCCATTTTGCATTTGTTTGCCAACGTGTCTTAAGGGTAGAGTCAGATTATCAATGCCACCTCCTAATCAGACAGCAAACTTACTAATTAATCATTCATTCCTAAGCTGACAGTTTCAAGGAAACCTCACAGCTGAGCATGGTGGTGCATGTCTAAAGTCCCTGTAGTCAGTAAGAAGAGGTAGGAGGGTCAGGAGTTGAGCCTGGGGTACATGGGATGCTTTTTCAAATATATAAAGTAATTCTAAAAATAGTAGAAAATACAAAAACAGTTATCTTTTGATCCTACTCTTTTGGAAAAGCCACTGAAGGAGAAGCTGATGATTCGATGTGTTAAAATTTTTACGTCTATGTTCAAGACCCATAGAAATTCACATTTATCTAGTTTTTCAGCACCTGCAGAGTTCATGCCCTAACTGGTAAGTGCCACCAGTTCCATCATGACATGACAACAGCATCAATGCAGGAACGCCAGCTTGACAGCCTGGCAGCCCCAAACCAGAGACAGGTCGGGTCACTATCGTTACAGTAATTGAACAGAAGCAACATACCTGAAGACTATTGTGGGTGGAGGTTTTCAGCAGGCCAGCATCCAAACTGATGTGCCCAGGTGGGAAGGGGACTTGCTCAGATTCAGGTGTGATCCAGGAGGTCCAAGGCGAGCACTGGGCTCCAGATTTCAAACAAGGTCCCTGGACATGCCCTGCTGTGGGTACTTGCCCCACACTTTGGGTAGCAAGGCAAAAGGTCACGATCTAGGGCTTAATACAGGGTCCCCATGGTTTGATACATGAAGCTGGCAGATACAAACCAAACTGGTTTTATTTTGCCAGTGACTCCTGTAAACTCTCCAGAGATCTTCTCTCACCCCTGCCATCCAGGAGGGGTGAGAGAAGATGCCACTCTAGAGTGGATGGCAAAATGTGGAAAAACAGGAAAGTATAACAGCATTGAGCTGGCATGACGCTCCACTCTGTACTGTTCAGCACAAATAGGGCAAGTCTCCTAAATCTGGACTGAGGTTTACGGCCTGGATTTGTACCTTGTTCAGCTGATTCTGGGTTGGTATGGCAGAGAGCTTCAGTTGTCAGCTTGACACAGCTGGGAAGATGGGGGGTTTCCTCTATGGATCGGCCTGTGGGAATGTCTAGGAGGCATTTTTTTCCTAAATGATGTGAGAGGGCCCAGCCCACTCTGGGTGGTACCAGATTATCCATGCCACCTCCTAATCAGACGGCAAAGTTACTGAGCACATTCTGGAGAAATGAGTTTGTTAACACTGTTCCTCTAATGCTGTCCGTGCTTCAGCTCCTGCCTCCAGGGTCCTGCCTGAGCTTCTGCCCCGACTTCCCTCCGTGGTGAATTATGATCAGGATGTATAAGCCAGATAAACCCCTTCCTTCCTGAGTTGCTTTTTGGTCATGTTATCTCTCAGAGCAACAGGAAACCTAACTTAGTCCTAGGGAGTGAGAGACTGGGGTGATGGGCTTTGCCATGCTGTTTCCTGAAGTGTTTGGAACTTTGGGCTAGAAAAGCTGTTGAGTGCTTGGAGCTTAATGAGCTGTTCTTAAGGGGCTTGGAAAAATGCAGATAATGGAGGCCTGACTTGGGAAGTTTCAGAGGGAAATGTGAGAGTCCCTCGAAGACTCTACCCAGGCTGTGTGACATTTTGAATTAAGAATTTGTGAAAGTGAAACCTGTGCTTTACTGGGACAATTGATGCTGGTTAGCTGTGGCTGCAACATCAGCCGTGATTAAGAAGAGACCAATACTACTGAGGTGAAACCTTTGTTTTCTTAGAACAATTGATGCTGGTTAGCTGGGGCTAAAAAATCAGTTGTAACAAGAGACCAGCATCACTGAGGTGAAATCTTCCAGGAAGTGTTTCCTTGGGGTCAGCACACAGAAGCTGTGGTTCATAGGGGGCCAAGGCTGTATCTCAAGCTGGAAGCTAAACTTGGTAATATGTAAGAGTCTCCAATGTGATACTGGTTTGAAGGTATGAAGGGGTCACTGAGACAATGCAAAGTGAGGCCTGGCACTATGAGAAACCAGGAAAGGACATTGGAGAAGGTGCAACTTCAGCTGCAGTAGAGGCCCCAGGACTGAAGGAGTCATGGAGAGAACCTGAGTCTTGGCAAGCTTGGAGGCCAGGAAAGCTGACTGGGGAAAATGCAGCCTCAGTTGTAGTGGAGACCCCAGGATATTGGAGATGCCAGAACCATGGGACATCCACCAAGGACAGCAGCAGGTGTGACATAAAACTGGGCCGGAGCCTGCAAAGCAAGCTGTGTGTGTGCTGAGGGCAGCAGAGCCTCAAGCACTAGGGCTACCCACACCCTCTGGAGCCCGGAAGGTTATGAGAATCCCAGGGGGTGGACTGAGCTCTTTACACCGTTCTATTTGGGTTTTGCTTTAATTTGATTGTGCCCTGATTCCTCCCTCGTAGAGCAAAAAGCATTTAACTTGTTTTCTATTTATAGGAGCCAACAGTTGAGGCATTTTGGACTATTTTAAACAGACTGAGCTTTTACTTATTTTTAAAGTATTAGAATTTTGAAGGACTGTGGGACTTTTAAGGTTTTACTGTTTTATATTCTAGCACTGAGGTCTTGGGAAAAATGTAGTTTGTCAGTTAATAGTGATGAGTTTGTCAAGCTGACAAGGCTCAGTTGTGCTGGGCAGCTTCAGCTGTAAACTTGGAACACCTAAGTAGCAAGAACTCACTTGAGGCATTTATTCTATCAATTGACCTGTGACATGTCTGTGGGAATTTTCTTGATTGTTGAGTGACGTGGGAGGGCCCAGTCCAATGTGGGTGGTGGCACCACTCGGTAGGAGGAGCTGGGTTATTTAAGAAAGCAAGCTGAACATGGAGGACCCAGTCAGTAAGCAGCAAGCTGAACGTGGAGGACCGAGTCATTGAGCAGCAAGCTGAACATGGAGGACCCAGTCATTGAGCAGCAAGCTGAACGTGGAGGACCCAGTCAGTAAGCAGCAAGCTGAACATGGAGGACCCAGTCAGTAAGCAGCAAGCTGAACGTGGAGGACCGAGTCATTGAGCAGCAAGCTGAACATGGAGGACCCAGTCAGTGAGCAGCAAGCTGAACATGGAGGATGCAGTCAGTGAGCAGCAAGCTGAACATGGAGGACCCAGTCAGTGAGCAGCAAGCTGAACGTGGAGGACCCAGTCAGTGAGCAGCAAGCTGAACATGGAGGACCCAGTCAGTGAGCAGCAAGCTGAACATGGAGGACCCAGTCAGTGAGCAGCAAGCTGAACATGGAGGACCCAGTCAGTGAGCAGCAAGCTGAACATGGAGGACCCAGTCAGTGAGCAGCAAGCTGAACATGGAGGACCCAGTCAGTGAGCAGCAAGCTGAACATGGAGGACCCAGTCAGTGAGCAGCAAGCTGAACATGGAGGACCCAGTCAGTGAGCAGCAAGCTGAACATGGAGGACCCAGTCAGTGAGCAGCAAGCTGAACATGGAGGACCCAGTCAGTGAGCAGCAAGCTGAACATGGAGGACCCAGTCAGTGAGCAGCAAGCTGAACATGGAGGACCCAGTCAGTGAGCAGCAAGCTGAACATGGAGGACCCAGTCAGTGAGCAGCAAGCTGAACATGGAGGACCCAGTCAGTGAGCAGCAAGCTGAACATGGAGGACCCAGTCAGTGAGCAGCAAGCTGAACATGGAGGACCCAGTCAGTGAGCAGCAAGCTGAACATGGAGGACCCAGTCAGTGAGCAGCAAGCTGAACATGGAGGACCCAGTCAGTGAGCAGCAAGCTGAACATGGAGGACCCAGTCAGTGAGCAGCAAGCTGAACATGGAGGACCCAGTCAGTGAGCAGCAAGCTGAACATGGAGGACCCAGTCAGTGAGCAGCAAGCTGAACATGGAGGACCCAGTCAGTGAGCAGCAAGCTGAACATGGAGGACCCAGTCAGTGAGCAGCAAGCTGAACATGGAGGACCCAGTCAGTGAGCAGCAAGCTGAACATGGAGGACCCAGTCAGTGAGCAGCAAGCTGAACATGGAGGACCCAGTCAGTGAGCAGCAAGCTGAACATGGAGGACCCAGTCAGTGAGCAGCAAGCTGAACATGGAGGACCCAGTCAGTGAGCAGCAAGCTGAACATGGAGGACCCAGTCAGTGAGCAGCAAGCTGAACATGGAGGACCCAGTCAGTGAGCAGCAAGCTGAACATGGAGGACCCAGTCAGTGAGCAGCAAGCTGAACATGGAGGACCCAGTCAGTGAGCAGCAAGCTGAACATGGAGGACCCAGTCAGTGAGCAGCAAGCTGAACATGGAGGACCCAGTCAGTGAGCAGCAAGCTGAACATGGAGGACCCAGTCAGTGAGCAGCAAGCTGAACATGGAGGACCCAGTCAGTGAGCAGCAAGCTGAACATGGAGGACCCAGTCAGTGAGCAGCAAGCTGAACATGGAGGACCCAGTCAGTGAGCAGCAAGCTGAACATGGAGGACCCAGTCAGTGAGCAGCAAGCTGAACATGGAGGACCCAGTCAGTGAGCAGCAAGCTGAACATGGAGGACCCAGTCAGTGAGCAGCAAGCTGAACATGGAGGACCCAGTCAGTGAGCAGCAAGCTGAACATGGAGGACCCAGTCAGTGAGCAGCAAGCTGAACATGGAGGACCCAGTCAGTGAGCAGCAAGCTGAACATGGAGGACCCAGTCAGTGAGCAGCAAGCTGAACATGGAGGACCCAGTCAGTGAGCAGCAAGCTGAACATGGAGGACCCAGTCAGTGAGCAGCAAGCTGAACATGGAGGACCCAGTCAGTGAGCAGCAAGCTGAACATGGAGGACCCAGTCAGTGAGCAGCAAGCTGAACATGGAGGACCCAGTCAGTGAGCAGCAAGCTGAACATGGAGGACCCAGTCAGTGAGCAGCAAGCTGAACATGGAGGACCCAGTCAGTGAGCAGCAAGCTGAACATGGAGGACCCAGTCAGTGAGCAGCAAGCTGAACATGGAGGACCCAGTCAGTGAGCAGCAAGCTGAACATGGAGGACCCAGTCAGTGAGCAGCAAGCTGAACATGGAGGACCCAGTCAGTGAGCAGCAAGCTGAACATGGAGGACCCAGTCAGTGAGCAGCAAGCTGAACATGGAGGACCCAGTCAGTGAGCAGCAAGCTGAACATGGAGGACCCAGTCAGTGAGCAGCAAGCTGAACATGGAGGACCCAGTCAGTGAGCAGCAAGCTGAACATGGAGGACCCAGTCAGTGAGCAGCAAGCTGAACATGGAGGACCCAGTCAGTGAGCAGCAAGCTGAACATGGAGGACCCAGTCAGTGAGCAGCAAGCTGAACATGGAGGACCCAGTCAGTGAGCAGCAAGCTGAACATGGAGGACCCAGTCAGTGAGCAGCAAGCTGAACATGGAGGACCCAGTCAGTGAGCAGCAAGCTGAACATGGAGGACCCAGTCAGTGAGCAGCAAGCTGAACATGGAGGACCCAGTCAGTGAGCAGCAAGCTGAACATGGAGGACCCAGTCAGTGAGCAGCAAGCTGAACATGGAGGACCCAGTCAGTGAGCAGCAAGCTGAACATGGAGGACCCAGTCAGTGAGCAGCAAGCTGAACATGGAGGACCCAGTCAGTGAGCAGCAAGCTGAACATGGAGGACCCAGTCAGTGAGCAGCAAGCTGAACATGGAGGACCCAGTCAGTGAGCAGCAAGCTGAACATGGAGGACCCAGTCAGTGAGCAGCAAGCTGAACATGGAGGACCCAGTCAGTGAGCAGCAAGCTGAACATGGAGGACCCAGTCAGTGAGCAGCAAGCTGAACATGGAGGACCCAGTCAGTGAGCAGCAAGCTGAACATGGAGGACCCAGTCAGTGAGCAGCAAGCTGAACATGGAGGACCCAGTCAGTGAGCAGCAAGCTGAACATGGAGGACCCAGTCAGTGAGCAGCAAGCTGAACATGGAGGACCCAGTCAGTGAGCAGCAAGCTGAACATGGAGGACCCAGTCAGTGAGCAGCAAGCTGAACGTGGAGGACCCAGTCAGTGAGCAGCAAGTCACTAAGCAGCTTTCTTCAGTGGTCTGTGTTTCAGTTTCTGCCTCCAGGTTTTGGCTTCCCTGGATAATGGAGCTCCAGAGTCAAGTAAATCCTCTCTTCCCCTAGTTGGTTTCTGGTCAGAGTGTTTTGTCACAGCAATAAAATGCTAACTACGACAATTAACAAGTTTGAATAAGCTGTTTGAGGTGAGCTCTCCTCATTTTGCAATAAAGGAAGTGGAAACTCAAAGTTGTCCAAGTCCACCTACCTTGACACAGCTAGGATACTAACCCAGGGAGACTTCTGATGCAGAAAAGAGCTAACTGTTTCCTCTACATGACAACATGTCATTGTGATTTGCAAACTGTTGCTAAAAAATAGTTTTCCAGAAATTTGCAGAAACTGCTGGCTCTGAGACATGATTCTCATCAAGGTCAAATTCTCAAGCACGAAGATACCAAGAACTGCAGACTAGTTTGCATAGCAGAATAGGGGATTTATGTATTAAAAGAAGTGGTAAGCATCAGGAGTTTCCTGGGCTGCCTGCCAGACTCCTTTCCAGATGCAGCAGGGACAAGACATCCATTCCTATTCTTTTACCACTGAGTATGTGCTCTTGGAAGAGTGTCCAGACCATGCCATATACTTAGCTGAATATTTGTTGAATGAGTGAGTGAATAAATGAACAAGGGACAGACCAGCACCTTCTAAACCTTGACTGAGCTCCAAGGGGCCAGGATTGTGTGTATAAGAACACAGAGATCTGCTTCGTGAGTACATGTGGCCACCCAGTGTTTCTCAGTCTCCTGTTTGGGACGGGAGTTACTGCCTCTTCTTGACAATTGATTTTCAATTTCCCTCCCCTCCCTCCCCACTAAGCAGGCACTCCTGCCTTGGCCTTAGACCTTCCTCTCTCCACTGAAGTCAAGAAACAAACCTCCTGGTGCTCTCGTTCTGTGCCAGAAGCCTCTTGCTATTCTCCAACCAGCATTTCTTCCCGCAGCTTCCTGGAGCTAAGGTAGGGCCAATGTGGATTTAGGAGTTTGAAAATGTGATTCATGTACTGAACACTGCAGGCACTGGATGGGAATCAAAGGTCTTTAAAGGGATTTACTTGCTGAGTTCTCAGGGAAACCGAATGTTCTAGGGTGAGGAGAATGCTAAGCATTGAGCCCAGGTCCTGGAGAACCCAGCTGTATGAGGTGGTGTTTCAATATGGTGTCATTGAAAAGAATGAATCTCGGGGCTGGAGAGATGGCCTAGCAGTTAAGAGCGCCGACCACTCTTACAGAGGACCCGGGTTCAATCCCAGCACCCATATGGCAGCCGAAAACCGTCTGAAACTCCAATTCCGGGAGAACTCCAGTTCCAGGGGAATCTGAGACCCTCTTCTGACCTCCGCGGCATTGCACGACACAGGTGCACAGACCTACATGCAGACAGTGCATTCATACACATACAGAAATAAATAAAATTAAATAAAAAATTAAAAAGAAAAAAGAATGAATCCCAGAATAGCCAATGACTGGCCCAAGGTCACTCATCAAGAGGTCCGCAGGCAGGTTGAAACACCAGGCAGCCTGGCTTAGGAGCTCATTTCCTAACCACAACCAGTAGCTTGATGAGATGCTATTGTCCTCCAGGCCATCTCCTATTGTCATTTACTGCCCACATCACAGGAGTGAGAGGCTCCTCCCCCAGCAGAGAAGCTACCTCACAGGCTTCAGTAGGAAAGACCAGTCTTTGTTTCTTTTCAGACAAAGATTCCATACTGCTACTGGGTAGCAATTTTTCTTTGTAAAAGTTTTTATCTCAGCATGAGAGTGGCTGAAAAGAAATTTATTGAATTGTTTGAAAGATGTCTCAGAAACAGAGAAGCAAGAAACAGTAACACAATGCTTGGTATTATATTCCAAGGGAGCTACTCCATTATTTTGTTTTTCTAAATGTCCAGTTCTGGGACATCCCTGAGGGAGCCAGTGGAGGAAAAATGGGCGTGGTAAACTTGTCCGTAACAGCACATGTCTTGAATACACATTTCAAATGTACTATGAGCAGACAGATAGACAGGCAGATAGGTGTGCACACACGGACACATGGACACACACACACACACACACACACACACACACAATATGAAGTCTGCACTGGAGCCTACTAGACAAATGCCTCTGCAATCACTTAGCAGGACTTTGAGAAATGAGTTTGCTAATGGGACTGTCAAACAGCTGGAGAGCAATTGCATATTCTAAAAAAAAAAACAAAACACTATAAAAACTCTCTTTTCTTTAAGGACAGAAGACAAGCTAGTGGCAAGGAGATTACTTTTTAAAGAAATCTAAAGTTCGTTTTAAACTCTTTACTGCCAAGATGTGTTTCATTAAGTGTAAAAATAGGTTCCTTCCCAGGGCCCCAAAAGCCTGCCATGAAGTAAACAGGGTAAGTTCAATTTCCCTAAAAATTGTTTTCAAAGAAATCACTGTATCAGCGGCTTAGGCATCTAATTTCCTTGAGATAAGCAAGTAATCCCTCTCTTCCCCTCTCCCTGCACTGGCTGCAGGCCAACATTTCCAAGCTGAACAGAGTCAAAGGCAGGGCGTTCACAGACCTAATCCTCTCTGTGAGCTGACCTGATGAAGCTTGGCTCATAGCAATGGGATTCTGAAGTTCATGCAAAAATGGAGGACCTAGGGGTTCCGGACAGGGACACAGCACCTTCTGCCACATAGCTGAGGCTAGCTCGCTGCCCCTTGCTGGCAGAAACGCTCAAACCGCTTCTGTGTCCAGAACAACTGCAAGTTCCCAAATGAAGTATTTACGACTTTCCACCATTTGAAGCTGGAGAGATGGCTCAGTTGGTAAAGTGTCTGTGTGCAAGCATGAAGACCTCAATTCAATCCCCCCCATATAAAGAGCCAGGCTTTAGGAAACAGAGAGAGATGGACCCCTAGGCCTCACTAGCCAGTCACCCATCCTGCCACCCCTCCTGCAGTTAGGGGCAGCTGTGCATCCTAATTCTGATTGGTGTGGTTGTTATAAGGTTGCAATGGAGAGACCACTCACTAAACCACATGGAGATTAAAGTAGGGTTTATTTATGGCCTGGCCAACACTCAACTTGGAAGGAGTGCTCTCCTCACTCCAGGAGCAGGTTACACAGCTTTTTATAAGTAAAACAGCCAATCAGAGTTTAACATGACAGTTAAAGTTACCAATCAAGGGGAAGCACGCAAAGCAAGCAAGCAAATTACAGAAGCGAGAGCCTGCAGTTAAGAGTTAGCCAATCAAGGGGAAGCACACAAAGCAAGCAAACCAATCATTCCTAGAATGACTCAGAGAAAACAGAACTCAGTGGCATCTGAGAGCACTATCCCTGAGTTTTTATAATCCTCCCGTCTCAGTGGTATGAGGTGGAGAGTCAGCTCCATCTCTTCACTCTAGGTAGAGGGAGCTGTGGGAAGCCGGCTGTGTCTGTGAGGACCGAGATGACACAAGAGATGTTGAGGGAGTACCAAAGAGGCCTGAAAGCCATCCTGGGCAGAGCCCCCAACGCTTTGGGGCACATGCTCCATCTGCACCGCCTTGTGAGGAGAAACAGATCTCTCTTTGTCTTGAGCTGCTGGTGTTTGAAGTCTTTGTTATAACAGCCTGATCTGCTCCTCATAAATTCCCTCATCCTTGACTCCTAGCAAGGCAACAATAGAACATCCTCACCAGTCCTGGAATGGCCTCTTTGTGATTAATCCACTCTCCAAGCCCAGAGGCTATCTCCCTTTCCATCCCAAGGGATTCTCAGCAATGGATCCCTCTTAGAGCTTCTACTGCCCTTTGAGCTGGCACTGTGGAAGTTGACCACTGAGTCCTAAGCAGCACAGGACACTTCTAACACACTTGGAAATGTATATCCTCGTGGGAGCAGCGAGCGACGCACAGGGAAAGCCCCAGACGGAGGCAGCAATCCTGGTTGAACCCCATTCAGAGCTTGATAGCTTCAAGAAGACGCATAACCTGCTGAGCTTCTCTGGCTTTTACTGTCCTTGAACTCAACCTGGGTTGTGGTTTAAGGAGGAAAGTATGCACTAATGTGTGCTCTGTAAAAAAACAAAACAAACAAACAACAAATCCTGGCTCACTTACCCTGTTGCTTCATTTCCAGATGGGAGAAGCTGTTGTGATGTATGGCCCCAAAGCTCTGACTAATCAGGGCAAAAAATAGAAGGGTTTTGTCTTTCTTGTCTGTCTTGTTATTTAGGTAGTTTTGGTTTTATCTTGATTCTGGTTTTGTTTCTGGGACAGGGTCAGATATAGATGAGAGACGGAGGTAGGGGTAGAGAGAAGGGGGCAGAAAGAGAAGAGTAGAGAGGTAGAAAGAGGGGGAGGGTAGAGAGGTATAGACAGAAAGGTGACTTGGGGGTAGAGAAGGAGAGACAGGAAGAGAGAGGGGGTAGAGGGGGTAGAGGGGGGTGGAAGGGTACACAGAGGAGTAGGGTAGAAATAGAGGGAGTAGAGAGAAAGTAGAAAGGGAAGTAGGGGGAGAGAGCTGGAGAGAGGGGAAGCAAGGGGGGGGATAGAAGGGAAAAGGGAGAGGGGGTAGAGCAAAGGAGAGGTAGAGGGGGGAAAGGAGGAGGGGAAGAGGGGGAGAGGTTAGGATAAAGGGGGAGAGAGAAGGGGGACAGAGAGAAAGGGAGGGAGAGATACGAAGAGAGAGATAGGAGAGACAGAGATACAAATATATAGCTATCCCAGGTTGTGCCTGAACGTGCATTTCTCCTCAGTGTCCATCACGCTAGGATTACAGGCTTGTGCTGCCATGCCTCGCTCCAGGGGTTTAATAAATGCTTTAAATGGCAAGAACTCTCCAAGTGGTTTTTTTTTTTTCAGTTTTTATTTTATTCCCAAGAGTAAACATAATGTCAACAATCTGCCCACTAGTAAACATAATGCCAACAATCTCTATGGAAGGCAAGCTTTAACCTTTAAAATGCATTTTTCTTTTATAAGAAAAAAATGCATTTTCTCTTTGTTTGGTCTTGACTCCCCTCCACTGACCGATTCTCTAGGAGTTCAAAATGACTAAACAAGTTTCGAGGTGCCCTGTGGGGTCTGGACATCCTGCTACTTCAGGAGCTATCTGAGGGAGTGTATTAGACCCTAAGTCTAGCATGCCCATTTGTGGAGTCGCCTCTCAACACAACACAGATGAACTCATTGCTTTTGTGGGCTACAGAAAGAGGGACCCCTGTAACCAAGGAAGGGGACACTTCTTGGGACTTTCCTGTACAAGAGTCCCTGGTGACACAATGTTGTATCTCAGTACTATGGAACACCATGCCAGGTAACAAGACCGTTTGCCATGCGCCAAGAGCTCCTGCTAAGCACCCAGTCACTGCCCACTTGGTGGGAGGTGCTACCCAAGAATATCCCAGCAGGGGGAATGGAAACAAAGTCTTCAGGCTACAAAAAAAATGCCCTCTCCATCCACTCCTGCCTCCATGCAGATGAACTCAGCCATTAACTACTTCCAGAAACATCCCTTGAGCACCTACCACAGCAGGTTTTCAAGTACACAAGAAGTAAGACCAAGGCCAAATTTCAGGTTTTTACTATTGAATAGAAAACACAAAAATATCCAGATAATTCCAATATAATCTGATGATAACCATGCTAAAGCAAGCCTGGGGGCCCATGGACACAGCAGAACTGGCTTCAGAAAGATAAGCCGAGGCCATCATAAACAGGTCAGCACAAACCAACTTAACCACCATTACGCTCCAAGTAGGCTTTATCTGGCAAAAGCAAGTCCAACCCAAGCCAAAGGGCACAGGTCACCAGGGGTGCTGATAAAAACACCCATAGACGCCAGGCAGGCAGAGTGCAAAAACTTGGTGCTCAACAGATCTTGATGCCTACTTCCAGGGAGCGTCAGATTCATCTCTCTCACCATCTAAATCAATAAGAGCTAAGACAAGACACAGGCAGGGGAAACACACACTTCTGAAGTCAAAACCAAAATTAGACCAATTATATTGTTCAAGGGCCTAGATTGCATGGTGAGAGGCACCGTATGAATCACCCTGTGATTGACAGACACATCTAACATGAGCACTTAGCAAAGCACGAGGAGCAAAGGGGATTTGTCACCTGAGCATCGCAATTGATTTTGTTCCTCCTTGAGACAGGTGAGGACTCTGTATCAGTCACATGCCCCTCTCGTCCTGTTTTGTCTTGTGCTTCCTCAACCACCAGTAAAGAGCTGTGTGCAGGATTTCAGAGCCACTACTTGAGACGGCATCATTTTATACCAAGGGACCAGGGACTAGGAGCAAGTGACATGCCCAACTCATCTGAGGCAGAACCAGAACCAGAACTCAGGCCTCTGTTCCCCAGCCATCCGAGCCCCAGAACCTGGCTCTCAACAGCCGCATACTTGGGAAAGATTTTTTATTTTCTTAGGGACATTTTTCTTTTAATATGTCTCCCTGCCTCACAGAATCTGTGTCACCAGGACATCACCATCAGAACAGGAGCTGTCTAACAGCTTTCAGCCTGGCTTCCTGCAGGCACAAAGGCCCAGGGGCAAATCCACTAAAGAGGCACTGTCATTAAATAGGCTGCCTTTTGCAGGAAACCGTATATGCATACGGGAAAGAATTCATGTATTTTCATGTGTGCCCACGTGTACATATTTACTTACATGTATAAAAGGACAGGTATAATATATAAACATTGAGCTATGGATGTGTGTGAAGGTCCTACAGATTTGTGTGTATGTATGTATATATGTTGTAGGTATGCATGTATGTATGTACATATCTAAGACCTGTGGCATGTGAGGGTCCTGTGGATGTGTGTATCCTATAAACACATGTGGACTTGTATATAAACATGTAGTGTGCTCATGTTGTGTGGCTGTGTTTATGCATGTGTGTTTTTTTAACTTTATGGGAGGAAATAGATGTGAAGGCCTTGCAGATTGCTGTTTGCCTTTACAACACAATGCTCGCCCTGCGCAGTCTCAGGTCACACCTGCCATCCTTGTCACTGCATCTGATGGGTGGAAAGGCCACTGCACTGACATTCAAAGGACAAATGGAACCCAGAGTCATGAGAGAAGCTGAGCGTGGCATCCGGCACTGTGCAGAGGCTCATGATGCCTTTACTTTGGTTTTTGTTTTGTTGAGACAGAGTCTCATGTAGCCCAAGCTGGCACTGAACTTACTACACAGCCAGAGATGTCCTCGGACTTCTGATTCTCCTTCCTCAACTTCGCAAGAGTTATGGCTGCTGGCACACAGCACCGAGCTGCTTCCGTGCTGCCTCGTTCATTTGTTTGGGGAGGAGCCCTGAGGTCACAGGCTCACACCGCAGCACTGCTTTACACAGGCTTCGGAGGATCTGAACTCAGGTCCTTATGTTTGCACGAGGAGCACTTAATCCGCCGCGCCTGCTCCCCTGCTCCCCCCGCAGCCACTTCTAATGCTGCTCTTCAGTCATGCCTTTGTCCCAACCCTCTGGCTCCTCTCAACTGCAGCAGGCCCTGACTGTCTTCTAGAAGAACCCTACTGTGTGCTTAGGAAGACTCTTGCAGGAGACACACCTCTCTATCAGCTCACTAAAGCACTAGGGCTTTGATGATCCTGTCGTCAGAGACCTTCCTTCCATAAGCAGTTTTTGAAACTGAGATTTCAGGATGTGATCCTCTTTACCAGACTGTAAGATCTTTGAGGACAAACTCTTTCTTTCCTTCTTTCTTTCTTTCTTTCTTTTCTTTCTTTCTTTCTTTCTTTCTTTCTTTCTTTCTTTCTTTCTTTCTTTCTNCTCTCTCTCTCTCTCTCTCTCTTAAACATTTTAAACACAGCTTTTAAGCATTCCAGGTGTCCCTACAATTTTTTAAAGATGGTAACATAACACTATGGAATAGACAGAACACAACTCAGGGTTAAGTCTGCTCATTATTAGCTATGTGCCCTTAGGAACATTACTTGACATTTCTGAACCTAATCCTCTTTGTCTGTATAAGGAAATCCAGAACTTAGTTTGGAGGGGAGCTATGAAGATTAAGTGATTTAATGTTTCAAAAATCACCAACCAACCCAGAGCTGGTGCTCCAAAGAAGGGAGCAAAGCCAGGCATGGTGGTGTCCACCTCCCGTTCCAGCACTGGGAGGTGGAGGCTGGCGAGTCAGGAGTTCATGGTCATCCTTGGCTACATACATACTGAGTCTGAGGTTAGCCTAGACTACTTGAGACTCTGTCTCCAAAAACCAAAAGCAGCCGGACATGGTGTCACATGCATTTAATCCCAACACTCGAGAGGCAGAGGCAGGTGAATCTCTGTGAGATGGAGGCCAGCCTGATCCACATAGCAAACTCCAGGTTAGCTGGGGCTATAGAGAGACCTTGTCTAAAAGTGAAATAAAATAAAATTTAAAAAACAGAGAGCAATTACTGTTATTATCTTCTAGGTGATGTCTGTCCTTCATTATAAATAGTGTGTAAGGATCCAGATTTTACAGCCCTTGGAGGATAGCTGGGGGAAGTGGGGGGCGGGGCACAACTGTGAGCCATTCCTCTGGGCTAGTTCCATGGAAACTTAGCTGTGCTTTTCTCCTTCTGAGTCCTCAGCTCCAGCCACAGCAAGGAGGATGTAGACTCATAAGGGTCCAGGATGGGCTAGGCCTCCTAACAGCATGACTCCAAACTCATGATTCCTCCAGATCTCCTTCTCCTAACTAACTCCTACCTCTGGCTTGAATAAAAAAATAAAATGAAATAAAAAATGGAGGAAAACCATCTAAGTCAGCCATTGGCCGCTCCCACTAGCTCCCTGCAGAGGCGCTGGCCAGGCTTGCAGGTGACTCTGACTGTATTTACATCAGGCTACTGAAAACGTTCACCGAGAGTTTGAGAAAGGGGTGTGGGAGGGAAACGTGAGCCTGGACACTGTGTAGATGGAAACGTGAGCCTGGACACTGTCTGCATGAGCTTTTAGCCAGATCTCCTACAAGATTAATCTCTGAGGTTCATGTGCAAAAAGAACTAATGGATGCATGTCATATATAATACCCTCAATTGCTTAGTAGTCAAAAAACTGACTGGAAGAAAAATAATGAAAGTCTTTACTCAAGAGGATGTTAAAATATTGTGAAGGGGGCTGGAGAGATGGCTCAGCAGTTGAGAGCACGGACTGCTTTTGCAGAGGACCCAGGTTCAATTCCCAGCATCCACATGGCGGCTAAGAACCATCTTTAACTCCAGTTCCAGGGGAATCTGATGCCCTCTTCTGACCTCCTTCTGTGGCATTGCACAGCATGGGTGCACCAACCTACATGCAGACAGTACACTCATACACATTATATATATATATATATATATATATCTGGGCATGGTGGGGCACACCTTTGATCCCAGGGCTCAGGAGGCAGAGACAGACATATCACTGTGAGTTCAAGGCCAGCCTGGTCTACATAGCTAGTTCCACAACAGCTGGGTCTACAGGGAGACCCTGTCTCCAAAAGACCAAAAATAAATAAATAAATAAATAAATAAATAATAAAATATAAAAAAAAATAAAATGGGTATTTGATGCACACACACACACACCCCACATACATCTGATCACTACCCTTGGTTTGTTTTTCTCTACAATAAAACCCAAGTATAATGGAGTTCTCTGGGGCTCTGTCCACAGACTTACAGAAGATGCTGCTTAATATAAAAATTGTCAAAGATGGCTCAGTGACATGTTATAGACTGCAAATTTAGCACTAATTTCAAAACTCCTGCACCTTAGCAAGCCCTAGAAATGCATTTATTTGTAAGCTGTACATCAAAGAACAAAGAGTCTATTGACAACAAAGCTATTTTGGAGAAAGTTTGTCTCTTGACAGAAATAAATGCATTTCAAACAGCTATTGACCAGGCTCCTGCCATTTACCAAACCCTCAGAATCTGCTTTCTAGAGTGCATTTATAAATGGCCTATGGGTGTCTCTCTTTTTTATTAGCTGTTTGAAATGAACAGTATAAACTTCCAAAATAAAGCAACTGTATTAAAAACCCTGCGTGAGCCTATTAGTTGTGGGTGGTGCTACTTTCCAGCAGTGTGCTGTGGATCCCAGAAGACTGCTCAGAGACTTTAAAGGGCCCCTCATGAACAGTCTTTAGTGAGCCAGTACCACAAAGCCTGGGGTTTGCCATTGGACCACAGATTCAAGGGCATAACTCAGACAAAGGCTACAGCTGGGTCTTTCAAGTGTTCTGCTCACCTTGTAAGGGGCACACATAATAGCTGCATTGGTGATGTGTGCCCAAGGTCGGAGCTGAGGCCTGTGGGTGGAAACAGATACCAGGAGAGAAGGCAAGCGCCTTGCCACTGGTGCCTGTGTGCTGCCTTGAACCCTGCAGACAGAAGCTCCCAGAGGGAATGGTTTCTGTTTGGATTCCAGGCAGCTCCACCAGAATTCAAGTCCTGATTTGCTCTTCAGTTTACAATGTGGTAGGATTGTCTGAGAATGCTTGATACCCATTAAAATACGCAAAGAACAAGCTAGGGAGATGGCTTAGTTGGTAGTGTTTGCTGTGGAAGTCTGAGGACCTGATTTCAAAGCCTAGCACCAGAAAAAAAAAAAAAATGCTGGGTGTTGTGTCATCTAAGCAGACTCTCACTGGACGGCCCAAGACTGAACATGGATTTTGTGCACACATCAAAGGGTAGCAGTGGCTTTGGCTTTGCATCTAACTACTGATGTGATTATAAACACCAGTTGGACCAAATAATCCAGGAAAGATACAAGAACGAACCCAAAAGTTTCCCAGGACCACCTGGCTAGGCGATGGACTGAATACTAAGGACAAAGCAGGCAGAAGCCACTGTGCCTGGCTGTACCCATGAATGAACAGGAGATACAGAAAGCGCTTAGTCTCTTCAGACACTAAAAACTGCATTCTCCATCCAGGATTTTTTCTGGCCCCTTAGTCAAGGTGGTGCATAAGCAGCCACCCTTGAGGCATCATCCTCACCAATGAGCCCCTGGCCCAGGCACTGCCTTGGAACAGACCTTTGAAGCCCAAAAGAACCAGCACTGAGATTCTGGGTGTGCAAGATGCCCAAAGCTGCTGCCTGGCACACAGCATCTGGCTGACCCTGGAGCTTTTGTGGAGACTAAACATCTCGCCACTAAAGCACTTGGAGGTGCCTATCTGTGCCTGAGTTCTCTTCAAGCTCACCAATAACACTGGACAAGCAGGTAGCCACCCTGACGGAAGAACAGGGCCTTCTCCCCTGAGGCCAGGATTTAGAGAGGTTCCAGCTGAAGGCAGAGCCTAGATTACCAACTGCTCCACACAGAACTGAAAGTGCATAGAACCTACCAGACCACCACCTGTAGCCCCAAGGATCACCACTGTTTAACTGAACCTGGAGGAGGACACTCAGCCTCATGGGCTGAATTGCCCACGGATGGTGATAGCTGATCAAGATATCCTAGCCACAGGTCTTGAACCATCTTTATTGAACCAGGGTGGTAGCAAATAGTTTGACCATTTTATTTGGTTGGGACAGTGATGACCAAAGGTCTGAACAGCTAAGAATCCCAGGAGAGAGGAAAGGATATAATGGCAACTTGCTGAATGGAATGGATAATCTCAGTCTCTCATGTGGATGCTCACAGCAAAGGGTTGTCAGACAGAATTCCCAAGGTGACGAGGCCTATGCAAGACAAGGTGCAAAGGTCAGCCATTGTGGGCACATCAGGGACTCATCACAAGTGCAGGAGGAGCCAAATCCAACGACTGCTGAATGTGCAGAAACCAGGAGTGTGCAATAATCTCGTCACTCCTGCCAGCAAATTCGAACAAAATAAGAATTGGGGTGTGTTGGCAAGGGAAATCAGCACGAACGGGCTTGGCAGATCGATCGCCTGGCTATGGATTCCTCTGCTACGCCACAAGAGATGACATCTCTAGATAGACTGGAATGCCAGTACTGTCACAGCTACCCAGAAATCCTGCCTTGACTTTGAACACTGGACCCCAATCCACTTGGATCAAGGCAGTTCTTCCACAGCACAAGGCAATGGGCAATTCCATCCCTGATGCTGGGCCTTCTACACAGCATGGCACCACACTTCTGGCAGAATGGAAGAGTAAACCAATGGGGCATGAAGAAAGATGATTGGCAAGGTGGTATTGGCACCTTAGGGAGGCTGCTTGGAGAATCACATGACAATCCAACAAAAGGGAGTATGGCACTGGGACACACACTGGAGAACCTGGAGGTTGGAGTAGAACAGCAGGCCATCTCCTCATTAGGCTACATTTGAGGAACTCCAATCTCAGTGTGTTCAACCATGCCTTCTCCTCTTCCGTCTGATGTGTGTGTGTGTGATACATGGATAGATAGATAGATAGATAGATAGATAGATAGATAGATAGATAGATAGATATAGAGAGAGAGAGACAGTGTCTCTCACCAAAGCAGAAGCTGACCATTTCAGATAGGCTGGCAAGCTCCTAGGATCCACCTGTCTCCATGAACCAACGCTGGGGTTAAAGGTACATGCAGCCATGCCTAGCTACAAAGTCACCTACAATACAAATGGAAAGGCCTTCTACCGATTCTGTTACTGAGTCAACACTGGCACTTTGGGCAGGCAGGAATAGATGTGTAATTTTTCTGAAGTCACAGTCTGTTAACTGGCAAAGACAACATATAAACAGACTGACCAATATAAAAATTTTAACCTATGGGGGTCACGTGGGTTCCCAGGGTATGTGTGTTTTCTTGTGGACCTCAGTGGATAATGGATTGCCTTACACCTGGAGAGATGTCTTGCTTTCTTAGAGTGCTGATCATGTGGGAAGAGAGGAACGAAGGAACCCCACATGCAGGTCCTTTCCTGGGGCCAAAGTGGTAGTTGGTTGCACTTGAGTTTCCAAAGGCACAAGCATACAGACACTAGAAAAAAATGATAGGAAATGTTTTGGTGGTCATGGTGGGAATAGTTAATACAACTGCTCCAGCCAGCAGCACCTGCCAGATGCAAAGCCCTCTGGCCAGCAGCACCAGAGGACATACTGCCCTTGCTAGAAGAGGTGCTGCTGGCAAACTAGCTTGTCTTTGAGCACCTGCTAGCAGAAGGTGGCCTCTGTCATTACCAATGTCTTCTGTATGAACGTCAGTCATACAGGGAAGGATGGTTGTCGTCTACAAATCCAGTCCTCATTGGCTTCATTCTCTGACCTTTGTCACTGGTTACCCCAGCAGCTGAGGCTCCTGGATGAGATCCCATTCCTGGGAGACCTGGTCATAGCTCTTGGACTGGTCTTGTTAGTGAGATCTCCCCAAGTGCTGGATAGGCACACTCTATAACCAAATCAATCATTCATGACCACTTTCATGGTGCAGAGAGGCATTCCACAGTGATAGCCACTGGTCTTGTTGGGTATGATGTTTCTGCTGCTATTTTTCTTTCATATCCTAATGAAGGTCACTGGGTAGACTTTTGAGGAAGCAAAAGACCTGTCTTCCTAGTAGGTATCCTGGACTTAGAAGATTCCCTCATCTAGAGCTACCACTGGGCCCCAGATTCTTCTTCCTAATTAGGAGAACTCTTTGTTTTGAATATGAAATTTCCTTTAATTTTTATGTATATAAGTGTTTTGCCTACAGATATGTAAGTGTATCAGTGTCATGTAATGCCCACAGAAGCCAGAAGAAGACAGTGAATCCCCTAGAACTAGAGTTATAGATAATTGTTAGCTGCCATGTGGGTGCTAAGAACCAGACCCAGGTCCTCTGAAAAAGCAGCCAGTGCTTTTAACTGCTGAGCCATCTCTCTGATCCTGCAATTTCCTTTTATATGTGTACACCACCTTACCTGGCCTGCCCATCTCCTATCTATCCCCCTCAGAGCAGGGGCAGGGTGGTCCCAGTAGTACCTCATCCTGTGACAGCTACCCACAAGAATCTGACACACCTCAGATTCTGTTCTTGCTGTATCTGTTCTCCATACTATAAATAAAGCACTGTTCCCACCAGCACCTATGTTGCTGGCTCCTCCCTAGGACTCTCCAGGTGATGACTGAGGCCAGGGCCCCCCATTTCTTCTGGGTGGTACTGGCACACTTTGCTCTTCTCCATGGGGAGGAACTCCTTCAATGAGATCAGTAGCTGGACATTTCTACTTCACACATGTAGGAAGTGTTAAATAGAAACAGAAAGCAGGACAGAATCTAGAAGGGCACAGAAAGAGTGAAAGATGGAATTGGATCCTGTCAAACTATAAAAGCAAGAGGAAATTGTGAGTGTCTAATATGATGAGAACAGTGACAGGAGGGCCGACCCCGTGTCAACTGTTTCTAGGTACATATTATAAGATTCCTGGACAAACATAGGGCATATACCCACTTCCTTAGTGTGCCATGGCAGAATACAGCTACCAAAAAGAGTAATACAAATAAGGAAGGAATGATACAATCCATGCAAGACATTGAACACAGTAATGTCACAAGCAGACAAGACTTATTTCATGACACACTAAGACATTAAGAATAGGTACGTCATTTTAACACTCAAAATTTATTGCAATTAAAGACAGAGCCTTGACTTTATTTCCATTTCTGAAAGTCTGCCATACTCCTTGAGTTGTGCAGCCCTCTCCAGCATCTGTCCTAAGAGATTAGGAAGTTGATGTTTTTAAGCCAAAGCAGAGACAGTATCCTCTGCTGCCAATAAATAGATTATTAATGGCCTGGACCCTGTGGTTATTTTTCTTGTTGATTAAAAGCCCCAGCGGCAGTCAGTCTTCTCCATAGCAAGCTGGCAGGGCCTCTTCATGCCTTGTAAGACCTATAGTACAGCTTCCTCACACATGCACAGCCAGCCACATCACATGAGACACACTTTTCATACAGCATTATTGCAATGAAAACACAAAAACCTTGAAGATGACCAGAAACCCACTTCTTCCCCTCAAAACATGCCTTCTGAAAGCATGGTGGCAGCACTGGAAAGCTGCACTGTATTGCAATCTTTGTGTGTGTGTTTCTTATAAGAGTTTCATTAATAAAGAATCAAGTTGAGGGTCTCAGCAGTTCTTGCAGAGGACCCAGGTTTGATTCCAGGCACCCACATGGTGGCTAACACCCATCTGTAACTCCAGTTCTGGAGGATCTGATGCCTTCTTCCAACTCTGTGGGCATTGCACAACACAGGTGCGCTTATATACACCCAAGTAATGCACTCATACACATAAAAGAAATAATCATGTTGACCAGAGACGCTTGCTGAATTGAAGAAGGCCAAGACAAGGTATTTTTCAAAGACCCTAGTGGCAGCTGTTTAGGACAAAGCACACTTGGAATGTCCACTGTCTGCTGTCCTCTCATTTGTCCACATACGGGGTGGAAAGTACAGTTCCTATATTTCAGTTCATGTAAATCTGGAGTGTCATCTGTCCAATATAAAGAGATGGAACTCTGTGATGGTTAGTACTGTCAACTTGATGGGATCTAGAATCACCTAAGATGGTTGAGAGATAGCTCAGTGTTTGAGCATATATTGCTCTTCCAAAGGACCCAAGTTTGTTGCTCAGCACCCACATTAGGCGACTAACAACCACCTATATAATTCCAGTTCCGGGAGATCTGACACCTTTGGCCTCTAATATTAATGTGTACACGCACATACACATGCGCACATATACACATGATGAAAAGTAAAATGAATTTTAAAAAATTAAATTCTAGAAGACAGACTTTGTCTATAGGGACGTTTGTAGACTGAGTTAATCAAAGTGGGAAGACCCATTCCAGCTGTGGTGACACTAATCCTACCAGCTGGGGCTTTGGACTAAATCAAGGAAGTGACACGAGCACCACCATTCATCTCTCTCTGCTTCCAGAACCGGCACATGCTGTGTCCAGCTGTGCTCTGCTCTTGCCTTGAGAGGCTGTGCCCTCAAACTGTGAACCAAAATATATTCTTCCTTAAGATGCCTTCATAACAAGAAAAGTAATGAACACAGACTCAAACCCAGGGCTCTGATGCAAGGCCCGCACCTTTTTATTTCCCGGTTAGATGCTGTTCCTCAGACTCAAGGGAAGTACTTGTATCATGTATGAAGAGTGCTCACTTGATTGAGGGGAGAAAAGCACTTTATCATGAAACTGCTGATTTATGTTATAAAGAATATTTTGGAGGGAGGGGAAGAGTAGAAGAGAGGTGGGGGGAGGGGGGAAGGGATTGAGACAAAGGGAGACTTTTCCCTTAGGGATATCAGTTAGCAAGATTTATTTTTAATTAATTCTATTAGAAACATGGCCCTCAAAGTAAATGTGCAAGTGAAAGGAAGAGGGGACAGGGTAGGAAAGGTGAAAAGGCCCGGAGGAGGCGAGCAGAGGAAGAGTACAGAGAAACAGAATTCTGCGCTTTTTTGCTCTTGAAATACTAGAAGTAACTTCCTTATCAGCAAGACTCTTGAAACATTCTAAAAACATCTTTCAAGGCACAGAAATGAGGTGCTTTACCATTTGGGGTGGGGTTTCTATAAATTTAAGTCTTGCAAATCCAATAAGAGTTGCAGACAGAACCCCGGGGGAGCCCGCCTTCTCCAACAGCAGCAGCAGATTTACACTGACTGAACTCAGCTTTCCGTGGGCCCCCCTCAATTGGCTCCACCCATCTAAATGGGACTCTGACAGAGACGCAGGGACTGAAAGCAGGACTTTGGTGTGGTGAGTGCCAGCAAATACCCATCATCCCCAGACCCACAGGGCTGAATAGATGCCAGGACCAGTCAGCACAAAAGATCCTGGAGCTTACTACAAAAACGTCTGCTGTCTGTTGATGGGAAACACATGGCCTGGTGCTGAGACTCGCTCTGAGCTCCACACTAGGCACTAAAGTGACAAAAGAGGCCGTATGGCTCTTTTTGGACGGACCACAGAACCTCACACTGCCACTCGAAAAATGTTCAGGAAGAACCTGAATCCTGAAACCAGGGAAAGGAGGGTGGAGAGGTCTGCACTGTGAGGGTCACTCTCACTTTAGGCTGGAAGGTCACGAGAAGCCTGCTGAGGAGTCCAGAGAAAAGCCAGTCATGAGGAAGATGAGCCAACCACCTGCCACCAGGTAGGCAGTCAATAGTCCTTAAACCTGAACAGCACCTGAGCAGCAGTCCAGCCACAGAGGAGTGGAGATTCAATCTGCTTGACCTTTGGCTGTAAGAGTGGAACCTGGCAGGCACAAGGCTTGCTCACTACGCGTGGACAAAGGAGCTCAGAGGGGACAGTGTCCCAGAGAAATATGCAAGGCTCCTCTTTCATTTTTAACTTTCTAGTGGCTACATTAACAGTCCAAAGGAAAAAAATAATAACTTTGATGTCTTGTACACCTTAATCCATATATAAAAAATAGTCAGTGATCAATGTAAAAACTATTAATGAGATAGCTTATCTTTTTACTAATAATATATTCCTCTCTCTCTTTGTGTGTATGTATGTGTATGCATACATGCAGAAGTCAATCGCTGGTATCATTCCTCAGAAACCATCCACCTTTTTTTAAGGGATCTCTCGGTGGTACCCGAGACTCACCAACTTGGTTAGTGAGCCCCAGAGAGCCTCCAGCCTCCACCTCCCCAGGGCGGGGATTACAAGCCATCATCTGCACACCAGTGCTCAGCAGCTGCACGTTCCTACCTTGTAGCATACGGCTACCAAGCTGGACAGTGCAGACCTAGTTTGTATATAAACACTTTGCCTGAGCCTACATTGTATGTAAACAAACAAAAACCCCAAAGAAGTACACAGAGAACAGCTCTCAAAGGCACTGGAAGTAGGAAGAACCCCAAATCCAGATAAAGGAAAACTGGACAACTGGTGAGCTTTTGGTTTTAATATATTTTTATTAATTCTTTGAGAATTTCTTTCTCACAATCTATTTTGATCACATTTATCCCCACTTCTCCCCCTAATTCCTCCAGACCCACCTCAACCTCTCCACCACCCCCTCCTGACTTGGTAGAGAAGATTTATTAAACATAGTCACAAATGGGGAAAAAAAGTTGGGAGCAGGCCAACTGCTCCCTGCTGACTAGCACAGCAAATGGCAGCTGCTGTGACATGGAAATCAGACTGGTCCCTATTAGGAACAGGCTTTCAGCGCACTGTAGGTAGAGTGTTGTGCAGCTGCAGCAAGGTACATGCTACATTATTCATGCAAGGTCAGGGGAGCAGGGCTGCAACTCACCACGGAGACAGGCCCCTTCCTGGCCCTTCAGAGCCACCTAAGATTTCTGTCTGGAGCTATTCAATTTGTTTTTCTTGCCTCTTGCCAGCATCTTGACAGAATTTGTGTGGTTTCTTCAGGTCAAGGATGCTAAAAAGACTGGCTTCCCACCTCTGTCTTTGACTTACTAGCAACAAGGCAGGGTCCCCAGGGAGGAAGGAGGAAATGGGGGGGGGGGAGTCCCCTGCTGAGGATCGCCTGCAGCCATCGATCTGAAGTACAGACACCGTTGGTTCTCTCCCTTCCTTAGGGACGGTCACTGCTACATGTGAAGCCAACAATGTTCTTTTGCTCTTTGGAGCACACATAAAGTTGTTTGTTAGAAACTTCACCCTGAAAGAGCAAAAGAACAAAAGAAGAAAGAACTGTGCCCCAAAGCCTGTGAAGTGGAAGCAGGTCCCTGACTCAGCAGGTCCCTGACTCAGCAGGTTCCCTATGAGCCATGAGGAGTCCTCACCTCCTACCTCATACTTTAATACTACACAGCCTGTGGGTACTTGGTCTCTCTTATGCATGAAAGTGCACACATACATACATACATACATACACAGACACACAGACACACAGATACAGACACACACACACACACAAACACACACACACACACACACACACACACACACCCCTGAAAGACAGAATGATGATCCTGGAACTAACATAGAATGTTTTTATCCTTTTTCAAAGCCAATTCTTTATTGAAGCTTTGTGCATTTCATACAACATTTCCCAATCAAATTTAGACCCATTTCCCCTTCCTTGTCCCCCCCACCAGAGCCCATGCATTCTGCCATACATGTTTTCCATCTTTTTCTCAGTCTCTTAAAATTTTCAATGCAGAGGCCTATTGTTTCCAGCAGAAGTTCACGGTTTCAGTCAGTTCTTTGACCCAGTATTTTTGTTGTTTCTTCCAATTTGCATCACACAGCATCTCCGATGAGAAACCCAAATTCTACTACTAACATTTGCTAGTCATCTGATCTTGAACAAATTAATTGACCTCTAAGAAAAAGTTTCCTTTCCTAAAAATGAACAGGAAGAAAAACTATGTACTTCACAGAGAATTAAAATGAATTAACGCAATAAAATCAGTGCATTAGAAATGAAAATGAGTAAAAACAGGCTGAAGCACGCTGAGAAGCATGTAAGTGATTACCATCCTTTATTACATCAGTATCCTGTGTTCAGTAAGTGGAAGTTGTTAACATTTGTAGCATTATTAAAATATTTGCCTCTTCCTTCCAAGATGACCTCAGGTGTTACGTCACACTGTTGCCTTTTCCTCATCAATCAACACACCAAACTTCTATCTCCTATACCCCAAAATGCAAACAGTGGCATGGATCGAGGGCATTCCCTGGGCAGCTTCCTGCCCCTCCCCTTCTCAACATAGTCAGAGCGAGCATGGGAACTGTTTGTGTGTTTGCTACCTTCCCCACAGGCAGTAGTATTCAGATCTGGGACTGGGCCTGAGATCTTGTCAGTCTAAAAGGTTTCCAGGTAAGGCCAACTCTGCTGACCCATGGACCAACTCTCCATTGCACTGATGGAGACCACATGCACCTGTCCGGCAGTGACTAGTTGCCTCAGTCCCCAACACACAGCGCTGTTCATTCAATTCCCACTGAGATGATGAAAAGGACAATGTTGCTCCTGGACTCCAGGTGCCCTGGAACATGAGAACTGCTTTGGGATTAAGGGAACATCTCAAATATAATCACCCACACATTAAACGCCCTCCAAAGATGTGCTTTGTTGAGCTTCTCTGGGTTATGAAAACACTATGCGCAGTCAAGCCCTCTCAGGAAGCGCCAACATGCTGAGTGGACACCATCCCAAACATTGCATGGACAGTGAAGGGTGCTGCCAAGGAGCCACTTGGTCCACCTGCAGAAATGATCAGCAAACAGCTCAGTGTCTTGCTGGGACATAGAAAGGCCTTCACTAGTGGTGGTTTGGGCGAGGAAGGATGGGGGAATCTGCCTATCTACCAGTCTACCACCTAGAAAATGAAGGCTGTGTTTGATGCTCCCTGAGAGTGTGCTCAAGAAGATAAAGAATTCACTGATGTTACAAAATCATACTTTTGCTTTCCTGTAAAGAAGCTTAAGAAAGAGGAGAGCATACTCTAGACAGAACCACAAGACAGAGATCTAAACCCTGGGCTTCCTTTATGTTTACTGAACTCTTATCATGCACAAGACATCATTCTAGTCTCTATGGAAGTGCAGTCTCTGCCCTCATGAGCTAGCCTGAGTGCGGAGCCCCAGAACCCACGGGAATTGCTGCAGATGGTCAAATATGCCCATAATCTCAGCCATGCTGATATGGAAAACAGAGAAGGGCGAATACCCAGAAGCTCAGTGGCCAGCCAGCTTTGTTTACTTCATTAAATTCCAGGCCAAAGAGAGACCCTGCCTCAAACAAAAGGTGGAAGGTACCTGAAAACTGATGCCCAAGGCTGTCCTCTGATATCTACACATGCACCCACACACACACATGCACATATATACACACAACGACAAAGCCAGTGAGAAGGTTGATGTGGCTGTACCAGTGTGAGGGAGGGAAAGGTCAGTGAGGAGGTATGCACAGCACAGCCAGTAGGGAAGGCTCACTGGGGCCTGGATCCACTAGAAAGCATCCGGGTAATTTCCCCCCAAATAAGACACAAAGGAGGGTATACATGGGAAGATCTGAGTCACCATTTTCTAATGTGCAGGGTATGAAGAACAAGAGTCACAACAAGAGTAAAAGCAGGAGACCAGGAAGGAAGTGCTGCATCCCTAGCCCAGGTGAGAGAAGACAGTGCCAGGAGGTACCACTGATGGAGGTGCTGATGAAGCGCTGATGGCTGGGCAGAAAACAAGGGAAGCTCCTTGGCTTTGGATCTAGAGACTGTTGTAGCAAACAGCGGCCCCCACAGAAGTCTACCCCCTAATCTCCAAAGCCTGGGAGTGTGTTAGCCTAAGGGGATGTGCAGATAAGGATCTAGACCTGGGGACAGTTACCAGGACTCAGAGGGATATCATCGGGGTATCCTCATAAAGGAATGGTGGAGACAGAAGGATCAGAGCTGGGGAAAAGAAGTATAATGAAGTAACAGAGATCAGAGTGATGCAGGCCCAAGCTAAGGATGTAAGAAGCCTGCAGAAGACAGACCAGGCAGGGAAACAGTGGGTTTCCAGCCTTGTCTGGAAGGAACTCAGTGCTGCACCCCCCCCCCCGCCCCGTGCAGGCTCCTTCCTCCAAAACTGTTGCAAATTCTACTGCTCCAAGCTGATAGCTGTTCGGTGCTAAAGGAAAGACATGCCTCTGGTCATCTGTGATGCGATCAGCTGAGCCAGGGAGCCCGAGAGAAGCTCTGCTGAGGGCCTGCTGCACTTGAGGGGTCCATTACATACCAAGCAAAGCACAACACCCAACCTCAGACCTCAAAGCACCTCAGTTTCTTCTGACAATGAGAGTTAAATCTTCTTCATCCAGGAGACAGGCAAGTGTTCAAAGTGAGCTGCTACTAAAGCACATTTGTTACTGTGATAAGACAGTCTCTTATCCAAAGGCAATGTCCATTATTTCCCACAGAGATCCTTTCAAACCCCCTGTCTCCATAAAGCTCATTATAACCCAACCAGGCTACACCAAATGCAGAGAGGAGCACTCAGGACAATAAATAGAGACAATTTTCAAAGAAACACAAGATCACCCCAGACATATCCAATTACTGAACCGTAAGGAAGCTCCTGCCCCTCTCTCGGAGCCTACCATGCTCCTGCCATCCAGCCTTGCCAGGCTTTACCTGTGACAAGCAGACAGTCAAGGGCCAAACGATGGCCATGTATTTTATCTCCTGCTAAATGATCAGTAAGCTCAGCAAGAGAAGCCCAGTGCAGATTTCCCACATCTGTTCACGATACAGCCACCATCTGCCAAGCTCTGGTAGGGGGCTCTGGTAGGGGCCTCTGGACCAGGACTGTGCACTCTGGATAGAATAAAACACAGGACAGGCCAGTCTTCATGGAACCTTTCTCTTCAGAGTCTCATCTGCTCAGGAAGGGATTATCCGCTCTTCACAAGGCTGGAGTCCCTATTGCCTGCCACTTAAACAGTGTCCATGCATCAATTCCAAAGCCTGTTAGAATCCTGCTCCTAGCCTCTTACAGATGGAGTTCAGCACCTGGAAAGCACTTAGCCTACTGCTTGGTACTGCAGGATTAATAAGGGCTTGATAACTGGTCACCCAGCCCATGAAACAAAGCTACCATGTTCAAGGTGGGTCTACTCATTTCAGTTAACCCAGTCTAAAAGCTCTCTCCTAGACATGGCCAGAGGTCTGTCTTATAGGTGACTCTAGAACAGGTCAAACTGTCAGTCAGTATTAATCGTTACTCCACCCCTCACAATAACTCAACTTGTTCTATATAATTTATGTTTTGCCACAGTCCTCTTAAAATATGACCCCTGATGGAACATAGTGGTCTAACCAATGTCAAATACAATGGGACTATTATAGACTGAATGCTAAACACTAAACAAATTAGTCATTGTTTCAACTATGTACCCCCCCACCCCAAGAAAACAATTCCAAAGATTGGTGACATGTTCTAGCATTAAATTTCACAGAAGTACAAACACTGGCACGGCCAGTGTTTGGAATAGATATTTGGATCCCACGAGCTCAGCATCTTTCTGGCAGAAAAAGTGAGATTCCCTCCTTCTCCTCAGATGTAATAATTCCCATAAAGAGATGAGAAACTCAGCTTCCTTGCAAAAATTTACCACCAAGCAAGA
The DNA here is from genome assembly GCA_009823505.1 of Rhizomys pruinosus. Taxonomy (NCBI): domain Eukaryota; kingdom Metazoa; phylum Chordata; class Mammalia; order Rodentia; family Spalacidae; genus Rhizomys; species Rhizomys pruinosus. The sequence continues at coordinate 2,476,807 of VZQC01014308.1, forward strand.
GAAACTAGTAAATTGTATTCTAGTCACATAAGGCAATTTGGACAGGAAACATGTGAACAGTCATAGAAACGTGATTTGGAAAAACAAGGAGAACTTTGATACTTCCACAGCCATGGGGTTTGGTGGAGGACTCTCACTGCACTTTGTGCAAATGCCCCATGTCCGTGTCCCCTACATACAAGTCCATGACATCAATGGACATTGTCAGTCCTCTGCACACAGTTTAGAGAGTGAAGTCAGTGCAGCAGCCAGGCCCTGGGCTTGTACCCCAATTCACCAGACAGGATCTGACCCTGAGAAACTGCCATTCATTTGTACTCCATCTCCGTGTCTACAAAAGGAGGAGGTCGGATTACATCAGGGAGTCTAACCTGCTATCCAGAGGCAGGAAAGTCAGGAGAGATGTTTACCCCCACTGAAGTTCTAAAGATTCAGATACATAGACAAAGAACAGCAGGACTTACCAAATTCTCGGCACTGTGATAACTGTTATACCTAATATCCACAACATCTGCTACTACTCAAAAACTTAACTGTGAGATCTACAAATATTACTGTACTAACCATAATCTTCCCATGAAGTACTTTTTAAAATATTTTATTTATTATTTTTATACTATGTATATGATTGTATTGCCTGCATGTAACTGTACCCATGTTGTACAATGTTCACAAAAGTAAGAAAAAGGCATTGGATCCCCTTGGAACTGGGGTTACAGTTGTTGTCACCATGTGGGTGCTGGACACTGAACCCTGGGTCCTCTGTAAGAGCAGCCAGTGCTCTTAACCACTGAGCCATCTCTCCAGCCCCCAAAGAGGTACTTTTATCACCCCATTTTACCAATAGAAAGTTGGAATTCAGAAAGGTCACACTGGGTCAGTGATGCATATAAATGAGAGGAGTCCTTGCCTAACACAGATGAAGAGCTAAGTTATATTAGCAGCACCACTGGACATACCTAAATCCCAGTTCCAGAGAGACAGTAACAGAAGCAACAGAAGTTCAAGGACATCCTCAACTATGTAGTGAGTTGAAGGCCAACCTGGGCTACTATTTCAAAATAAGCAAAGCAAAACCAAAAATACCAGATGGCTCGCTTCAAGTCATTTCTCCATGAGTCTGGATCCACACAGCTGGCTCTAGTCACTTAGTTGCTTGGTACATTAGCCGGGCTTTGTTGCTATGATAAAATACCATGACCAAAGGCAACTTATAAGGTGTATTAGTAAGGGTTCTCTAAAGAAACAGAAGCAACAGGACGATTATGTAGCTATATACAATTTATTTATTTTTTTAATTAATTTTTATTTATTTCTGTATGTGTACGAATGTACTGTCTGCATGCAAGTCTGTGCACCCGTGTCGTGCAATGCCGCGGAGGTCAGAAGTGGGTGTCGGATTCCCCTGGAGCTGGAGTTCTCCTGGAATTGGAGCTTCAGACGGTTCTCAGCTGCCATGTGGGTGCTGGGGATCGAACCCGGGTCCTCTGTAAGAGCGGTCGGCGCTCTTAACTGCTAGGCCATCTCTCCAGCCCACTATATACAATTTATTGATTTGCTCACGTGACAGAGTTCAAGGAGTCCGACAGTAGCTGTGTCACACTGGAGAGGCTGAGTAGTTGGTTAGTTTACAAGGCTGGATGTCTCAGGTGTCCCAATCTGGTGCTGAAGGCCGATGGATTCAGGAGATCTGCGGTCTCAGTACACACTGGGATCCGAAGGTTGATCACAGCAGCAAGACAAACTCACCAGTGAGAGAGAGGCAACGCAGGAAAAAAGGGACCAGCATCCTCTGCATGGCCTTTTAATAACTGCCTGCCAGCAGAAAGGTAACGCCCACATTTGGGTGGGCCACCAGGTTGAGGTAGGTCCAATCCAAAGATCCTTTTTCTCTTATTTGTTCCTTAGTCCAGTCAAGTTGACACCCAGGCTTAGTGAGTTTAACAAGCCTTGCAGTCTCCAGTCACTCTCTCTTGGACTTCCTGTGCTCATTGCGAGATGTACCTCTCAGCTTTGCTGTCCAGCCCCCGCACCTGCCTCCTGACACAATGACTCTGTTCTGGAACTGTCAATAGTAAGCTTCAAATATTAATACTCTTCCTTTTATTAAATTCTATTGCTCATTGTGGTTTATCACAGAACAGAAAAGTGACTGATACACACCCATTATGATAACTACAATCACTATGCTCATCTGGCCTTCGTGATCATTCAGTGCTGCCACCTGATGCCTACCCTGAGTCCTGTTAAACGATATATTACCATACATTTAATTTATGCAAGCAAGCAATAACTTCTCTAACTGTAAGATCTGGCATAAGAAATAGAGAAAAAACAAAGCTCTTCAAATGTTCTGGTGTCTCTCTCAGTACTTTCCATCTTATAAACTCAGTGAAAGGCATGTCCTCTGGGTCCTCATATTGTGGAGAATGTGGTTTTAGACTTCAAATCCACTCGAGCATGCCCATCTGCCTGACCCTCACAATCCCTTCATCAATACTAAGCCAAGGAATATCAGGCATCTCTAACTCGCTGTTAGTAGGCCATGTTTTAATAAACACATCAGCCAACCATTCAAATAAACTTTTAACACCTTTTTTAACTGCTCAAGCTTCCATGTTAAACCTAGAATCTCTACTCAGTGGGCGCATATTGATAAACTCAGTCTGATCCAATTTTATAGTCCTTCCACCATTATCCCACACCCTTAAAATCCATTCCCACATATATTCCTTAGGCTTCTGCTAGAATGAATCAGCAAACTCATTAATTTCTTTAGTGCACACCTCCTCATGGACCACACTTTCTATCTCACCTTTAGGGGCTTGCTTAGCCTTCAATCTGGTTATAGATCTAGAGGCAACAATTGCCGGGCCCTGAGGGACATTAGCTCCCACTGGGAGGGGGAGATTAGTTTCTTCAGGCAAGGGTGGGGAGGAGGGATCTGCAGGGTGTGCATTCTCTGCTGGGGGTGGAGAGATTAATTCCTCAGATAAAGAAAATCTCTCAGAATCCAAGGGTTCAAAATCTTCATCATCGTGGTTCTCCCACACATCTCCATCTCAAGTTTCAGGGTTCCACCCTTTCCCCACCAGTGCTCTCACTTTAACTGCTGACACTTTGTGGCTGGGAATTAAATTTTCATTGTAAATCAGCCAAACGTATAATAAGGGCTCCAGCTTGATTTTCTGCCACTTTAGCTCTTTGGCTACTGGAGAAAAGATTCTCTTCCAGAGCACACCTGGAAACTTTTAAACTGCTGTTTCGAATCTGGAGCTGGTTAATTTTATCACTGAGCTCCTTATTTTCCTCTATCACTTTATACAGAGATGCTAGGAGCAATCAGGCAACATCATTATTTTCCTTATTTTTCCACAATTTCTCAAACATTTTATATATAGAGTCGCTAAATTCCTTGCTCCTCACAAGAGGCGAGTTAGGTGAATCAAATGGATCTATCTTCATAATTACATCAAATAGTCTGCACCAAGGGTTGATCACAGCAGCAAGACAAACTCACCAATGAGAGAGAGGCAAGCCGCAGGAAAAAAGAAACCAGCTCCCTATGCAATGGCCTTTTATACTGCCTGCCAGCAGAAGGTAACGCCCACATTTGGGGTGGGCCATCCGGGTTGAGGTAGTCCAATCCGAAGATCCTTTTTCTCTTATTTGTTCCTTAGTCCAGTCAAGTTGACACCCAGGATTAACCATCACATAAGGTGAAAAGTCTTTTTGGGGGCTTACAGTTCCAGAAGGAGAGTTCATAATGACAGGAGGGGCATGGCAGCAGAGAACTCACACCTCAACACACAGAGAAAGCAGAAAGGGAAGGGAAAGTTAGGATAAGCGTTTATAAAACTCTCAAGGCCCAGCCCAGTGACATACTTCCTCCAGCAAGGCTCCTTGTCCTTAAGGCTTCATAACCTCCCCAAACAGCACCACCAACAGGGGAACAATGTGTTTAAATACATGAGCCACACCAGGTAACCAAACTAGTAGATGGCCGTGTCACAGTGTAAAGCGGCTTCTAATTGGCCCATCTGTAGGCTAGACTTTCTCTAAGCTCGGCAGACCAACACTATTCCAGCCTAAGGGATCTGCCATTTGCCAAAGCTCCTTGCTCTGAGAGCTGATAAGGCAGCAAAGACAGCATCAGGAAAATGAGAGCTGGTAGGACCCATCAATAAGCCACACTTTAGGTTGATAATAAGACCACATGCTATTTGCATCACCTGCTGAAAGAAATACAACCTTTTGGGGCTGGAGAGATGGCTCAGCGGTTAAGAGTGCCGACTGCTCCTGCAGAGGACCTGGGTTCGATTCCCAGCACCCACATGGTGGCTAAGAACCATCTTTAACTCTAGTTCCAGAAAATCTGACGCCCTCTTCTGACCTCCGTGGCATTGCATGACATGAGTGCACCAACCTACATGCAGACAGTACACTCATACAAATAAAATAATAATAAATAAATAAAAACATTTAAAAAAAAGAAATACAACCCTTTGGCTATAACAACACTCAGCAAAGTGGTCAGAATCTGTCCCTTCCTAAATTTGTACAAGCAAAGTCATAAATTGCCCAGGTCAAGTGTCTGTGCTTATACAGCAAAGTTCCCTCCCATATGGTTCCATTCTTGGGCAAGGTGAGAGGCAGAGACCCTCAGTATTAGGCCTTCAGTCCAATTGACTTTTCATGAAATTAGCAAGCTTTGTGGACCCTCTAAAATCAGAAGATATGCTTGAGGCAGAATTATCATAAATGTCTATAAATATCTGCACACACAGAAAAAATAATTTTACATTTACAGAAACGAGTGCTGCTAGTATAAACAGTAAGCAGAGAAAGGAACATTGTCATGTATAGAATCACGGGTTTACATATATGGTGGAAACATCTAGACCCAAGGCCTGGACTATGTAGAGAACCCAAGAAAACACTCTCCCCATCTCTGATTTTAGCTCAAGCACTCTCTCTCTCTCTCTCTCTCTCTCTCTCTCTCTCTCTCTCGCTCTCTCTCTGGGCTCTGCTATCCCAGCTACCTAACAGAACATGCCCCATGCAGATCTTCACAACCAGTTTCTCTGTTTCCACCACCAGGCAAAAAAATATGTTGTCTTTCTCAATCCAATTCTAATACTCCAAGGAACCAAATAAGAAGATTTCCTGTATCGGTCAATAATGCAGAAGAAATTTCCAGAATTTCCAAATATTCTTTCCAGAAGAAATGGTCAAGATACAAGCAAGTACAATATGTGCTCCCAATACTTTTTTTTGGTCTTTTTGAGACAGGGTCTCCCTGTAGTCCCAGCTGGCCTGGAGCTTGCTATGTAGACCAGACTGGCCTTGAACTCCCAGAAATCTGCCTGCCGCTGCCTCTGGAGCCTTAGGATTAAAGGCATGCATCACCATGCCCTGCTTCCCAATACATTTCTAAGTGAGTAGTTTTTACATAATCCAAAATCCTTTCTTGGGTCCAGGAGCCCTGGGACCAGCTTGACCACTTGCACTCCACCTGCCACTCAGCCCCAGGCACTGTGTTTTCTCCTCATCTCCTCAGTGACAGAAGCTCCTTCTCAGACCAAGACCTTTGGTGAATGGCCACCCACACTCTCTGCCCCACTCCCAATCCGAGCATCTCTCCTCAGTGTCTTTTCCACTGAGACTCCCTCAGCACCCCTCGAGACCAAACAGGATCATACTGTTATAGAGGGCCAAGTGCTTCTCAGCCTCTTTGTTTTCCTTTCCTCCCTCACAATGAGCTTAATAAGGGCAGAGCCTGTCTGTGGAGCCTCCACATAAAGTCCTATGCCAGGTGAATGGTCAGGAAACACTGAAAATGCATTCCCAAGGGAAAACAAAATGAACAAATTAAACTTTCAAATGTCCCAGCATTCAGAAGGGAGGAGTGGCTAGGAATTAAATCAACGATTTCTCACAGCTCATTTTCCTCCTCAGAACACTCACCCGGACAGGAACCAACTGGCAGGTGACAGTTGGAAAGGACTACTCCAAAGGCACAAGAGATGCTTTGTTACACCAAGGCAACCCTGAAAACAAAGTCAAACTGCGGTCCCCCAAGCAGCAGAGCTCCTGCACTCAAAAAAACAAAAAAAAAAAAACAAGTCATGTTCCCACCCCTTGTGCTTTTCTAAAAGCAAACTATTATTCATTCATCAGAAAAACAAAAGTCCCGGAAATCAAGGTTCTTTCTTTTTCACCTAAAATCAAAAGCTCCATCACCAAACCATCATTACTATAGAGCCACAGCTCCCACGACATGTTAATGACTCTTGTGCTTTTAATGGTATGATGGCTTTGGGATATGATATGCATGCATGTGGTAAATTTAAATTCTTTCCCCTTGAGTTGACATTAAAAATTAATAACTGCTACCACACATTTACCATGAATCATGGTAAATGATAAAGTGCTTGGGGCAGGGGTCATCCCTTTTTTCATGGAGACATACCATGAAATATACTTACTGACAGGTAAAAACCATACTGAATCTGAGCTGAGAAGCTAGTTCAGTGGGTAAAGTACATGCCATGCAAGCATCCCCAGCACCCACACACAAAGCCATGTGTGGCGGTGCATGCCTGTAACCCCGGCACTGGTAGCGAGGCAAACAGGTAGATATCTAGGGCTTCCTGGCCAGCCAATCCAGCCAAAATGGCAAGTTCTAAGTTCAGGGAGAGACTCTTGTCTCACGACATAAGATGGAGGCCCAGCAAGATGGCTCAGTGGGTAAAGGCACCTGCTGCCAAGACTATTAGCCTGAGCCCTATCCCTAGGACCCATGTGGTAGAAGAGTAGTCAAATCCTCCAAGTTGTCCTCTGACCACCCACCCACACACACCCATAAATACGATTTAATTTTTTAAAGGTAGAGAACAATAGAGGAAGATACCTGTGTTAGTTATTTTTATGTTCCTCTGATAAAATACCATGCTCCAAAGCACTTTAAGGAACTACTGTATTTTGGCTTGAGGCTAGATGTCCACGAAGGCAGGGAAGGTATGCTGGCAGGATCAGGAAGCTGAGAAACCACATCACAACTGCACAGACAAGAAAGCAGACATAGAAAACTGGAAATAATGGGGCGGGGCTATAACCCCTCAAAGCCCACCCCCAATGATGTACTTCCTCCAAGCTGCCACCTACTAAAGGTTCCATAAACTTCCCAAACAGCACCACCAACTGGGGACCAAGTCTTCAAATACACGTGCCTATGGGGAACGTTTATCATTCAAACTACTGCAATATCCACATACGCACATACAGGTGAATACACTGATACACAAGCATGTAACAGACACACACAAAGTAAGAATATACTAAACCAAGCCTAAGCTATAAGAGTAGAATTAGAATCCACACAGAGAACACTCTCACTGCAGTCTCCTCAGTTTTTCTCTGATAAAACAGAACCCAATTTCCAGTGACAAGACAGAGCTCCCATGGATAGCTGGTTCTGAGGGTGTAGCCCCATCTCTGTCTCAGGAGCCATCTCTACTAATCGAACTCAGATCTAAGAGCAGAAGCCCCACTTTAAGAACGTGCCCAGTGTGTCCATTGCTTTGTTAGTCCCTCCTACCCTGAAGGGCTCTTCTTCTATTGTAGACGTCTTATTCCATAAAAGTAAAAAGGTGCTTGATTATAAACTCTTCATTTCAGTAAGATATCTATTTTGTATTTAGGGAAAATAAATTCATTGAGAAACTAAACGGAGAGAAAATTAAGAGGGCAGAGGGTGAAGTCCTCACACTATGGCTCAGATGCTTCTTATACAGTACGCACAGGCCTGGGGAAGGAGGAGCTGTCCCTGTTCTGGGAAACCGATGAGACCACACAGGTAAGGACCTCTAATTTTTATAACTGCAACAGTAAAAAAGTACAGGATGAGAGATTATGGGAGCTGTGGCCTCTTATTCTAGCTAACATTTCAGCCTCTATTTTGCCTAGATCTTTCCAGAGCAGTGGTTGAATATACATCATTTTCTACCCACCAAGTTTTGACAGTACACACTGTTCTACAGCAGAAAGCTCAGTTGTCATTTCTAAAGCTAACGTCCGCAGACAAGAGTTGCTTGTCTCAGAAATCCCCAGAAACAATGGTAAGCAAGAGAACAGTCACCAAGTTACACGTGATGAAACCCAGACTGCACTCTGTACCTCTCTGAAGCAGTCAATTGATCCTGCCCAAAAGGACACCTTTGCTGAGCACTTGATGAGGTCATCACACATCTCAAATCATCTCAAATCAGGTTCTAGATTCTCTCTGGGCCTTGCAAATCCATTGAAAGACCTTTTATCTACTTTAACTTTTTTTTTTTTGAGACAGGGTCTCCCTATAGCCAGCTGGCCTGGAACTCACTCTGTAGACCAGGCTGGCCTTGAAAATCTACTTTAACTTTATCAGAGTACTGGTTTACAGAAAGAGCTCATAAAAATTCATCCAGAACTCTCCACCTGCCCAGCCCTGAGGACACAGCAAGATTGACTACAGGTCCCTAAACCTATTTTCAAGGGATGGGTAAGTCACTAAGACATCTGCAGTGATGTAGGTGAGGCTACATCTTTGATCACCTCTGCCTACAAGACTTCCAACATTTACAATCTCTGTTCAACCACCTCTTACTATCTAGACATCTAATCTCAGTGCTTTTCAGTTTTCCACAAATAGTAGTCCCCTCAAGAACCACATGTGAGCAAAAGTTAGACTCACTAAAAAATATAAAGTCAAAAAGCCAGGGTAGCGCGGCACACAGCAAACTGACAAGAGTTCCTGGCTGCCTAGGATTTCCTCCTTGGCCTTTTGGAGCACTCGGCTAGCGTTCGGCTGTTTCCTTAGATACTCCCTGTCAGTGATTCTCTCCTGGGGCTGAGAACTGTGACTCTCTGAGCCTGGGAAAGCCGGCATCTTCTTTTCTAGCCCTGCCCAGAGCTGAACAAAGCACACATCTCCCTCACTCCTCGTGGCAAAGGATCATCTACGAAGTTCTGCGGCGTGAGTCCTGGTACACGAATGCTTTAGCCCCCATGGTATTTTCTCAACAAAAGCAGTCAGTCCTCTCCCTTAGGAAAAGTCTGGCATCAGCTGTGAAAAGTAAAGCCTTTTCTTCTTTGTATGTTGGGCTTTTGAAGACCACCATGAGCCAGCCTTGTCACTCTCTGATCACCCACCGATAGGTGTCTGCAATCTGTCTATACAGCCTGCTTCTGGCAGGGTTCGGCCTGATCCTTGGGGACTCAGGTCTATGTAGAAACTTAGAGATCATCTAAGACAACCTTCTCATTTGAGAAAGCTGACGCCCCCCCCCCAAGCCACAGAACAAGCGAGTGGTTGGCTTAGCAGAATTCTGCAGGACTCCAACTTCCCCAGGACAGTGGTGTATGTACTCAGTCACAGGACAAACACAGACAAAACAGAACAAGGCACAAAAGACTCATGCATTTGAAACACATACAGGCACTGCTTTCTGCCTCCTTACAAACTAGACAAGGTCTTCTATTTCAAAATAAGTAATAAATACCCCAGGGGTTATCAATAGTCAAGTTTCAAGAAGTCCGTACGGTCACACTAAGGTACGTCAAACAGAATGAGTAAGATCATTCTTTCCCTACAACACAATTACAGGGAAAGGAAGGTATGAAGAATATGAAAGTAATGAAAAAGAATTATAATAACCTTTTTGAGGAGAAGAAATGTAGAAACAAAACAAAGATCTAGGCATGTTCATCCCAGCAAGCTTCCATCCAGACATCTGATAGACAAGAAAACAAATTAAACTTCTCAGCTCACTGGTCTTTTCAAGGTCTACCTTAGAATTTAAAAATGAATGCACCATCATGTACAAGTTCAGTTACTGGCTTTTTTTCCCCAGTGGAAATTTACCTTAATAATTTGTTAGTCAAGGAAACCATAGAAGTACTAGCAATATGATCACTTCCTAAACCGATGCTTGAAAGAACACGCTCTCCAGCCTTACACACAACCCACCCACAGCTAGCTGCTGCGTCACTTGTCCCAGCAGCGACTATATGACTGGAAGATGGCCCCTCAAAGCACGGCAGAAGGCCCAGACTCTGCACGTGGACCCCAGGAGGCAGGATGCCAGGAACAAGCAAGGTAGATCCAGCCTCAGTCACTGCTCAGCCTGTGAACTGACCCACCAAGCAGGCAGAAGCTGGTTCCCTACATGCTTCCTCAAGATACTGGGGATGAATAAGGACACACAGCAAAAGGGCAGGAGACAGCCAGGACTCTGGGAACACAGAACTTAGCTATGTCTCTGTATTCTGGAATATTCTGGAACATAACTAGGTGACTCTGGAGATGTCCATTTATGTCACAGCTCTTAAAAACCATGGGGCTGGAGAGATTGCCTAGCGGTTAAGAGCGCCAACCGCTCTTACAGAGGACCCGGGTTCGATCCCCAGCACCCACATGGCGGCCAAGAACCATCTGAAACTCCAATTCCAGGAGAACTCCAGTTCCAGGGGAATCCGACATCCTCTTCTGACCTCCGCGGCATTGCACGACACGGGTGCACAAACTTGCATGCAGACAGTACATTGATACACATACAGAAATAAATAAATGCCGGGCGTGGTGGCGCACGCCTTTAATCCTAGCACTTGGGAGGCAGAGGCACGCAGATCTCTATGAGTTCGAGGCCAGCCTGGTCTACAGAGTGAGTTCCAGGACAGCCAGAGCTACAGGGAGACCCTGTCTCAAAAAGACCAAAAAAAACCAGTGAGGTCCCTGCTCCTCCACTTAGTTCAGTTCATAGCAGGCTTTGGTTTTCTTCCTGGAAACATGATGCTCCTCTACTTAAGATGTCTCCAGTTACTCCTAACCACGAGGAGGGAGCAGCAGTCTCCTCTCTTCCAGTACAACCAGAAGGAAAGTCAGCGAAAAAAATGCTTCCACTCTTGCCATCAGCCCATGACTCCTGCTTATGTCGATGGAAGTCAGATCTAGCAAGTCAGCAAGTGAGGCCTGGCACACTGCTCTCTCCTCAAGTTCTGGACTGCAAGTTACAGACCATTTCTCCTAGGAACTCAAAGGCTGCACCAGATCTGTCAGAGAAACTACAAATCATCTAATTAAATAATATGAAAAACAGTCCTAGCACAGCAGTTTTCTGATTAGCTGTCTTGCTGCTTCGAGCTAGGGACTCCAAAGGGAAATGTGCTTTGATTTCATTTTCTTTAGACAGATATCACACACACACACACACACACACACACACACACACATAAAGAGAAAGATACACATACACACAGATACACACATAACACACACATATACATAGGCATACAAATAACACAGACATATACATGCATACAATGATACACATATACATACATACACACACATACATGCATACACATACATGCACACACATATATGCACACACAATCTGCAGATCTGTGCATGGATTACCTTTTCCAAAATGATCAAGACTTTTGCAAATACCTATTACTGGGGTTTTCTTTTTCCTTCCTGACAGTATGATTCTATTGAAGAATTTAAATTTCCCAGGAGGCATTTTAGAACCCTTCTGTTCCTCACACTAAGAGTTGGGAAGGTCAGAACAAAGATAGTGCTTTTGTCACAGACACTATTTTAGCCTTGAGTAATTCCACGGTCATAGTGTTTCTGTCATCCATTTCATAAACCTTCTACAATGAGCAAACAGAACTTGACTCAACAGTTTCATCAGAGAGTTCAGGCTCAGTTTCTGCCTCTAATCATAATGGAAAAAGTCTTGTAGATTAGGATGTTATTAAAATAGAAAGGGGTCACCTGAGAAAGCGAGGTATCCTAGCTGGTGGTCCTTTGAATCCCCACAAATTACATATAAAACTATGCTGTGTTGTCATGTCAACCTCTACATGTTAAGAACAAGAAGAAAGGCTGGCCAGATGATTCAAAGGGGTGAAGGCACTTGTCTTCAAGCCCAACAATCTGAGTCTCATCTCAGACACAAGGGGAGGAAAGAGAGCACTCACAAGTTGTCCTCTGACTTCCATGACCATACCACAACACACACACACTAAATAGATTAATTGAATTAATTTTTCCAAAAAGCATAACAAGTGGCTTGAGGGACAGCTCAAGGGCTAAGTGCCCTTACGGAGGTTGGATTTCTAGCACCCACATCAGGTGGTTTACAATGACTTGTAACTCCAGCTGTAGGAGTGCAGTGCCCTCTTCTGGCCTCCATGGGCACCCTTACACACATGCACATACACAGAGATACATACACATACACATCAAGAAAAAATTTTAGTCAGGCATGGTGTGCACACCTTTAGTCCCAGCACTGGGGAGGCAGAGGCAGGCGGATCTCTGTGCGTTCAAGGCCAGCCTGGTCTACAGAGTGAGTTCCAAGCCAGCTGGGGCTGCAGGGAGACCCTGTCTCAAAAAAAAAAATTTTTTTTTAAGAATAACAGGAAAGGCCGGGCGTGGTGGCACACGCCTTTAATCCTAGCACTTGGGAGGCAGAGGCAGGCAGATCTTTGTGAGTTCAAGGCCAGCCTGGTCTACAGAGTGAGTTCCAGGACAGCTGGGGCTACAGGGAGACCCTGTCTCGAAAAGACCAAAAAGAAGAATAACAGGAAAGAAAGATACTGCCACAAGCAAGAACTTTTACAAGGTGAAGAGGAAACCATAGTGTCAAGAGAGTGGACAATTTAAATGCCAGAATAGGGCTCTACAGGCCAGGAGGTCTGGGCCTGACTCCTCACTGAACTTTCTAAACTTGTCAATGTGGGCAAATTCTTACCCTTCAGAGTCACTGTCCATTCCTCAGTGAAATAAGTGTAAACATGAGATGAGATAGGACAGATTTTATTGGATTGCTGATTATCATGACAGAAAGTGAGGCTGGATATAAAGAACTGGGTACTGGTCAGCATGAGATTAGCAATAGCTCCCTTTGTTGTTATTAGCCCCTGTGCTCAGTGAGTTAGTCACGGAAGAAGTTAGGAAAGCAGACTTCAAACTTGAAGAAATATATGTGCTCCAGCAAGAGAACAACAAGGAAAATTCTCTTCATTACCAACTATACCCAACCCAGTCCAGAGGACCCCAAAAGAAGCCTGGGTTTTTCCCACAAACTCATGACTGGGCAGCATGTGACAATTTTTCCACAGGCTCATGGGAAGGAAAAACAGCAGTTAATTTCTTGGGACAATAGCAAGGAATCTTCTTCAGACTTCTGAGAATGTATACATGTTGGGCAGAGGGAAGTACATGTTAGTATGCATTTCAGCATGAACTCTCTACACAGATTTCCCATGACAACAGTGGTGAGCCTGGAGAAGCCAGGCACTTATGTGTCACTATGCTGTATATGCAGGTCAGCAGGCTCACTTCCCTCACTTGTCTCCATCCCCCATCCCCTCTGTGTTGGTGTTGTAATAAATCTACTCTCTCCCAACAAAGCTAACATTCCTTGCACTTGGATTGTGAGGTTCTGTTTAGTTTGAGAAGAAAAGACTATGTTTCATTGCCTGTGTCTCTGCTTCACCCTACCAACTAACATGTCTACTTCAGCTCTTGAGGAAGTGGGCTTCACCAGGCCTGGGGGTAATCCACAGACTTATAAAGAGGAAGAAAAGCCCCCAGGCGGGCTGGAGCGATGGCCTAGCGGTTAAGAGCACCGACCGCTCTTGCAGAGGACCCGGGTTCGATCCCCAGCACCCACATGGCGGCCGAGAGCCGTCTGAAACTCCAATTCCAGGAGAACTCCAGTTCCAGGGGAGTCCGACGCCCTCCTCTGACCTCCGCGGCATTGCACGTCACGGGTGCACAGACTTGCATGCAGACAATACATTCATACACATATGGAAATAAATAAAAATTAAAAAAAAAAAAAAAAAAAAAAAAAAAAAAAAAAAAAAAAAAAAAAAAAAAAAAAAAAAAAAAAAAAAAAAAAAAAAAAAAAAAAAAAAAAAAAAAAAAAGAAAAGCCCCCAGGCATGAGGCACAGTACCAAACTAAAAGCATTAAAGTCTAAGAAGCACTGACTGGGAAGGGAGGTAGTAGGGCTTCCAAAATCATTTTTACAGACTTCTCAAAGCACAGCTCTCTCGTCCTTTCTTACAACAATCAATTTCAGAAAGAATGACCTGCTAATAACAATAACAATGCATTTTTCATCTTACAAACAAATGGACTAGTGCAAAAAAGAAACAAAGCTCCATTTGGTTTCATTATTAACTCTATTACAATAACAATGATACATGACTGTACTGACTGCTGTTACGTTCATAACTAGTTATATATACATGAATAGTATATATGAATTCTTTAAGATTTATTTTTAGTTTTAGTTGTGTGACTATGTGTGGGTCTGTGTGTGGGCATGTCCATGTGAGTGCAGGTATCCAAGGAGTCCAGAAGAGAGTGGATCCCTTGGAGCTAGAATTACAGGGAGTTGTGAGCCACCTGATGTGGGTGCTGGGAACAGAACTCAGGTCGTCTGCAAGAGCAGTATGCACTCTGAACCACAAAGCCTCCTCTCTAGCCCCTGTATATATAATTCTAAAAAGACAAATATCATCACTGTCATTTGGCTGAGGAGACAGAGGCTCAGAGAGGTTTAGAAATCTTCCTGATGCCAGAGGACCAACCAGCAAACCGCAGAGCAAATGCTGGGACACCAATAAGGCTGACTCCACGGGACATCCTCTGTAAACTTCCGTAACCCAAGGATGATGAATTGTCTCATAAAAGTGAGCTAATCTTCTGAGTTTAAAAGAAAAAAAAGTGGGGCTGGAAAGATGGCTCAGCAGTTAAGAGCACCAACTACTCTTGCAGAGGACATGGGTTTGATTCCCAGCACCCACATGGCAGCTGAGAATCGTCTTTAACTTCAGTTCCAGGGGAATCTGACACCCTCTTCTGACCTCTGCAACATTGCACAACATGGGTGCACCTACTTACATGCAGACAGTACACTCATACACATAAAAAAAAATGATTGATTGAGGTGTTCTGTATGAAATACACAAAAATTCAATAAAAATAAAACAATATTTTTTAAAAAAGAAAAATCTTCGAGGTGGTATTTATACAATAATTTTAGGAATTTTTTAGCAATTTATAATAGCACCAGTGATCCAGGATATGCTTTATGGGGCCACTGATATCTGCATGGAGTGG
Organism: Rhizomys pruinosus; assembly: GCA_009823505.1. Taxonomy (NCBI): domain Eukaryota; kingdom Metazoa; phylum Chordata; class Mammalia; order Rodentia; family Spalacidae; genus Rhizomys; species Rhizomys pruinosus. The sequence continues at coordinate 2,491,990 of VZQC01014308.1, forward strand.
CTAAGGCTTTTCCATTCACTAGAGGCAAGTACTCATGACCGATAACGCTTGCTTGTCATGACTTAATGCCATATTACATCAGCACTATGATAATGAAATGAGTGTTATCAGAAGAGAAGAGAAACATGGTCGTTAGACAGCCAGCTAAGTGAGGAGGAAGAGTGGAAGGCCGAGAAAGCCGTGGCTGGGCCTCAGCTTGGCAGACACTGGCGTGATCCACAGCAGACCTCAGTCCTCAGGCTCACACTGTCTGCTCTGAAAGTCAGAGTCGTGTGACAAGGTGAGACCTCCTCCAAGCTCCCAGAGGCTGAGGTTGTCCAGATAACTCACATTCATTCAGTAGCAGTATAAGGAGCACACACCAGGTACGAGGTCTATCTGGAGAACACAGCAGCAGACAGAGAAGAAAGTCCCTGCATGAGGGAATGGAGGCTGGGAGCTGAGACACTGCCCTGATTGTAACATTCTCTCCGAAATATCACAAAGCATAACAAAATATTGATAGTGACTGCATTTGGGTGGTTTTAAGGGTGCATATTCCTTGTATGAATCTCTGTACACTTTTGTGATGTTGAAGTTTTTTGAAGATGCATGTATTCATTATTCTATGTGTATGTATGTGTCCCTGACTATATGTGAATGCTGGGAACAAAACCTGGCTCCTTTGCACACAAGTGCTCCTAATTACTGAGTTATCTCTCCAGCCAGATGCCTGAACTTTTTATTTCTTTTCTTAGAGATTGATTTTTGTTGTTTTTATTTTATGAGTGTTTTGCCTGCATGCATGTATGTATGTATGTGCACACTGGAGACCAGAAGAGGGCATCATACCCCCTGGAACTGGAGTAGATGACAGTTGTAAGCCACTGTGTGATGCTTGTACCCAGGTCCTCTGCAAGAGCAGTGCGTGCTCTTAACCACTGAGCCATCTTTCCAGCTCCTACATGTTTGAAAACTTTTATCATGAATAATTAAAACAGAGAAGAAAAAAGCTTCAGGGAGACTTCTGCTTTGGCTAACAGCCCACGAGCTGTGCCACACAGCCTTCACTGAAGATAAGCAGGAAAGAAGAACAACATATTCCTTAAGGGCTTTAAAAAATGTGGAAGCTATTAAGTCAAGATCAGAGAAGAAGCCCAGAGAAAGGAAGGAATGGGCCTTCTGAAGCTGTTATCCCTCTGTGGATGCTTTGAGGAGCTAAGGAGAGATTTGTGCTCAGGCCTGCTAGTGGAGGGGACTATACCTGAGCCTAACATTTTTTTGATGCTGGGGTCCTTAAGGATCTCATGTAGCAGGAAGAAAAAACAGCTCACAGGCCTGTGCAGAGGACTCTTGTGGTCATTTCAATATCTCAAGCTGAGCCACTGTGGTTCCCGAATCTATAGCCCTGGGCACTTGCATAAATTAATGCAGCACTCTGAAGCTGGAGAACTTCAACTTTCATCTCAAAATATATTTGTAAAACACTGCACACATGTGCTTCTCACACAGTTAAATATAAGTAAGCGCATAAAAAGAAGACTTAAACAAATAAATGGCAGAAATAGAGACATGTACACAGGCCTCAGACACAGGAATCATCTGAAATAGGTGTTACTAAAAGTCTTACTATCTCTAGGAAGAAAGGATAGGGTTAAGAATTCCAGCATTAGTCGGGCGTGGTGGTGCACGCCTTTAATCCTAGCACTTGGGAGGCAGAGGCAGGCGGATCTTTGTGAGTTCAAGGCCAGCCTGGTCTACAGAGTGAGCTCCAGGCCAGCTGTGACTTAAAGGGAGACCCTGTCTTGAAAAGACCAAAAAAAAAAAAAAAAAAGAATTCCAGCATAGGTGGGCTTGGTGGTGTATGCCTTTAATCACAGCACTTGGGATGCAGAGGCAGAGGCAGATCTCTGTGAGTTCAAGGCCTGCCTTGTCTACATATTATGTGACATCAGCCTAGCTGGGGCTACAGGTAGACCCTGTCTCTATCTTCTCATATTCTAGTTTTTGAGATCTATGAATAGCACCTTACATGACAAAAGAGTAAATACTTGCCAGGCATGGTGGTACAGGCTTTTAATCCTAGGACTCAGGAGGTAGAGGCACGTGGATCTCTGTGAGTTCAAGACCAGCCTGGTCTACAGAGCGAGTTCCAGGACAGCTGGAGCTGCAGGGAGACCCTGTCTCGAAAAGACCCCCCCAAAAAAGTGTAAATAATGCCTTGAGTAGGAAAAAAAATTAAGGGGCTAATTAACAGGCTGAGGGGAGGAACATACATCATCAAGGTGGTCCTGAATACAGTCACATGCATCTTTATAAGAGAGAAGCAGAGGTTTTTAAAAAATATTTGTTATTTTTATTTTTGTGTATATGCATGTATTGCCTATATGTATGTAAGTGCATGTGTGTCATAGGTTCTCCACAGAGGACAGAAGGCATTGGATCCCCTGGAACTGGGTTTATGGACAGCTGTTAGCTAGCATGTGGGTGCTGGGATTCAGTCCTCTGCAAGAAGGCTGTGCTCTTAAATACTGAGCCACCTCCCCAGTCCCTGAGAGAAGAAAGGTTTTAAGACAGATACACAGAGAAGAAGGCAAAAACAAGACACAGCAGAAAACCTTGCCTTGCCAGAACTTAAACCATATTATATCATCCCTCTAGAACTCCAGGAGGCCAAGTGCTAGCACCCTGGGTGTAGCCACCAAAGTCTTCGTCACTTTGTGGCATCAGTCCTATGGAAGGAACATAAGTGACAGACTCAGAAAAAACAGCCAAATGAAACTTTAGACCTAAAACTTTGCTAACTAAAATGAATAACATAATGACGCTAATCCAGAAGAATAGACAACATTGAAGCAAGAATTAGAAACCAGAATAAAAGAACTTAAAAACCAGGAAGACAAAAGGATGGAAAAAGTTGGATATGACACATTATGGGATCTAGGGAAGAGGTTTGACACTGCTGTATTTATAGCCCAAGGAAAGGAGAGTGAACAGTCAAAGCAACATCTGACAAGATAATAGTTGAGGACATTCCAAAGCCAAAGAAAGCTATGGGCCCCAGAGCCAGCCAGCGAGACAGGAAGCCTCAAATCCCCAAGCAGGATGTATAAAAAGACATTTTCATCCAGGCAGATTATAATAAAACTGCTAAAACAACAAAGAGAAAATTTTAAAGCCAGCCTAAAGGGGGAAAAAGGAACAAAAATTACATTTTTAGCTAGCTTATCAATGGAAATAAAGGAAGCCAGAAGTATGCAAAAATCTTTAAAGTGTTAAAAGAACTTAATTAACAGTCTCAAATTCCAAGCCCAGAGAAAATGTCCTTAGGAATGATGGTGACACAAAGCTCTTCAGATGAAGAAGAACCTAAGAAGCTGGCTGCCAGCAGGCAGAAAAGCAAATACTGACGGGCATGTTCTTCAGGCAAAAAAGGAAGTCATCCCAGATGGAGGATCAATGACACAGGAAATGAAGAACAGGAAAAAAGAAGTCTTGTGTGACTAAATCGAAATGCTTCGTGATCGAGAAAAAGCAATAATGATAAAATCGGGCATTAGAAATGCATAAAAGTCCAATGAACAACCTGACATGTAAACCAAGAGAGAAAAACACCACTGTGTTCTAAGACCTAAATCAAGATGCCTATTACCATCTCTCTTACAGTTAAGTGCCAAGACAACGAAAGAAAGAACAACTTCCAAGCTCATAAAAAGAAAAAAGATGAAGCAACTACAATCACCACAAATCTTCACCTCAAAAGAAGGGAGGGTAAAAGGAGAAATAGGAATACGGATTTTCCAGGGGTTGAGAGAAAGAAAGGATGAAGAGGCAGAACACAGAACTGTTGAGGCAGTGAAACTATTGCATAGGAAGCTATCATGGTAATTAGACACATCGTACACATCCTATCAAGAGGCGACCCACGGGATCTGGTGGATCAGAGCACATTAATTTAGGTTCATCAAGTGTTGCAGATGTACCATTCTGGTGAAGGCTGTTGGTAGGGAGAGGTTTTACATGTCTAGGGTTAGGGAGTACATAGTAGTGGCTTCCTTCTGAGTTCAAGAGAAGGGGACACTTGGAAAGGAAGAGGAGCACTTCTGAGTCATCAGTAACATTCCCCTCCGCCCAAGTAGAGAGCAATAAGTCACAGACAACCTCACTTTGTGATAAAAACATTGGCTACTTCACTGTTTGATGTGCTTTTTGAATGCGAATTATCTTTCACAACACAGAAAACATCATAAATAATAAAAATAAAAAGGATTCCGAGAATGAATGACCCAACAGCCAGTCAGAGACGAAAGCTAAGTATTCACTGAATTATCCAATGTACTGAATAGTTTTAGTTGTCAACGTGGCACACCTGGGTTGAGGAAGCCTCAACTGGGGAACTGTTTCCATTGGACTGGCCTGTGGCCATGTCGTGAAGACATTTTCTTGATTGTTGAGTGATGTGGGCGGGCACTGTAGGCATTGTCACCCCTGGGCAGGCTGTTCTCTATTGTATAAGAAAGAAGGCTGAGGATGGGCTAAGGAGCAAGCCAGTAAGCAGCGTTCCTCCATGGCCTGTGCTTCAGCTCCTGCCTCCAGGTTCCTGCCCTGAGTTCCTGCCTTGGGCCCCCTAAGCAATGAAATGTGTGACCTTGGAGAGGTAAGCCAAATAAACCCTCTCCTCCCCAAGTTGGTATTGGTCGGAGTGTTTTGTCACAGCAGTTGAAAGCAAACTAGAACATCCAATAAGCATGTTTTCCACATTAATATTCCAAGTCATTAAAGAAATGACCTTAAAGCTAGGTGTGGTGGTGTACACCTTTGATCTCAGGACTCGGGAGGTAGAGGGAGGTGAATCTCGGTGAGTTCAAGGCCAACCTGGTCTACATAGCGAGTTACAGGCCAGCTGGGGCTACAGGAAGACCCTGTGTCAAAAAGACCAAAGGGGGGGAAAAAAAAGAAGAAAAGAAATAGCCTTCAGAGACTCTTAATCCTCCAAAGCAGTAAAATAAATGCAACAAGCTGCTGGAAAGAAGAGTCTAACAATCCTGAAGAAGCTCACTAGCTCATAAAAACTACCTTCAGGGGCTGGAGAGATAGCCTAGCGGTTAAGAGTACTGACTGCTCTTGCAGAGGACCCGGGTTCAATCCCCAGCACCCACATGGCGGCTAAGAACCATCTGTAACTCCAATTCCAGGAGAACTCCAGTTTCAGGGGAATCTGAGACCCTCTTCTGACCTCCGCGGCATTGCGTGACACGGGTGCACAAACCTACATGCAGACAGTACATTCATACACATACAAAAATAAATAAAATTAAAAAATAATAATAAAATAAACTACCTTCAGCCAGAAGTCTGTGAGTTGGTATTTCAGCTTTACCCTCCCTCTCTGAAAGGAGAAAATAAGCTTCCCTTCAACAGAAATTAACACCTGCATCTGCTTTATTTCCAGAGAAAACTGTTCCTTTCCATCACTGCTATAACTTGATATCCTGGTGCATCAGGAAAAAATGACAGTCCTTTTGTTGCCAGCTTAGGTAAACGTTGCCTAGGTAACCAAACCCTCCACCAGCAGCTCCGGCAACTCCAATCTGGCTGGTTCACCAGATGGAGTGGTCACCACTCCTACATGAGAGGTGAAAAGTTAAGAGAATCCAACCTGGGTTGCTCATGTTTTGATTAAGTCAGAGTGTCACCAGGGCGTACCTGAGGACTTCCTGGCAAAGGCTGATGCATTTACAGCACAACCAAATTTATTCACACTGGAGGAGAATAAAAGACTGGAAGTGGGAGAGTGGAAGGGAGAATCTTAAAGGAGAGGAAGAAAGGACCCTTAAACTCCTTACACTCAACACTGGAAGATTAACTCTTCCTGTCCTGGCATTCCTGCTCTGGAATGAGCAATAGTTAGCAGTCTCTGAATACTGGTGACATGTCTCAATCTTCTTCACAACTGCTCTTACTACAACCAGACATCTTTGTCTTTGTTTCCCAAGAGGAAACTGAGGCTCAGAAATTTTAAATGAGCCAGGTGTGTTGGCTCACACCTCTAAGTCCAACACTTGAGAGGCTGAAGCAGGAAAGGGGATTGGTCAAGACTGTGAAGCCAGCTGAGCTAGAATAGAGTAAGACCCTGTTTCCAAAAGCCAGAAAAAGGGGACTGAAGAAATGGCTTATCAGTTCAGAGTACTGGCTGCTCTCACAGAGGACCCAGCTTCAGATCCCAGCACCCATATGGCAGCTAACAACTATCTGTGACTCCAGTTCCAGGGGATCTGATGCTCTCTTCTGACTTCCATGAACATTGCACAACATAGGTAAACTTACATACATGCAAATAATATATCCATACACATAAAATAAAAATAATAAATATCTGTTTTTAAAAGCCAAAAAGAGAGAGGAGAGGGAGGGAGGGAGGGAGGCAGGCAGAGAGAGAGAGGGGGGGGAAGAAAGGAACATAAATAGGTTGGCTAACTAGGAGTCTAAGCTCCTACCTCAAGAACAGCCTGAGGGCCTGTCACAAATGTTTCTCTTTACCTCAACTCATGTCTACCCTGGCAATAAAGTTACCAATCTTCCAGAAAAACAGCTGTTAACTACTGGCTTCCTAGACTTCCCCAACTGTGAAATGATACAGCATATCAAGCTGCATAAGAGATACAAAGAGAAGAGCTGGAGAGACGGCTCAGCAGTTTGGAGCATCTTTTCAAAAAGCAGCAGCTTTTGAAGAATACCATGTGGTAGCTAACAACCATCCATACCACCAGTTTCAAGGGATCTGACACCCTCTTCTGACCTCCACAGGCATTGCATGACAGGGGTGCACTTGCATGAATGCAGACAATTCACTCATACACATAAAAATAAATAAAATATTTTTAAAGAGATACAAAGAGGAAAAGTAGAGTGCTTGCAGTAAAAAAAAAAAAAAAGTTTATTTCACTGGAGACACTGTAACCAAGGTGCACTCTTTCTGCACAATATATAATCTTCCTTCATATCATTCCTGACAGCCACCAGTGGCACAGATGGAACTGTCTCTAAGATTCAAAGAGGTGAGCTGCCCACCCCAGATCCTCAGGACGTCAATCCCAAAGTGGAGGACTCCACTTACAATCTGATCTCAGAGTCCTTCACTGTCTCCCACACTGATAGTGACATTAATAGGTGAAGCACAGGGTGCAGGGACCACATAGATATTTATCATCTAGGGGTCAAAGTCAAAAGAAAAAAAAAACACAAAAAGGCTGGATTGGGGAGTGATGCCCACGATGGCAAGGGAAGAAGTGTTCAAGTGGATTAGGCACGGAGGGAGCCCAAGAAGGAGTCTGTTCAGAAATGCCACTGTTGAAGCCCTCAAAGCCAAAGACATGGCGATTCCAACCTGCTCCACTTCCACATGAGCAATCTTTACAAATGTGAAATGCAGGGGCTTGGGATGTAACTCGCTTGGTCCATGTCTGTAGTCCCAGCACTTAAGAGGTGGAAGCAAGACAGTAACAAATTCAACTTCATTCTTTGCTACATCATGAGTTGGAGGCCAGCCTGGGCTACATGGAAATGGGAAGCAAGTAAAGGAGGGAAGAGAGAAGGGAAGAGACACAAGGGAGGGAGAAGGAGGACATGTTGTTTCTTTATTCAAAAAACTTGATCAAAGTTATGATTATAATGTTGCCCTATGGAACAGATTTTAGAACCAGACTTCCTAGGTTCACAGTGCTGGGTCTGAAACATGCTAGTCACGTGACCATCGGCAGATAACTGATGGTCACTATCTTCTTTTCTTTGCAAAAGGTTAGTAGCCAATCCTAAAGAGGTGTTAGATAATAAAGATTTTGCAAGGCTAAGCAGTATCGGCACCTGGGAAGGCTTTACTAAATGCTAACTCCCTTGATCACTGGCCCTAACACCTTGGGATCTAGTCTGCATTGTATGATTTTTGCACACAGTGTTCAGTTCCCCGTTTCCTCTGGACCACTTCACCCAGGATGGAACTTACGGTTCACCCTGGCCACCATCTCTCACACTTCCAGGCTTTTGTTCTCCTTGTAGAACATACTTTTATACTTATCTGCCTTGGAATTCCCCTGTGCTGCCTGGATCCTTTTAAGTTCATCAGCTTCTTTCCTGGTACCCGGTGACCAGCCCTGCCTTCATCAGAGCCCCTGTTGACCTAGGGAGACAATCTAAAATAAACAGTAATGTATTTCCCTCAACTCCCGTAAGTACCTCGTGGAGATGGACACCAGTAACAAAGGAGAGATTAACAAAAGAGAAACAAATGTATAATATGTGCAAATGCATCACACAGAAAAAACCTCAGTGGGAAGCAACTCAAAGCAGTGGTTTACAGGAGTTTACTCACAAACTCCACAGAGGCTAATAAACTCAGATGAAAGACGACACAAAGGAATACAGCTTTAGGCCTCCAAGGGAAAGAACTGGGAAGGAAATCTATGGGAGGGAAGGGAGATACTGGCAGATTCCTCTGGAGTTGTCACTGGTCTGAGAGTCTAGAACTGTCCTCAGTCAGGGAGAAGTTATATTCCGTCTTTAGCCTAAAACTGAGGGGGGCAGAGGGAAATTTCCCTTTATCTGCTGCTTCTTAGTCTCTTTCAGCTCAAAGATAATTCTGCCAAAGAGATAGGATCTAGAATGGCCAGTGTGGGTTTTCCTTCAGTTCATGCTATTCCCTTGCTCTGTCTGGGACCTTGGAGTTCTCAGCTCTTAGCTGGCCTGTTTCTTCCCAGATAAATCAGGCTGGGGAATGTAGCTCGGCAGAATTCTTGCCTAGCATGCATGAAGCCTTGTGTTCAAGCCCCAGCACGCCATAAACTGTATGTAGCAGCACACACCTATAATCCTAGCTCTCAGGAAATGGAGGCAGGAGAATCTGAATTTCCAGGTCATTCTTGGTTATATAACAAGTTCAAGCCCAGCTTAGGGTACATGAGACCTTGCCGAAGAAAGGAAGGGGGGGAAGGGAAGGGGAGGGGAGGGGAAGGGAGGAGAAGGGAGGAAAAGGGGGAAGGGGAAAGGGAAGGAAAGGGGGAAGGGAAGGGAAGGGAAGGG
>VZQC01014308.1:2502440-2534753 GCA_009823505.1 Rhizomys pruinosus
AAGAGAGGGAAGGAGGGTGGAAGGAAGGAAGGAAGGAAGGAAGGAAGGAAGGAAGGAAGGAAGGAAGGAAATAAGAAAGTTCATGAGATGCTACAAATCTAGCCAGCTTTAGGCTCTCACCACAGAATACAGAAGAACAGTTTTTGCCTCCATGAAGAAAATCCTGTTCTGTCTTCCTGTATTTCCCTTTACTGCAAACCATGAAAAGCTAAAAACCAGTTTCTCATAAAACTGTCCACAAAGCCATGTATGGTAAATATGCATCACCAGTCCTTGGAGTGCACAGCTCGGCAGGCTGGCTTAGGGCTGCCTACTCTTCACGCTGCCTACGTAGGCACTAGAGATTGCTTTCTTCCCCGTTCCCCCTAAAATTTTAAGCAACTGTTTTCATCAGAGCCACAAGATCCTATTGCTGTCTTCACGTGGTGACTTCTGCACTCTTAGAAACAGAATCTTGGGGGCTGGAGAGATAGCCTAGGGGTTGAGAGCACTGACTGCTCATCCAGAGGACCCAGGTTCGATCCCCAGCACCCACATGGCGGCCAAGAACCGTCTGTAACTCCAATTCCAGGAGAACTCCAGTTCCAGGAGAATCTGAGACCCTCTTCTGACCTCCACAGCATTGCACAACACGGGTGCACAGACCTACATGCAGACAGTACAGTCATACACATACAAAAATAAATAAAATTTAAAAAAAAAGAAACAGAATCTTTCACCCAGAATCAGATATGTTGACTCAATGAAGTTCAAATCCAAAGAACTATCAATGCAGACACAGTTCTCTCAAAGGGTTCAAGTGATAGTTTATTCTAGAGCCACATATGAGTGACCATGGTCTGGGAAACACAGATTTATGTCACCCCAAATTCTATGTTCCAATGTGGTAGTAGTAGATGAAGTTTTATAATAACAGAACAAAGAAAGTCATAAATTAAGGTACTTTAAATATAATGGTGGGAACATTGGGTGGGTGGATTCAAGTAAGACAGGCTTCAGATACTATCTGGTGGCTTTCTTAGCCTTTTGGTTGGTGGGAGCTAGACGTCCGCTTGTTTATCCCAAAGTATTTGTCCAATGGTCACAAATATGCTCATTCACATTCTCCTCACAGAGGAGGCAACAAATGGCCATTAAGGAGGCTGACCCTGGTACCTGGGAGATGACTCTGTAGTTAAGAGTACTGGCTACTCTTGCAGGGAACACGGGTTTGGTTCCAGCAGTCACACAGCAGTTAATGACTGTTCATACCTCCATTTCTAAGGGAGTTGACATCCTCTTCTGGCCTCCATGAGCATGCAGGCAAAACACTGATACACATACAATAAAAATAATAAATAAACATATTTTAAGAGGGCTAAAGTTAGGCAAAGATAACTTGACCCTAGACCCCTAACAGTCTACATCACTGACAGTCTAATCGGTTAAGCAGCTTTGCAAAAACTTCAGTAAAAGATACTGTTCTTTCCAGAAACTTTTGTTCCAGACCTCAGCAAAGATAAGTCAAATCACCTGGCTCGGAAGACAGGCCCCAAGAGAAAGAAGATTGCAGGAGTTTGAAGGGAGGAACACAGAGACCACGGAAGCCAAGCACAGTGATTAGAACTCCAGTTGAGGTTGGGCCTCTAGACCTAATGACCTAAGCAGAAGCAGTGACAGCAATGTAATTTCTGTCACTCCGTAGGAAGTAAAAATTCAAAATTATGAATAATTTTAAATTACGTTTTAAGCTAAGTGGGGAACCCACATAAGTGTGTGGAGCCCTGTGTGACTGTGTGTAACTTGAATCAATGGGTCCCTTCACCCAGCTTTCTTACCTCAGTTTCCTTAATGTCAAATGGCTACAAAAGTATCATCACCCCACAGGGCTGCTGCAAGAATGAGACTCACTACAGAGAGAGAGAGAGAGAGAGAGAGAGAGAGAGAAGGGGTGGCTTGTAAGCATGGCTGGAGGCTGGAGATACAGCTCAGTGGTAGAGCACTTGCCTAGCATGCAAAGTGCCCTAGGTTTGATCCCCAGACTGGGCAGAAAACATAACATAACGCCTAGCACATGTTGAAATACATTAGCTTTGACCATTATTATTTTTATAAGTCAAGTCATGAAACCAAATAACTAAGGCATTAATATCCAACTGCAAAACCATTCTTTACTTTGCCAAGGGGTTGGACACAAGATTCTTAAGAAGCAAACTTCCCTATTAATTCTGAGTGAGTTTTAATTGAGTTGGGTTCTCTGACTTCAGGTGTCTCAACTCTTTGACCCCAAACAATTAACTTTTCTAACTCTACATTTCCTTGTTAACAATCCAAATCTTTGGGTTGGGGGGGTGTGTAAAAATAGATTCATGGGGTTCTTTTTATCACCTTTACTTTTATATTTTATCACCTTTACCTTCAAGGTGTAGTTCATCTCAGTGCTCAATAAGCAGCTACATCGTGGGCAGTAATATGGAGCCAAACCCAGGTCAGTAATGGGAAGCAAACAGTAGACAATGAATCCCCAGTAGGACATCAGTGGCCACAGAATCACAGGTTAAGACACAAGCATTAACTGCTCCCCCCCCCCCCCCCCCGTGAGAAGGAACCTCACCTAAGCCATCAAGAATACCAGGATATAAAATACAACTTCCAAATTTGGAACTGCCTAACTCCATGAAGCTTTTGCCAAATGTATTACTAGCTTTCTCTGCTAAGAATATTTTACTTTTATGAGAACTGTCAAGCAGATGGGTCTGTTTACTCTTATTTCATAGGCAGCACATCCTTACTCTAGTGTGGTCACAAGATTGAGGGCTGGGGACAATACGAAGCACCATCCCATCTCCTTTATTTCAAGTTGCACCACACCCAAGCTGAAGATATCAGTATCATGCTCTAATTAATACCTTTCTGGTGGAAATTTTGCCTGGCAGTCACTGAAGCTGCCTAATCAGCAAGAGAGACTTCTAAATACAAATGACAATGAGCAGTCGATGGAATAGCTCTGAATGCTCCAAGAAGACAGCAAGACAGGATACTCTATCCCCCAGTGCAATGGCTTGCCCACATTCTGTCTTGTGCCTAAGATATCTCAAAGGTGTCCTATTACCTACAAGGTCAAGTTCAAACAACTTAAACTACTCTCCCACCAGTCCTGAAGTCCAGACTAAACAGACACCTAGAATATGCAAATTATATGTTTCAGATCTAGGACCAGAAAAGATCCCAGAGTAGCTCAATCAGAGAGTTTGAACCTGGGAGCCTTAGCAGAGCCTTGGGAGGGAAGGAGAGGTCTTGTGAGCCAGCAGAGTGACAATGAAGAGACTGCATTTATCTCAAGCAAGAAGGACCACTGACCAGTGAGAAGGTGAATGATATATGCTTATCTGTGGCTGTCAAAGTTCCGCCTGGCTGCTGTGCTAAGAACTGATATAGGAGTAAGGTAGGACTATCAGGAAGTTGTGCTGGAGAGAAGAGTTTGCAAACCCAGCAGGCCAATCCTGCATCTGCATGAGAATGCTCATTCCTATCCACCAAGATCCCACTCAACTTCTCAGCACTGAGTCATCCCATAGGGCTGAGCTGAGCCACATAGGTTAAACAAACTACCTTTCTAAGGGTTATCAACTGAAAAGTCTTCAAACCAAATCAGAGTTCAAAATATTCCTTGATGTTTACCTCAGATTCTAATTATTTCCACACTTTTTTTTTTCAGTGTGGAATTTACTCCATCTCCATAGCCCCACATCACCATCCTCCCTACAGAGGCAGAGGGAAAGTGTTTAACAGCAGGGTGTTCTGAGTCAGACAGCTGTGAAGATGACTCCCTGAACGTACTTTTGCCACTCACTGGAAAGAATCACCTACCTTCCTGAGCCTCTGATCTAATTGAAGAGGAACTGTGTGTACCTCAAAGAAATGCTTTAACATCTTCCCTGCAACACATGAGATGACTTTCATCTGCTGCCGTGACTAACCCTTAGTGTCATCTTGATTAGATCTGGAATCAACTAAGAGACCCACCTCTGGGAAGGTTTGTGAGGTCATTCCCATAAAGGATTGATTAACTGAGAGAGAAACCCCTCTTCCAGAGTAGTGAGCACTACTAGCAGCAAAGACATCCATGGGAATAGCCAGTGCTGGCTTGCCTGGTCTGGTTCTTGCTGATGAATCCTCTCATAGCTGCAGCCATCTTCTCTGACATCAGAAACCATTTCTTCAGCCTTTTGACATGCACTAAAGACCAGCGGTTCTCCAGGAATCCTCAGGACTTCTGCACCAGATCAGGACGATCAAGGTATCCTGCTTCACAAAGGGGAACGTTTATTCTCCAGACTGCATGGTATAACTCAATCTAGTAAATCCCTTTGTGATATATATCCACTCTAGATTCTGTTCCTCTAGAGAACGCTAATATACCTGCCATACAGAAAGGGTGATAAATTATAACTGCTGCAGAACAATAATGTTGCCCTTCCAAGGCAGGGGTCAAAGACGGTAGCAAGCTATAAGGGGGCCCTGGGGTAGAACTTCTCCATATCCTTCTTAAAAGCAGTCAACTGAAAAGATAGTCAGCTTTTCCAAGTACCCTAAAGTCTACCAAGTCTCATCCAACTAATAGTTCTTCTGGAGATCCTGCTTGTGCAGTCACTGTAGAGAAATCACAGCTGGGATATGTCAATTCCAAATGTAAAGGACCCAAGTCACCCCATGGACTCTGAGTCCTGAAGACAGAAGACAAGGAGACAAGAGAGAGTTTAACAATCTCTTAAAAACCGTTAGTAGGGCCAGGCATGATGGCACATTCCCTTAATCCCAGCACTTGTCCAGCACTTGGGAGGCAGATCAGTTGGGCCTCTGTGAGATTGAGGCCAGCCTGCTCTACGTACCAAGTTCCAGGCCAACTTGGCCTATAGAAAGACCCTCTCTCAAAAAACAAAAATAATCCATTAGTGATCCCCATATCTAAATTTAGTTTTAAATTCCACAGAACTTGGAAACAGGATCTGACTTGAGTATTTCATCTCTTCCAGATCTTCACACCATCTCAGAGCCAGAAGACCATACTTGTCTTCCAAAATGTTCCTTTCCAACAAGCTACCATATCTTTGCACTTTATTTTTTGTGCCTGAAATTGATTCCTTCCATCATACCCATTTCTGCTGTCTGTATTTGGCCAGATACTAGGTACACATAATGAAATGAACATTTATGAACTTTGTCCTTTCAGTCTTTGGGCTGAGAAGTAATCAAATATGCATGTGCTCATAAATTAAGAAAGTATGGACATTCATAGACAGGGAGGTGAGATGGGGAGTCCTGGCGGGAGCTGTATTTCATTAGCATCCTTCAGCAAAGGTAGATGCCTCCCAGGTGGATCTTGAAAGGTGGAAGAAATGTCATCCAGAGGAGCTTGGGACAAGGCATTGCAGTCAGGAGAAGGCCTCAGAGAACTGAACGGGTAAACCAGCAGGGGATGGAGAGGGGGAGAACAGACCTACACAGTAAGGAACCAGCTCCCCAGCACTGTGCACCATTGGAAGGAACTCAGATGTTGTCAGAAAGGAAATGGCTAGCCACCAAAAGGTTTAAAAAGAGACTGCCATGATCTGATCTCCTGACCTGCTTCTTTATTTCATTTATTACCTTATTTTATGTGTATGAGTGTATTGCCTGGGTACATGTAAGTGCACCCGTAGAATACCTGCAGAGGTAAGAAGAGGGGGTCAGATCCTCTGGAACTGGATTAATAGACAGTTGTTAGCCACCATGTTGGTGCTGTGAATAGAACCTCGGTCCTCTGCAAGAGCAGCCAGGGCTTTTAGCTGCTGAGCCATCGTCCCAGTCCTGACCTGCTTCTTGAAAGTTCTGTCTGGCTGTTCCATGGCACTGAGGAGAGGATAAGCATGAAGAGTGGTGGGTAGAAAGGGAGAACCTCCGGGTGTGCTCCATTCCGTCCCAATGACCCCGCTCAAGCTCAAATACTACCTTTGCAAGGAAACTCATTCTATGCCCAGCTTGACCTGACTGAGTCTTCAGAAGTGTGATCTCATTTTAAATTCTATTTAGGCAAAAGAAAAAAAAAAACTTTAAGGATATAAAATCAGTTTAAAGTAAAAAATAAATAAATAAATAAATAAAAATAAAGCAAGTCATCTCTGTCATGTCCCCCAGCATGTCTGAAGTAGCCTGAGTTAATGCTGGAAAGGACTTCAGTAGCCCTGAGACTGCACTAGAAGGTAAACCCCAGGGGACGGGGGGAGCAAGCATGTGTGTGTTACATACACAAGACTCCAGAGCCATACTGCCTGGGTTCTAATCTCAACGCTGCCACAGAACAGTTTTGGGACTTACCAACTCTGTGCCTCAGTTTCCTTACACATAAAGGAATAACAATGTGGAACGATAGGAATGCAGCCTAGCCCTTCCATACACAGCACATGTGAGCAACGACACTGTAAAATCACTATGGTCTCAGGTGTTTTCACTGCACCTGACAAGAGACCTAGAGCAAAGACAGTGAGCGATCTCTACGCCTCGGTTTCTTCACAGGCAAAGTAGGTAAGAAAAAATAGTGCTAACAATTGGACATTGAAGGCTATGCTATATATGATATATATGGTAAATATGGTGACTGCCAACTACTAAGTGACCAGAAAGTGTTTTCTCATGCTATTTTATTAACAGTTTTTTTTTATCGTGGACAAGTTGCAAATGGGTTTGTCTCTGTATGACTTTAAAATTATTTTTCTTCCTCTTTTTTTTTTTCCCCCAAAGACAGGGTCATATTATATAGCCCAGATTGCCTTAGAGCTCACTATGGAACCCACGTGTGGTGGTTTGAATGACAATGTCTCCCAATACGGTCCAAGTATTTTATTTGGATATTTTGTTCCCAGTTGGTGGTACTGTTTTAGGAAATTTTAGGAGGTGTGGCCTTGCTGGAGGAACCAGGTCACTGGGGATGAGTTTTGAGAGTTCTTAAGCCTGTGGGATATCTAGGCGCTCTGTGCTTTCTCTGCTTCTTACTTAAAGATGTTATCGCTCTGCTTTCTCTCAGGCCACTTCCTTCTACCATGACTCCTCTGCCATTAGGGACCCTTATCCCTGGACCCATAAGCTCAAATAAACTCTTCTATATGTTGCCTTGGTCATGATGTCTTATCACAGCAACAGAAAAGTAACTAATGTAACATTCTAGCCTTAAACCCATCACATTCCTGCCTCAGCCTCCTAAGAGCTGGAATGACCGGTATACATACAGCCCCTACTTGGCAAAACTAGTCTACTGAAGATATTCTCCTTCAGGCAAACTCCTGGAGTCAAACCCTTGCTCCTCTTTTATAGTAAAACTACTGTAGTGGAGCTACCTTCTCCAAGCCTGAGTCTTATTTATTTATTTATTTATTTATTTATTTATTTATTTACTTTTCTATGTGTATGAATGTACTGTCTGCATGTAGGTCTGTGCACCCGTGTCGTGCAATGCCGCAGAGGTCAGAAGAGGGTGTCGGATTCCCCTGGAACTGGAGTTCTCCTGGAATTGGAGTTACAGATGGTTCTCAGCCACCATGTGGGTGCTGGGGATCGAACCCGGGTCCTCTGCAAGAGCAGTTGGCACTCTTAACCGCTACGCCATCCCTCTAGCCCCTAAGCCTGAGTCTTAACACCTCCATGGGACTTATCATAGTGCCTAGAGTAGGAGCTTCTAGAGAATAGAGAATACAAATACAAAGCCTAACAAGGTGCACTCAGTGTTACAAGGGTTACTTCCTCCACACAGACCTAACCTCTGGAAGGGGTTATGTCTGCTGCTTCTCCTTCCTCTCTGCACCGCCCCCCCCCCCGCCACAGAATGTGGAGTACAAGTCCATGAAAGATACTTTTTCCTACCACATGTCTCTACCTACTGAAATTAAGAAGGAAAATAAGTTATGCACAGACCCTTTTAATACAGCAACAGAGAGAGAGAGAGAGAGAGAGAGAGAGAGGAGATTGATATACAGTGAAAATCTCAAGTGTTACTAGAGATTTTACCTAAAGTAAAGTAATACCATTTGGATGTCATTTGGGGTGTGTGTGTGTGTGTAGCCACATGTGTGCAAGTGCCTGTGGAGGCCAGAAGAGGATGTCAGATTCCCCAGGAGCTAGAGTCACAGGAAACTGTGACCTTAGCACCATCGGTGCTAGGAACCAAACTCAAGTCCTCTGGAAGAACAGCTAGTGCTCTTAACCACTGAGCCATCTCTTGAGCCCCACCATCTCTTTTTTAAATTACCTTTTAGGTTACCATGCAAAGTAGATACTGTTTATTTTAACAACAGTTTTAATACACTTGATCAAAAATGCATGAAATTAAAAGAACCCTCAAATTACCAGCAAGCTAAAATTCACATGTAGATATCTTGGCTCAGGCCAGGCCAGCATCAGGCTGCTGAGGTTAAAAAACATGGCAGAATTAACGACATCAGAGCAGTCCAGGAACCAGTACTGAAGCCACATAAACTGTGGGAGGGGTGAAAGGTAAGGAATTAGGAGGAACAGAAATAAAGTGGCTGCCTTCAGGGACAATTGTTTCAGACACCTGCTGCCTCAGGGGGATGGAGTTTCTTCTCAAAACAAGGAGAAATGATAACAGGATTGAGACAGTCATCAAGAAAAGAGCAAAGACAGGAGTAGCAGAGGCAGCCTCCCATGCCTGGGGCAGATATAAGAGGTGACCTCCAGTGAGTAAGGGACACGGACCAATCATTCAGGGCATAGGAATGACTCAATGCCTAGAACTGCCCAGGGAATTACAAATGGACTGGCCTACATACTGGAACTGTATCTGTTAAAGTTCCACGAGCTTCTCTGCTCTGGGCTGAGACCACAGTCTTTTAGATGTTTAGGTAAAGACTTCTACAATACCCAAACTGATGAGTATAGAGTACAGATGAAAGGGAGTGAATCAGACCAGTGAGGCACAGAAATGGAAGAAGGGAGCAATTTACAGATCTAGTTCCTTCTTTTCAGCACCAGAAACCTAAGAGATTAGATCAGCAGCTTCCAGGACTTTTTGTTACTTATTAAAATCTCAAACAAGCTATGAATCATCAACATGGAAAAGTTAAAAAAAAAAAAAGACTATCATCTTTCACCAGCCTTTGCTCTCCCTATTTCTAATCCCTAGATAATGATTTTTTATAAGAGACTAACCCAGACCATAATTAAGACAGAATTCTTGCACAAGGGCATTTACTTTTATGACTAGAGGTAGCACAATCTCAGTATGGAAAATATTTCCTCAACCTCCAATTTTCTGTTAGACAAGAGCAATGGGGGGGGGGGACAGGCACAGAGAAAGGACTGGATAGGAGAAAGCAAATTCTGTGGTTTAGAGTCCATAGACTGGTTTTCCCAAAATGGGTGAGCGAAGTCACCAGGGAGGGCTTAATTTCTGTCACAGCTCCATGCTGCAGGACACAGAAGCACAGTCTTTTCACTGAGTACATGGCCTGCGCACCACGGCATCAGAGAGCTTGAAGGGGGAAGAAATCAAAGAATGACTGCACCTAAAATGTTTGGAACGTATTAGGCTTAAATGACTAAGAAAAAATATCTTATCCATTTCTTTTAGAGGATGCACAGGTTAAAAGTCCCTGCTCCGCAGCTTTTAGAGCCTGAGAATTTTCTTCCGCTGTATGTGGTATGCCAGGGCTTCCCAAAGTGTAGCAGAGATAGATGGGCAAAATCAGTGTCCCTAGGGATTCAACCAAAATGCAAATTCTATTTCTCTTCCCCAAATAGAATCAAACTCTGGAGAGATCTTGGCTACCTCTAGTGTCCTGAGCCCTTGAGGGATCCTCACACAGTTGACAAGGAACAGCACTGTGGTCTGCAGATCTCAGGAACAAAGATTTGGGGTGTGAGACAGTTCCAGAACATGACTCCAAGGAGTTTATCTGGCCTGCCTAAGCTTCAGTCTCTCCTTCCCTCTAGGGTGCTTGCGTCATGCTCAATAAATACCCCCAACATACATGATACAAGGGCTGATCACCTGGGAGATCTGCAAAACCTTTGATTTCCGTTCTTAGGGTAGAGAACAGAAAGAAGTTAACAGTGCAGCACAGAATCGCCAAAGTTTATCTATAAACAGATTCATTGTACCTATGGTTGAATTAGTTTGCTTTTCTGTTGCTGTGATAAAACACCATGACCACAGGAACTTAGAAAATGGAGAGTTTATTTGAACTTATGACTTCAATCACTATGGAACACATGGTAGCAAAAGCAGAAAGCAGAGCCCTTACATCTTCAGGCAGGCACAGGAAGCACAGCAAATGGAAATTTGGCAAGACTTTAGAAGTCTCGCAGGGCATGGTGGTGCATGCCTTTAATCCCAGAACTCGGGAGGCATAGAGGCAGGTGGATCTCTGTGAGTTCAAGGCCAGCCTGGTCTACGGAGTGAGTTCCAGGCAAGCTGGGGCTATAGTGATACCCTTCCTCAAAAAAAAAAAGAAGTCTCAAAGCCTGCCCCCAGTGACGTGCTTCCTCCAGCAAAGCAATGCCTTCTAAAAGCCTCCCCAAACAGCATCATCAACTGGGCACAAAATGTCCAAATACTTGGAGCCTATGGGGACATTTTTATTCAAACCATCACAATGGTATCATGGGCCATACCACCCCCAACCCTGATGCAATTTGACGCTGCCACTGTGACATATAATAGGGAACTAGGAAGTGAATAGATACAGCTATATTCCAATAAAACAAATTATGGACATTGAATGGGGAAATCCCATAATTTTTTATATCATGAAATCTTATTTTTCTTTTGATTTTTTTTTACCATTAAAAATGGAGATGCCATCCTTATGGGGTCTCTATGGACCAGTTCCATGCCAGACTTGCCCAGATTTGCAAGTCCTGGTCTGACACTCACATTAGTGAACTCATTGAGATATATAAACCAGAGTCTCCTCATCTATTAGAGAATACTATCCTGCCTACTCTGACAGTTTCCTTAAGATAAATGTCTATAAAGGATCTGGAAGACCGCCTGGCACTAAGATGGACTCAGCAAATGGCATGCACTGCCCTTACTACAATGATACATTCACTCATGAAAAACTGATGATAGATACTCCATGGTCTAAGAAAAGCAGATGATGGAGACAGAAACACATGGCAAAGATGGATGTAAGACGGCCACTTGTATGAACACATTTGTTCTAAGTACTTCAGTACATGTGTCTTCAACATAAAGCAAAATGTATATGCACATCAATACACAAAGGAACTTCCATCCCCTTACTCCCTGGTTAAAGAAGAAGGGGGGGGGGGAGACAACGACGATGACGACGACATGGTTTATTCTACACATCCAAATTGTTCCCATATGTGCACCACCAGCCTCTTGGAACAACAAAACAAATCAAAGTGCATAAAGTCTGCCTCTGACCTCAAAGCCCCCAGGAGTTCATACTACCATACTGAGACCAAAGAGCCAGCTCTCACATCCTGTAGAGCCCCTGAGGGGAATCCGCAGTGCACACATGTGCAAGGACTTGTATCAGGACATGGAGAAAATGAGGACCCCCCAACTTCAGGTGAGACTTCAAGGGCTCATCAAAGGTTTACATATGGCCCTGGGTTGGCACTCATCACTAACCCCCACCCTTGCTTTGCTTCCAAGAACCTAAGCAACACTGTGCCCTATTGTCTGAGCTGGATCAAATGGGCATCACAGCCCCTCACACTATGTTCACTGCCTGGACGCCACAGCTCCTTCTGATGGTCACCACCATGGTCAATGTAGTAGTCAAGAACTACATGTGCTTATGTGGGCATCAAACCCTAGTGGGTACAACTAAGAAACTACGTTGTTTATTCCATTTTCATTTACTTATATCCAAAAATTAAATGTTCCATTTAGTTTGGAAAATAAACGGATCTGCTCTTTTAAATCAGTGAAATCTAAATATAGATCAAGTATCTCTAATCAAAACTCAGCACCTGGTTTGAGGCATAATGTAATTGTAAAATCTATATTGAAATTTGAAGACTTCTTATGCAAAGAGTATATAAATGTTTTACTAATAATTTCATATTGATCATATGTTGAAATGAAGACATATAAAATATGTTTGGTTAAATAAATTATATTAAGTAAATTCTACTACATGTCTCTTTCTTTGTTTTTAACATTGCTCTTAGGAGATGGGACTAGGCATGGTTTGTAATCCCAGGACTCAGATATTGAAGCAGAAGGATGACTATCTTAAGGTCAGTTTAGGCTACATAGTGAAAGAGAAAGGGACTATGGGAAGGAGGGGAGGAGAGGGGGAGGGAGAGAGAAGGAAAGAGAGAGGAGAGAAGAAAGGTACCAGAAGAGTTCTCGGTGGCTGCATGTATTTCCACCCTGTAGCCCTGCCACAGAGAATTACACACAGGTTATTCCTCATCGCTATCACAACACTGGAAGTAGGCTCAGAGTCCACCCAGCCCCAACTCCCTCGGCCTTCCTACAACCCAGCCACATGCTACACAGTGCCTGCTTCCCCTGCCGCTTTCCCTTATTGACAAGGCAAACCCTGACAGAGACCTTGGCTTCTCTTTAGATACCAGGCCATTATTGGGGCCATACTTGCACCAAACAGTACTCAGTGATTGACTCCATAATGGCCACGGGTGCAAATGCCACTTGTCCTCAAGGTGACGAGTGGCCTCAGAACAGTCATTTGCATTTTCCAGTTCTTCAAATCTATGGTAAACTCTACAACCAGATTTTAGTCCCAGATTCTGATTCGTTTCCAACTCACATTGCACTTCTAATTCCCATGAAATCCTGATCATCTCGTAGCAAAATTCAAACATTGCTTACTTCATACTGGAAGATGATCTTAACTAACAAAGTCACTAAGAAATAAAATAACCTTTGAAATTAGAAGTCTTTCCCAGAAAGATATGATATACAACAGTTCTCCAATCTGAATAAAACTACGAGTGGGTGAGTGAATGCTGACTTATATTGACTCTGTACACAAAGGACTTTTACACAAGCATTAGAAAGACTCCAAGGACAGGGGGCTCCTTTTCCTGTCCACCCTCCACTGCCCAGCCATCCCTTTCAGGGTTAACTTCTCCACTTTCTCAAGGACCACATGTGGGCCTACCCCCACCACATCACACAGGAAATGAAAGACTGGCTGGAGATACAAAGTGAGGGGCAAAGGGCCTCTTAAAGAATGTTACCTACCCAGAGCCTGCTGTTTATTAAAGTCTCTTGTAGTTCTGGGCCAACTTAGCCACGTTTAATCTGTTTAAAATAACAAGCAGAGCCCACTCTCCTCTGCTGAACTGAGACAGGCAGTCAGACATAGTGAAGGTTTCCCGATCGCTTCATCTCTCCCTCCTTCCTATTGACAACCTTTGAGAGAGCTGCCAACAAAGACCAGAATTAACCAACTTGAGGTTTAGCCCTCTTCCTCTCCCTGCCTATATGGAGGCGCTAATAAGCAGTAAAATGCATAAAAGGTGCACATCTGAAGACTATCAGGGCTCGGTTATACATAACTTGAGTAATGAGCCTCCTACTAACCAGGAGCCAGCTTCTAATGGGATCTTGGCAGCACTTGTAAATCTCTTTCCAATTAGAGAATTTCCTCCCTCCACTTTACCTAAAGTCAGAAAACAAAAGAATCATCCAGTGTCCAGCCCTCAGGTACAAGTGTCTTAAATTCTCACGATCAGCTAGAAATCTTCCTCATTGTGGGATTTTATAACTTTGTCAAGAGTGGGCTTCCTCTATTCTCAGACCCAAAGCCCTTCCTCTTCCTCCAAGGCATGTTTTCTTGAATTCAACTGTTATCATTTTAGTGCTAATACCAGTCAATTAGCCAGTCTGTGGCCCACATTTACAGCATATTCAGATTTGTACAGCAAATGCTGTGCAAATTTTCTTGGTTTTCCAATGCTACCTCAGGCAGACTATGGTGAAACAGAGTTTGAGGCTCATGCAGTCTGGGGGCCTTGGGCTTTGCCTAGGCCATGCCAACCATGGTGGATGGATTGGACAGACCGAATGCCTTTCTTACCTACACAGTGGGTGGGGTAGCCCAGGATTCCTGGTATGTGACACCAGTGCTGGGAAGCGTCTGTGACAACCCACACAATGAAACTGTGTGTTTTCAGAGCCTTTGAGAGCTCATCTGAGAACCATAGGCATTTGGTTTGAGTTTTGTTCGTTGTTGTTCCTTTGTTTTGACTTTTTTTGTCATTTGCTTCTGTCAATTAAAATGAACTGAAGTGATCCTGATAGCGTAGAGCAGGCTCCTGTGTGTCCACCTCGCTGCGTTTCTTCCCTGTGCCCTCTTTCCCACCTCACCCACCAGGTTTCAAATTGCTTCCAGATTTTCTGTGAGGGGCAGAAACAGGCCCACAAAAAGGCCACAGAAAGCATTTAAAAAGCAAAGTGATACATTCTGTTGCTTGCTGTACATGAGGCTGCATGTACCTCGTGCTACCCCACAATACTTACCAAAGGTAGCTGATTTGGTGTTCATAGCTCAAATCTCAAGCACTTTAGGAACACCATGTATGCATTCAACAGGCATTAGAGACCCCTTACTGAAAGCCAGCCTAGTTCTTAGGGTTCCCAACTTGAGTAATACAACGCCTCTCCTCCATTGAGATGCAGGGGAACAACCACCACCATCATGCCACACCCACCCATACACTCCCACCGGATACGTCTACTGTTTACAGTATTCTGCACTTTTAATAACCATAACTATTTGCTTCCCAATTGGTATGGATTCCTGCTTGGGGCAAAAGCAGTGGTCCTCTATGGATGCTGGCTGAGTACTAGCCAACCGGTCTCCTGAAGACTCTATCCCTGTGAGTTCAGAGTCAGGCCAACATTGGAAAGGCAGGTGATCCTCTTGCTACAGACAGGAGCTAAAACCACAGGAGCCCAGAGGAAGCCTTTCCCAGATGTGACCTGAACTCAGTGCTGACAGAGAATAGAACTTTTGTCTCTGGAAGGGAGGTTAGAGCAGGGAATTTCCTGCAGAGAAAACAGCATTTACTGTAAGAGCCAACAGCTTGTGACCAGCAAGGACTTAATGTAAGCCACTTTCCTATTTCTTAGAAAGCAGCTCTTTTAGTTCTTGTGGGCCCTGTTTTCATACCTTCAGAAATGAGGGAACTGAGGGTTAGACCTCACTACTGGGACAGCTCTGCACCCTGACCCCCATGTTGTCCAGGCTTAAGGTACATGGCTGAGGAAAGAGTCAAGGATAATGCTTATCATGTTAAGCCTGCTTATCACATGACATTCAGGGAGCCAAGATCAGCATTCAAAGCTGCATGTGGCTTGATGGGTGCTGTACCTCAGCACAGCTGTAGGAGTAACTGGGGATTGAGAAAAATGTGTGGAGTCTCAAAGAAGGGATTCTTTAACATACAGGACAAATCTGAGGCTCTGGAATAGGATCAAGGGTGAAGGATTCGGTCTGGGGAAGTATAAAGAAAAAGATCAAGTTTGCAATTTGACATCACCATTTATCCAATTTCTTATCAACTGGGAAACTTATAAGGACAAGCAAGTGCAGATAAACGTCGTGCATCTGTGGTGTGTTTAGTGTCTAACTATGTCAGGCTCACGGCCTCATGAGTGACGCAAAACTATAACCTTCAAGACAGAAATAACTCACAACTGTCTCTGTCCACAGTTTTCCTGATGATCGGGTCAGCACTGGGTACCTAACTCAATACAATTCACCAAAGATTAAATATTTAAGTGTGCAATATACCGTGCTCAGAATGTACCTGCCAACCAAAGATAGAAATAACAAAAGAGGGGCTGGAGGGATGGCTCAGCATTTAAGATCACTGGCTGTTCTTGCAGAAGACCCCGATTAGGTTCCCAACACTCACATGGCTACCAACATCTGTCCATAACTCTAGTTCCAGGCTTCTAACACCCTCTTCTAACTGCCATAGGTACCACATGAAACTGGTACACTTACATATATGCCTGAATAGGCAATACACTCATACACATAAAATAAAAATATTTATTAAACTTTAAAAAATCATAAAAGAAAATGTTAATGTTTTACTACATAAAATTGTAAAGTATCTGAATAGAAAACAAATCGGTAATATAAATGTAAAAGTTGAACTTCACTAATAAACAGCTACAAATTAAAGTAGCCATTTGTCTTGCCTACTAAATTTCAAAGACTAATCGTAAGCACCCCAGGAGATCCTCTCTGAACTCTCTCTTTGCTTGGGTAGCTAAAGGCAGAGGATTCAGGAGAGACCTCAGAGCTACTTAGTAGAAAGACAGTACCTCTTGATTGCCTGTTCACTATATAACAGGGCTACCCAAAAGAGCTACTAAGGCAGGAAGTGAACCAACTGATACCGAGAGTTGGTTTTGCTTCCTGTAAAATAATAAACACATAGATATCTTCATTTCCTAATACAATAGGCCATTGAAGAATACAGAGCCATGCCCATTTTGGAAACTGGGGCAGTAAAATAAATAAAAGACCTTTTGTGGCTTTACAATTAGTAAGTGGTAGAGACATAATTAAACCCACATATTTCGGGGTTCAATGCCCATGCAATGTGGAGTGGGCATGTCATACAATTTAAATGAATGTGAGGTTCCCAATCTATTAGGAAAACTCATGGTACACAGGGGCAGATGGGTCCTCAGCACACACAGTGCCTCCAGAGAACACTCTCTGTCACTTAAAAGATCAACATTAGCTGCCATAGTATAGTACATCTCCTGGAGATTCCAATTCTTTCTGGATACTACAGACAGTTTAATCTGCCAGCATCTCTATATCTGTTTTTATATATATTAAAAGGGATGGTTGGTGCAATCTACTTTAATAATATACTGAGAAGTTAAAAGTCTTTATCCACAAAAGTTATCTTCCTAAAACACAAGCTGCATGGCAGTAAATTCTACTCAGCTCCAATATCACAGCGGGAAGCCTGTGTTGACTATGCAATGGCAGGCTTTGTGTTCTCTATTTCCACGATCCCATTGTGCCTTCCAAACTTTGACTGTTTAACTCTCCATGAGTTTGGTAAATAAGCACTCAACTGAAAAGCACTCATCTGAAAGATGTGCTTTCCTTACACGGGGAATAGAACATTCTCGTCATTAAAAATAGTCAACACTTTGGTGTTGTGTCCAAACAAAACTACTTAAAAAAAAAAATCTTACTTTCCATTGTTTTCCTCTATGATTTGAAGTTACTTTCCTGGCACTTATAACCTGCAATCAGCTCCCTTTTTCTTTGTCTTAGGTCTTTGTAATAGACCATTCTTTGTTAAAATGGCATATAAACTCTCAGACCCATTCCCTCCATTGAGTATGAGCTCTCTCTCTCCCTCTGCCTCTCTCTCTGTTTCTCTCTGTCTCTCTCTCTCTCTCTCTCTCTATATATATATATATATATATATCAGACATATGATATGTGCATACACATACATATATGTATAGATATACAAAGCCCTCTACGTACAAATAAAAACATGAACATAAAATATGTATGCTCTTCTCCTGTTAATCTGTCCTTTGTCAGTTTGGATATCAGGCCCAGGCCCAGTAGAGTCCTCCCTTCAGTTTCCAACATCTATGTAGGCATCCATCTAGGGACTGGATATTACAGGAAATGTTTCATTAAAAACAATGACAGCAACAAAAGGTCCATCATTTTACCATCACTACAACCCTGTTAAAAATTAATTTTCATGCAATGCCCACGGAGGACAGAAGAGGGCATTGGATCCCCTGAAACTGGAGTTACAGATGGTTATTAGCCGCTAAGTGGGTGCTGGGATTTGAACCCAGGTCTTCTTCAAGAACAGTCAGTGCTCTTAACCATCAAGCCATCTCTCCAGCATGACATTGGTACACATACATACATGGAGGCAATACACTTATATACATTAAATAAAATAAATAAAATTTTAAAATTAATTGTAACTGTAAATAATTATAATTGCCTCTCTATATACTTTGGGGGAAAGTAGGCTAAACTCTAATTCAAAAGGCCAAGTTTGCACAAAACACATCTTTCCTGTCTGAAACAGTACTCTCCACTCCACCATGCACAGACTTTCAAAGACAGCATGGGTGAAAGGCTCATCATAGACGCCCTCAGATCAGGCAGGTCCAACCTGCAGATCAATGCCTATAGGCATCCCAGGATGGCTATGAATGTGGCCTAATACATTCCTTGACCACAACATCATGTTGCAACATCAAAAGTCAGACCCCCCCTGAAAAAACACCACAAAGAAAAGCACCTCACTGGTGGCAAGGGCTGACTGGTGTTAGAATATCTTATAAAGTCATTCTTCATGAAAGCGTGAAGATCATCTTTACTGTGAGGACAGTTTCACTCTAGGTCTGAATTCATGCTCACTCTGTCCTTAACCTTACGTATACCCAGGCATGTTTCTTATAGTTAGGACCCTCAGCTTCTTTACCTATAAAGTTGCAAACAATGGCATGTGCCTTTCAAGAGCTTATGATAACATTTAAAATGTCATATGAAACACACTAAGGATACAGAATGCATTATCTAATTCACCATTATTATACATCAGGGAAAACAGTGCATCATAAGTGTTTGTGCCACTGGACGTGGTGGTGTATGCCTTTAATCCCAGCACTCGGGAAGCAGAAGCAGGTGGATCACTGTGAGATCAAGGCCAGCCTGGTCTACATAGTGAGTTCCAGGCCAGCTGGGGCTGAAGAGAGACCCTGACTCAAAAAATAAAACAAAAGAGGCTGAAGAGATGGCTCAATGGCTAAGAGCACTGACTCTTGCAGGGGACCCAGGTTCAATTCCCAGCACACACACGTGGCAGCTAACAATGGTCTGTAACTCCAGTTCCAGGGAATCCAAGGCTCTCTTCTGACCTCTGTGGGCATTGCACTACACGGGTGCACTTACATATATGCAGGTAAGACTCTCATATACATAAAATAAAAAACAAAAATAAATAAATGCTGTGCCACAAAGTCCTTGTCGACTCCACAGCAATGTTATGGAGTGTTATTATTTTGATATGACATTGAGGATATTAGAATTCAGAGACACATAAGTAAGTTGTCCAAGGCCACACAGATGACTGTCTTTGCTCTCTGCAGTCTATCTATCTGCATTCTGATTAGTTTTGAGAAGGCATAAGGAGGACTCTGGTATGTCCTGAGTGTGAGAAGCAATGAGGTCCAGGTTAGATCAGATCAGTGTGTGACCTCGAACAAGCCCTAAAGCGGTTTCAAGAGGGCTAGAGGTATACATACGTCACTGACTGGATACATGCTTAGCTCAAGTGAGGTCCTGGGTTCAATCACCAGCCACACACACACACACACACACACACACACACACACAGAAGAGACGGGGCCTAGACATACTTCCACTCCTTATGCTAAGAGTCTCGAGGTTCCAGTGTCCGCAGTGTTATACCAATGTATTATTTCCTCGTGATTTTGCTAGATGGCTATGTATTGGAAAGTGTTCCAAAACAAACAGAGGAAGTTCAGAAAAGTCACAGGAAATTCTGATCTCCTTTACTCCCAAGGAAATGAATCAGTTCTGCTAGGTTAGAATTTACATCCTTACATAAATACCTGCCAGGACGGCATCTTGGAAGTCACATGAGTGACTTTAAATCATCTTACAGAGGAACAAAGGCCATTGTGCCATAATACAACACACACACACACACACACACACACACACACACACACTTGTTCTGATTCTGTCCCTATCACACAGCGCTGTTATCATACACCTCTCAGGGGCCAGAACCTCACATGCTGTGATGTTCTGATCCATGAGGTCAGGCTAGACACCTGAAGAACAGCAGTGCAGAAAAACACAACGAGGTGGGAGAACACACTTTCCCAGTGGGACAGAAGCGTTCTTCCAAGGAAGGCCTTCTTCATCAAATCCTTCCACCCTAAATCCTCCAGGCTGTGACTAGGGAAATTCTCAGAGCAGGTCATGCGCCTGATAGAAGAAGGAACTCAGCAAAACACCGGTGACTTTGCCCTGGGTGCATCATCGCTGTATGTTCACATGTGAGAGCTTACTCATTCCCATCATCCTGTGAACTTTTCCAAGTTACACCTAAGGCTAGATCGCCTGGAACACTCGTTCCACGGGACTACCTGTGGACCCAGAAGTTTCTGTCTTCCCAGGCTCAAAAGCTAGGAGCTCTCCCCAGCCACTCCTCCAGTTCTCAAAGCGCCATGCCCCTCACCCATGCCGGGCCACTCCTTTTCCGTGCGTGGCCCCTGACAGGCCGCGGGCTCCGGGGACACCCCTCTCCGCCTGCCACCCATTCTGCTGCACACAGCCCCGCACGCCCTGCCTAGTCTCTTCCAGGCAGGCGCCAGCCCCAGGAATGGTGGGAAAAGAGGCTGTGCCCGATGCACGTTGCAGAGTCTCCCTCCCCAATGCCTTTGCAAAAGAAACAAAAAGGAAATCGACGCCAGGGGAAGACAGCGGGATGAGGATGCGGCGGGACCACGGCGGGCTCCGCGACTCTGCGCAGCTCGGGGGCACCCAGAGCACGCGTGCGGCCCGCGGCCGCGCCGTTACCTTCAGGATGCAGGCCATGGCGCTCCCGGCCCGGCTCACGGGTGGCCCCCAAGTCTCGCTGCACCCGGGCCCCACGGCGGGACCGCTCCAGCCCACATTCCCGCAGAGCGAGCTACGGGCCCGCGGCAAGCTACGCGGCCAGGCCCCGCCCCCGCCTCTAGGCTCGGCCCCCGATGCCCACCACTGGCTGGCACCGCGCACGGCACCGCCCACCGGTCACGTGCCCGCCCGGCGCGCGGCCCGCCAGGCTGCTAGCTCCTTTGCTACTACTGCTTGGCTGTTTTTGCCTTTTCTTGTGGTCCCGAGTGTGCACCGCTCCGTGTGCAGCAGACCGGGCCGGTGTCCCCGGAGACAGGGAGCGGCCTTTTCGGCTGTCCTCGCCCATCAGAGAGGCAGACTCTGCCCCGCAGTTGCTAAAAAGTTAGCTGGGGCGTGAGGCCCATACAAGAATTCTTCGAAAGCAGCATGGAAATGCTCCCTGGACTGTTTTAGGACAGAGCCTTTGGCACTGCAGAGTTCTGAGGTGGGCTTCTCTGAAATGATTGATTGGCTATAAATAAGCCGCAAGCGGCTACTTAGTGTGACCAAGACCATGCTGCTTCTTCCATTGGCCCAGAGAAGCCACTCCTGGTTCACACCAAAAGAAGACAGACATACCTGTCCCATGGGGTGGCATGTGTACCTACATTTTTTGGGGGGGTCTTTTCGAGACAGGGTCTCCCTGTAGTCCCAGCTGTCCTGGAACTCACTCTAGTAGACCAGGCTGGCCTTGAACTCACAAAGATCCGCCTGCCTCTGCCTCTCAAGTGCTAGGATTAAAGGCGTGGGCCACCACGCCTGGCTGTACCTACATTTGTATAATGTGTGCATGTAACCATAGGCAGGCGTATATGCTGTATCCTGTTGCAAGTTTGTTTGTAAAATGTAAACATACAGGGCTGGAGAAAATGGCTCAGCACTTAAGAGCACTGACTGCTCTTGCAGAGGACCCAGGTTTGATTCCCAGCAACCATATGGCAGCTAACACCCATCTATAACTCCATTTCCAGGGGATCCAATGCCCTCTTTTGGCCACCACAGGGCACCAGGCACACATGTGGTACATTTACATAAATGCAATCAAAACACTCATATACACTAGAGTGTTGGCTCAGCAGTTAAGAAGACTGACTGCTCTTGCAGAGAACCCAGGTTCAATTCCCAGGACCTACTCCAGTTCAGGCAATACACTAAAATAATAAGATATTTTTAAATAAAGTACAAATCAAATTGAAAAAACATGATATTTTAAAAAATATGGGTATACATAAATAAATAGCATATAAAGTCAGAATGCGCATATGTGCATTCATGTCATATGCATGTATATACTGATTGTACATGTATATACAGTGTACGTGGACACACACAGGACTTTGCTTTCTCTGCTTCAGGCTTAGAATTTAAAAGAACTTTGTTACTACTTCAACAGCAAAGTTACATATTAGCCTTCCTTGTAGGTTTGGAAATCTAGAACCTCTTCAACCATCCAACCTGAATTGTGTGGCAGCCTCATCCAAGAGGCAGGTGGCCTAGGGAGAGGTCCAGGACCTCTCCAGCTGTCTTCAGCAGGCTTCAGTGGGCCCTTTGGATACAACACTCAGAAAGGAAGTCTCACTCCCAAGCTAGCCCTGCTAAGGAAGCAGTCATTTCTTTTTTTTTTTAATTTATTTTTGTATGTGTATGAATGTATTGTCTGCATGTAGGTTTGTGTACCCGTGTCGTGCAATGCCGCGGAGGTCAGAAGAAGGTCTCGGATTTCCCTGGAACTGGAGTTCTCCAGGAATTGGAGTTACAGACGGTTCTTAGCCGCCATGTGGGTGCTGGGGATCGAACCCAGGTCCTCTGCAAGAGTAGTCGGTTCTCTTAACCGCTAGGCTATCTCTCCAGCCCCGGAAGCAGTCATTTCTAGCAGAATAACAGTATGTGCAGATCCAGGACAGCATGCTGTGTGAATACACCGATTTTTGCCACTTGGTCAACCATAGAAGGTTTTAAAACACCCCAAAACATTTGCCCAAAAGGAATCTCCCATGCAGGAATTCTAGCCAGCTGGTCCACATGGAGTCAGGAAAAGCACCTGGACTGGAGGAGGCTGTGGGTCGTAGACTGGCTCTGACACCACCAGACTGTGGTGAGCATGCGCTGATGAGAATGTCCAATTCTGAGAGACTTGGGAGAAACCACAGCAAAGAGGCTAGGGAGGCTGAAGGTCTGGTCAAACTTCCTGTTCCCAGGGAGGCGCTCTCTGGTATCCAAGGAGACCACCCTCTCTGCCTTCTTCACCTTCCTTCCACTCCTTCTGCCCTGGAGAACAGGTGTATTTCCAATGAGAACTGCCTGGCATGGACTCCACAACTTAAGCCACTGTTTTGACTCCTGGTCCCTGAAGCAGACCAGGAAAACTCAGATCATTCGTTCATTTATTCATTCTGTTTACAGTATGAGTGGGGAGATCAGAGGACAACTTATTCCAATCAGTTCTCTCAGTCTTCTACATAGGCACCAGGGATTGAACTCAGGTTATCAGACTTGGGGACAAGTTCCATTACCCACAGAGCTATCTCCTTTGGCCCCACATTCATGAGCTGCTGTTAGGTGGTAGAATAAATATTTAATTTTATTAAATTTTTGTGCATTTCATAAAGTATATCTTGATTATATTTAGCCCCTTCCCCTCAACGTTTGTTTCCTCAAATGTCCTTCAGTGTGAGTTCATCCACTGGAAGCTGGTCAGCCTATTTAGGGTCACTTCCTTGAAGAAGACCAACACTCCCTCACTCAGCAGTGACCAGGTTATTATCAGAGTATTTACTTTTATTTTATGTTATGAGCATTGTACACCCATGATTGTATAAGTGCACCTGTCTATGAAATTCCCAAAGAGGCCAGAAGAGGGCATCAGATTCCTTAAAACTAGATGATTGTTAAGTGCCATGTGGGTGCTGAGAACCATACCCAGCAGCCAATGTTCTTAGCCACTGAGCCACCTTTCCAGCCCGTCAAAGATAAGAGATTGACTTTTTTTTTTTTTTTTTTTTTTTGAGAAAGGGTCTCCCTGTAGCCCCAGCTGGCCTGGAACTCTCTATGAAGTTCAGGCTGGCCTTGAACTCATAGAGATCCACCCACCTCTGCCTCCCCAGTGCTGGGATTAAAAGCTGTGAATCACCACACCCAGCCAAGAGATTGACTCTTGGTCTCTGATACTATAGCAGAATTGCAGATCACTGGAAAGTTGGAAAGATGAAAGATGACACTACATATAACACAGCACAGGGAGCAGAGCACTAAGGAAGGAGGCAAGGATGGTCTGAGCATATCCCTCTCCCTCCTGAAAGTCTGAACCACATCAGGGAAGAGACAGCAGACTTGGGAACAGAGCTGCTGAGCATGGCCCTGCTTGATGACCTTGATCAAGTTTCTCAACCTCTCTTTAATTTTTCTATGACAGTAGACATATCTTCAGAACAGTTAAATAAACTAATGCCCATGAGCAGATTAGCCTCAATTTCTGGCAGATGATCACTTTTTTAATAGTAAAAAGTATCTAAAGAAGAAAATGTTCCACTGAAGACATGGCATCTGTTGAGCAGAGGATTAATGCTGTCATCCTTGGGGGTCTCAAAGGATATGGTTGATAGGACAGATAGCATGTGGTGCCTTCAGAATGCCTTGTGAGATTTGTTTAACTCCATCTGTCTATTTCAATATAGCTCATGGGGGGGTTGTGTGTATGTGTGTGTGTGTGTGTGTCACATGTATGCATGTAGGCACATGTGCTTGTATGTGTGTTTATGCTTATTTATGCATAGCTGCACTGTATGGAGGCCAGAAGTCAATATTGGGTGTTTTCCACAATCACTTTCCACTTTTTTTTTAAACAACATAAATTCAGTCATCAACTTGACACACCTGTGAAGAGACAGTCCATTAGGGATTTTCCTCTATCAAATTGGCATGTGCACATGTCTGTGAGGCATTTTGTTGATTGCTAAATGATGTAGAAAAGCTCAGCCCACTGTAGGTAGTGCCACCCCTGGACTGTATAAGAAAGCAGACTGAGCACAGCCCAGAGGTGCAAATCAGTAAGCAGCAAATCTCCATGGTCTGTGCTTCAGCTCCTGCCTCCAGGTTCCTGCTTGAGTTCCTGACCTAGCTTGCCTTGATGATGGATTGTGAGGTATAAGCCAAGTGGTTTTGGTCAGTGTTTTATCACAGCAATAGNGGGCATTTTGTTGATTGCTAAATGATGTAGAAAAGCTCAGCCCACTGTAGGTAGTGCCACCCCTGGACTGTATAAGAAAGCAGACTGAGCACAGCCCAGAGGTGCAAATCAGTAAGCAGCAAATCTCCATGGTCTGTGCTTCAGCTCCTGCCTCCAGGTTCCTGCTTGAGTTCCTGACCTAGCTTCCCTTGATGATGGATTGTGAGGTATAAGCCAAGTGGTTTTGGTCAGTGTTTTATCACAGCAATAGAAAGCTCTTCAAACAAGGTCTCTCACTGAAGTCGGAGCTGACCAATTCAGCTATGCTGGCTGGCCATCTAGCACCAGCAATCCCCCTGCCTCCATTTCCCTGAAGCTAGGGTTACAGGCATGTACAATCATACCTGGATTTTTATGTGAGTGCCAGGGTTCATGTCCTGATGCTTGCACAACAAGCTTTTGACTAACCGTGACATCTCCATAGCCCCAAGGTTACTTTTGTAGTAACATTCAAAAGCGATGCCCAAATATAGGTAAGAATAGACGTGCATGTATTTAAATCTAAAAACAAGAAATTCTAAAACAAATCTAGACTAGAAGTTTTACAAACTAGGATTAGCAATTGCTACTTCAGAAGGACAACCAAAAATATTTTGGTTAGAAATAAAAACAGGTTCTGAATCTACCAGAGAGTGAAGGTACAGCCAGATTTGTGGGAGGTGGGTATGCGGGACAAAGTAGACAGGATATTTTTTTTTTAATGGGCCAAATTTCAGGAACAGGAACAGCTTAGTATAGTCTGTAGATACAGCATGATTTTCCAACTCCTTATGTTATATGACTGAAACGTAAAGGGTCCTGTTTCTAATATAATAATAAAATGAAAGCTCTTAATGGTCTGTCACATTTGATCCTGCCACACACATGGTGCTATATAACCACAGCTAGTAAGAGATGGAGCAGTGGTCAAACACAAGGACTTAGAGACTAACCAACTTAACTACTGTGGCTGGCCACTGTGTAAAGATTCCAGCCTCCACCATTTGTCATTCTTTGGGTTTAGACTGTGTTCTTATGTTTGATCATGGGAAAAACCTCAGATTAGCATGTATACTTTATAGAATACTGGCATGGTTAATATTTCTTAATTTTTTATTTGTATTTTACCTGTATGACTGTTTTCTCTGTATGTATGAAAGGGCACCATGCATATGCAATGCCCACAGAGGTCAAAAGAGGGCATTGGACCCCTAGAGTTACAGATGGTTGTTATCTGCCATGTGGCTGCTAGGAGCCAAAACCAGGTCCTCTCCCAAAACAGTGAGTGCTCTTAACTGCTGACCCATTTCTCTAGCCCCTGGGGTAGTTAATTTTGATGTCAACATGACTGGATTTAAAATTACCATGGAAACACATCTCTGGGTATATCAAGGAAGAAATTTCCAGAAAGGTTTGATTTGGGAAGGAAGACCACATGCATGTGGCCAGCACCACCCATGGCTGGAGTTGCAGAAGCAAGCTTCAGCATGGGCACTCGTGTCTCACTGCTTCTTGACTATGTACACCATGTGACCAGCTACCTCACACTCCTGCTGCTCTCCCTTGCCCATCAGGATGGCCTGTACCCTCAAACTGTGAACCAGATAAAGCCTGCCTTCTTTAAACTGCTTTTGTCAGGAATTTTGTCACAACAACTAGATAGTAACTAACATATATACATAAAGGATATACCCAAGGATACAAAACTAAGATGAGTACAGCCCACTATGGAAAGCAGTGTGGAGAACCCTTGGAAGACTTGGAATGAACTTGCCACCTGACCCAGTCATACCACTCCTGGGTATGTACCCACAAGACTCATCTTACTGCAGAGATACATGCACGGCCATGTTTATTGCAGCTCTCTTCACAATAGCAAGGAGCTGGAACCAACCCAAGTGCCCCTCAACTGATGAGTGGATAGAGAAAATGTGGTACAACTTCATGAACTTTGCAGGTAAATGGCTGGAGCTAGAAGATATCATGCTGAGTGAAGTAACACAGTCCCAGAAAAACAAACGATGAATGGTATCCCTCATCTGTGGATGCTAACAAAATTACATAATTGTATGGCAAGCTGAGCAATGTCAATGTTATCTGAAAACAATTGTGCTCTTATACTGTGAATCCCTTAAAAAATAATAAACGAATTAAAAAAAGAAAAAAGAAACTAAGATGAATGTGGACGAATGTGGCTCATTCTGGAAAATCTGAATATATAGAGAGGGTACGAACATCTTGGATTTTCTAACCCCAGCCTCTGGGGTATAGGCTAAGGATAGCACTTCACATTCCATCCATGTTTCCCCATGATCAAGCTATTACCACGTTCTGCCCATGAAAACCACCTCCCACCAAAGACTCATAGCATTCCTTCTTCGTGGAGCTCAGGGTAGTCATTTCCCTCGGTGGTGAGAGTCTTAGGATGCTGCTGTCAGAACACTAGGTCCTGGCTGCTGAAGGACCCTCTTGGCTTCCACTGGTCCATCTTCCATCTCCTGGCCTGTCAGCATGCCTTAGGCCTCAGTCATGGGCCAAATTTTGCTATTTGAATTCACTTTTGTTTCCCTGTAAACAGCTCCATTACCAAGTAATTCTCAGAGTTATGACACACAGTTCCCTGATAGAATTAAAACACAGACCCCCCATAACTTTTCCAATTTCACCCTGAACACACATTAATTTAATGTATTTATATTCAACAGAGTCATTTATTAAGGTTTTAATTCAGTCTCAAATTTTCTCATCTGAGGATGCTAAATGAATTTCAGATATCATAAAATTCTCCTTGTCACCCACTACATCAATCCTGCTTCCATCAGAGGCTGACTGGAAGATTCATTAGGAAGTGTTATGGGAAAATCATTCTCTTCCATTCTGAGCCAGCATAGGAAATGATTTTTTTTTTCTAGAAGCCATTATACTCTTAGAATTTTGACATAGGAACTTTTTCACATCCTAAAGCAGGCGGTCCTATCTCATGCATGTTCCTGTATGTAGAACTGAAACCAAACACATGTGGCCTTGTCTTTCAGCTACCTATCATTGGGAATATACTGACCTAAACTCGATGGCCCTCAGTCTGGAAAGTGGGCATCCCAGAATGTCATACAGTTTACATTCCCAAGAATTGAGACTACTGCTGTTTCCAGCCCTTCCACGGTTCTAATCCTGAATTCGCCCTTATCCTTGACTACACTGACACTGTCTGGGATTAGCTCCGAGGCAAGTTATTCATGATGTGAAATTTCATTTTTAAGGCCAGGCATGGTCTTTAACCCCAGCACTCTCGAGGCAGAGGGAGGCAGATGCAGGCAGATCTCTGTGAGTTCAAGGCCAGCCTGGTCTATATAATGAGTTCCAGGCTAGCTGGGACTACAGGGAGACACTATCTCAAATAAGACTAAAAAAAAATTAAAATTAAAAAAGACTCTAAAACTAATGCTCTTTGCCTAATTTTCATTGCATAGAAGAATTTAGCTTTTACCCAGATTTGTTTCTTTGAAAGAATTCCTCTCTAGGATTCTTTTTAAAATATAATCAATTGAAAGTAAACCCAGCTGGCTGGCAGCAGGGGCAGGTCCCTTGAATTTTGTTTGTATTGGATTTCTTCAAGGCTCTGTCATTAATTGAGTCTGATATTTCTTCTCAATGTTTCCCAGAGTTATTTTCTCTTTATTCAGAGGCTCTTCCTGTGCCTGTTTCTCTACACAGCTCTTACATGTCTCCTCTTAGGAAGGACCCTTCTGACATGTCTCCTGAAAATATGATGAGGAAAATTTAGCATTTAAAATGCTTTCAGAGTAGGTTGGAGACACCCCCAGGGGAGGGTCTCATAGCTGGACTACTCTCACAGTTAGTCTTACAGAGCCATTATTTTTTCTGGAATGGTTTATGTGTTACAAACACTCTGGAGAGAACTAAGGTTTTTTGGTAATCCATCACATCCAGACAATCACCTTCAACCCTCAGATTTTGTAGCTGGGAAGGGTCACAAGCACAAGCTCAGAGAAGTCCTGAACTCCATCTCTGTTCCTGGGAGCTGGTTTTCTCCCATCTTCAAAGTGGCTTCTCATCAGTTTAAAGCTCAGCGCATTCCTTTCTGCCTTTCTTACGAATTATTCTTTTACACTGGAGATTGGCAAGCTTTTTCAGTAAAGAGCCAGACAGTAAATACTGGGCTTCGTGAGCCAGTTGGTCTCTGTCACAACTCCTCAGCTCTGCCATTGCTGTATGAAAGCAGTTGGAGACATAAACAAGTGACTGTGGCTGCGTGCCAACAAAATTGAATTTATGCACAGAAAATGGACATTGCATTGAACTTTTCAGCATTACAAAATATTCTTTGATTTTTTTTCCACTTTAAAAATGTTCAATCCATTCTTGGCTCTTTTCATGTACAAAAACAACCTGCAGATCCAACTTGGCCAGTAGACAACAGTTCACCTGCCATTTTGCTTTTGTGCTGTTGACTGAGCTTCATTCACTGAGGCACCTCCATTTGGCCCTTGAGACCCATTTAAACCATCATCATTTACCACCTCTCTCCTTGACCTCTACCAATTATTGCTTGAAGAATTCTTGTAGCAATTAAATAATCACATCCTATCTGCTGGCATTTCTGTAATGCCCTGTTTTCTGCATCTTTATATAATCTTTAGTTTGTGGCCTTGTTTCTCAAAGAGATTGCAAACTTCCTGGTGAGATATTTTTTTTCTTTGCATTCTTCATCTCTCTGTCCCCCCAGCAAGGAAGTACAATTCCTTATACATTCAGTAAGTGCTGATTAATTCACTCTAATTCTTTCAACTCTGAAGAGAGAAAAAAGAATGCCAAGTAATGAAATATTAGCAACTATAAATCTATAAAACTAGAAAGCGGACTGTCCTACCATTCTGCACACCACAAAAGGTTTTCTGAGTAAAGAAGCATGCTTGTGGGATGAGTTATTCTACCTCATAGCATACTACCAGATCACCTAAGACTATTCTCTATGAAGTATATCTTTGATGATTTATTTTTCTTTTTAATCAACAGGGTGATGATTTGTCAGATTGAGGTTTTGATCCATGTTTAATGACAAGCAGGGGATTGTAATTCCCATTGTATGTCTTCTAAGTTGACTGAGAAATCAGCTGTGCTTTCTTCTGAGTGGCAGCCGCTTTATTTCTATCATGACTATCTATATGTATCTGTATATGTCTGTCTGTGTGTGGATATGCACATGTGTGTACAGGAGCCCACGGAGACCAGAAGAGGACATCACATTTCCTGGAACTGGAATTCCAGGTAGTTGAACTGCCCAGCCTGGGTGCTAGGAAAGGAACTTGGGTCCTGTGGAAGAACAGGAAGTGTTCACAATAATTGAGCCATCTCTCTAGCCCCCGACACAACTTTTTAAAGCACTATACAGTGTGTTTTAATCAGTATAGTGTACTATTCTAATTTCTCACTAATATTCCCTCTAGTTTAAAACAACTCTTTGATTGTCTCTAATAGCTCTGTTTGCTCCTCTTTACTTCATCTTTATCTCCATTAACATGAAATGTATAAATCTACCTTGTGTATAAATCTGTCTAAAAGCTGGGCATGATGGTGTACACCTTTAGTCCCAGCACTCAGGAGGCAGAGGGAGGCAGATCTCTGTGAGTTCAAGGTCAGCGTGGTCTATGTAGTGAGTTCCAGGACAGCTGGGCTACAAGGAGACCCTGTCTCAAAAAAAGACACAAATAATAAATAAATAAATAAATAAATAAATAAATAAATAAATAAATCTCTCTAGTAAATGAAGAGCGCTAGATTTTTCAAAGCATTAAGCATTTAAATAGCTGAACTTGCAGTTTTTAATATTTTTATAATTATGAAATAGAAAGAAGTTACATACTAAATAATGGCATGTTCTAACTCAGATTTGTCTTCACCTCCAAGCAGTGAATTCACCAATATTTAGGACAAGCATTAGATCTGAATAGCACTATTTACATCTGAAGCCATTCTTGAATCTTGATACAATTTGGCCTCTTAAAAAACAGATGAAATACAGTAAACTACTGCTCTCCCTATAAACTAGCTTATCTGTGTTATGTTGATTATTACAGCCAATAGATGAAAACCTAAATTAAAAAAAAACACATTTTTGTCTAAGCATATTAAAAGGCTTAATACTTATATTTCTGCTTTTCTACCTAGTTTGGTTTTTCCACTATTTTTTCTGTTATTATTTTGTTTTACCTCTTTCTTCTTTCATAATATCCTTTCCCCAATTTCAGTTTAAATTTAATAAGAAAATTAAATGGCATGGGAGATATTTTACCTTGAGAAAGTACTATTTTGGCTCATATATTTGTCTGAATAAAATGAAAATATTCAAAGCAATTGACACAATTTTT
Organism: Rhizomys pruinosus; assembly: GCA_009823505.1. Taxonomy (NCBI): domain Eukaryota; kingdom Metazoa; phylum Chordata; class Mammalia; order Rodentia; family Spalacidae; genus Rhizomys; species Rhizomys pruinosus. Next base: position 2,533,727 of record VZQC01014308.1, read on the forward strand.
GTGAAGGGTATGAAGTTTTATTCTGCATGTGCACTGAAAAATTCTCTGCACATTTTCATGGCTATTGGCAAAAACATGAGGCCTCTGGGCCAGAGATTCTAGGTTTTTTTCCTGTAGTCATAGTACTATTTATTATAGCAAAGGAGCAGTGTTTACACCTATCCTTTAAGCCCCAGTTACCACAAAGTTAGTTAAAGAAGGCAACCCCATTTTGTTTGAGAAAAATCTCTGAGTTTAGAGAACCCAAACCTCTCACAACAGGCAAAAGGCATGGTGGCCCACCTCTCCTGAGGGAAAACCCACCTCTCTTCCAAGGTTAGTAGCTGTGCAAATGTTTGCCAATGGGTAAAATTCAGAGGAGTCATCTTCCCATTCATAAGACATAGTGACACAGCCCCTCGAACTCTCTAAGTAGTCACACTCTGTACATGCCATTGATGTAGTACTTTGTTCACGCTCTTATTAAATTTAGTAAAGTGGAAAAATGACATTAAAGACCTTCAGTTGTGTGGTGTCAAAGAAGTGAGTGCCTCAAATAAATTTTTCCATAGCCGATTTAGTTTTTTAAAATAAGATTACTAAATATTATAAAATTTTCCAATTTTGGTAAATATGTACATGCCTCCAACAGCTCCTAACCCATCACAGTCCACTGAAATACTGTGAACATTAAAATGAAATATTTATCCACTGATTCGAAAATTCCCTTTTTGTTTTGTTCATTTTGCTACTCCTACCACACACACACACACACACACACACACACACACACACAATTTTCCTCTTGAACAGAGATATATAAAGTACTACTAAAGTTGTAGTTATATAGAGAATGGGCCTTGAACTAACGATGAATAACTTAACTAGTTTTCTTTTCAACATTCAGAGTGCTTGTTTTCCAAATAAGCTTTTTCCTTCTAAATTAACTTCTTTTTTTCATTGTTTTTATTTTTAGAATATCCCCAAAGCAACTCACCATCCCAGGAAGCAACAAGAGAAAGTAAAAAATATAGCAAGGTCTGTTATT
>VZQC01014308.1:2538839-2695297 GCA_009823505.1 Rhizomys pruinosus
ATCACTTATAGCTAAAAAATGGAAAAAAAACTGAGAGAGATATGCAGGACAGTCATGGCAGAATGCATGATCTCGGTTGGGGGTGGGGGTGAAGGGAAGGGGAGATATGCCTGAACTGAATTGGAAAATGATGTATGAAATGCACAAAGCATCAATAAAAAAAATGTTGTGTAAAAAAAAAAAAAAAAAGACGAGCTGCCAGTTATAATCATCAGCTCTAATTTTAACCCTTTGCTAAGGTGGGAGTTTTCATTGTAATAATGCAGAGGGAGGATGGGTTTTTTCTTTCCTTTCAAATCTCTTATCTGAATTAAACATACAAGAACATAAGTCTCTCGAGGGGTGAGTTTGGGGAGGAGGGAAAGAGGAATGGCTTCCCTGTAGTAGCCCCAGCCAGTCTGCTGGAAATCCCTATCAGGGCAGTCTGACCTTGAACTCAAAGTGAAAGGCCCTTTTTGCCCCATCCCCACCCCCCTGGCAAGCTTCCAGGCCTAGCCTGTAGTCAGTGGGACAATACCGCTCTCTTCTGGTCTAATTTAGAAGCAAAACTACCAGCCTTTTGCATCTAGTTCTCTCAGAATCCATCCTATTTGATATTTAGCCTCTCTACTTTGAAAAGTAGTCTCACCGGGTGTGGTGGATCTTTGGGAGTTCAAGGCGAGCCTGGTCTACACAGTGAGTTCCAGGCCAGCTGAGACCCTGTCTCCAAACACTAAAAAAAGTAGTTTCATGTTTTCTATCTGCCCAAGTGTTTGTGTCTGTGTGTGTGTCTGTGTGTGTGTGTGTGTGTGTGTGTGTGTGTGTCTGTGTGTCTGTGTAATGGCATGAGATCTAACTGAGTGTTCCTCCCACAGTTTTAGATTTCTGAGACCTGTCCAGGAAGAAGATTGTGTTTATGAACATTTAAGAAGCATATTAATAGCAGTAGCTTAGCCTAAATATAAGTCAGCTCTGTTTGATATAAAGCAGTATGATGGCAGGCTAGGGGGTGGGTTGTTTTTGTTGTTGTTCATAGGGCCTCCACCTGCATTGCTCTTTGTGTTCAGGGTTGCTTGGGTTATCTGGGGCCTTTTGTGCTTCCATGCAAGTTTTAAGACTCCCCCCCCCCAATTCTATGAAGTGTGTCATGGTAGGATTCTGATTGGGATTACATTCAATCTCTTTATTACTTTGGGTAGGATGGTCATCTTTATTATATTGATTTTTCCAATCTATGAGCATGGGAGGTCCTTCAATATTCTGGTGTCTTTCAATTAGCACCTTTTTTGTCTTTTCGAGTCAGGGTCTCCCTGTATCCCCAGCTGTCCTGGAACTCACTCTGTAGACCAGGCTGGCCTTGAACTCACAAAGATCCACCTGTCTCTTCTTAGGTTTAAAAGCATGCAACACCATGCCCAGCTTATTCTGGTGTCTTTCAAAAGCTTCCAAGACTTACTTTTTAAATTTCTCTTACTAAAGTGTTGAAATAGTGCAATGATTTATCAAGTTATAGTAGGCTTCATATGAACTAACAAAGTGAGAAATAACCAGAATTTACTGTAGCATTGCATAGATAACAATCTTCCTGTACCTGACTTAGAAATCTGACGATAGGGCAGAAATACACATGAAACAGCTTATTTATTTATTTATTTATTTATTTATTTATTTATAATTCATTCTGATTACATTAATTTACAATTTACCTTCCATCCTGGTTAACTAGAGATTTCCAGGCCAGCTGGGTTTACGGAAAACCAAAAAAAAAAAAAAAATGCCATAGCCTGGGGCTTGGCTGCCCATACTGGGGCGGGAGTGTGAGAACAGGAGGACAGCATATGTGGGGGGGGCGCCCCTCACTTAGAAACTAACTCATACGCTCCCCCAATGGCTTCTGCACTTTACTTTTCACCCCTGGATAGGGTTTTTCCTACAGAAACATCTCCCAACTGTAACTCGGAGTTACCTACACATCCTGGACTTAATATTGGTGTACAGTCGTCTGCAATGGACTAAATAAAGCTTTTTTCCATCTGTTTCCTTTCGTGTCTGCACCAGTTTTCTTCTCTGGTGAAATAACCCTATTACACCATAACAAGCCCAAACAAACAAACAAACAAACAAACGAAAATTATTTGTGTGTTTCTGATCCACTCTCATTTTTTACATTTAATGTGAATTGGTATTTCTAGCGCTCTCCTCTCTCTCTCTCTCTCTCTCTCTCGCTCTCAGACTCAACCTCCCTGTGATTATCTGGCCCCTTGCCCACAGAGGACTCACCAGATAATCTTAGCTTTTTTTTTTTTTTTTTTTTTGGTCTTTTGCAGACGGGGTCTCCCTGTAAAGCTCATAGAGGGATACCAGGGACAGGTATACTTGGAAATTTTTTAAAAGTAAGATTTGGTACCAGTAGGAAAATTGAATTGTCTATATATCCAAAAGGTATGGTGACGTGGACATTTGTGCTTGTCTTTTGAATAATTTTCCTACCTCTATATTTTGCTTATGTAAGAGTTTTGTCAGATTACATATAGCATCAGATAATGGATGAGGTCACTGTAGGAATGAGGTAAAAGTATAGATGATGTCACAGTAGCATGAAGTCATATTAGACATGCCACAGTAAGAATGAGGTCATAGTGGGGATGAGGTCACATTAGAGATGAAGTCACACTACAGCTCAGGTCACACTAGTGATGTGTAACCAGGATTTAGGAGGTCAGACTAGGGATGAGGTCAAAGTATTGATGAGGTCACAATTGTATAGAGGGCATATGGGATACAAGGTCAGAATACTGATGAGGTCACTGTAGGAATATGGTCAGAGTACAGATGATATCACAGTGTAATTACATATAAGGTCACAGTGGGGATGATGTCATAGTATGGACGAGGTCACATATAGATGAGGTCACACTAGGGCTGAAGTCAGAGTAGGAATGAATTACCAGGACAGGTGAGGACACAGTAGGTATGGTCACAGTGGGTATGCCATAACTTTAGGGATGAATTTACAGTAGCTGTCAGGTCACAGTAGGGATGAGTTAAGAACAGGGATGAGGTTACTTTAAGGATGAGTTAACACAATGGATGATGTCACAATATAGATGAGGTCAGAATAGGGAAGAGATAAATATAGGAATGAATGAAGAGTAGTGATGATGTCACATTAGGAATGATTTCATATTAAATTTGAGATCACAGTAGGCACGATGTCAGTTTAGGAATGAGGTCAGAGTAAGCATGATGTTAGAGTAAAGATTATATCAGAGTAGGAATGAGGTCATATTAGATATGAAAACAGTAGGGATGATATCATGGTAGGAATAAGGTCACAGTAAGGATTATGTAGATTATTATATATGAGGTCACAGTAGGTATGATGTAACAGTAGGAATAAGGACACAGTAAGCATGATGTCACAACAAAGATGATGTCACAGTAGGAATGGGGTCACAATAGATATGAGGTCACATATGGATGAGGATATAGTAGGGATGAGGACAGACTAGGGATCAATTCTCACTACAGATGAATTCACAATAGAGAAGAAGCTGAAGCACAGGCCATGAAAGAATGCTGTTCACTGGCTTGCTCCCCTGGCTCATGCCCAGCCTGCCTTCTTATATGGTACACAACAACCTGCCCAGGGTTGCACCACTCATTGTGGGCTGAGCCCTCCCACACTGCTTGACAATCAGACAATACTCCACAGATGTGGCCACAGGCCAATCCAATGGAGCCAATTCCCCAATTGAGGTTCCCTCAACCCAGGTGTGTCAAGTTGACATTAACCTATACAGCACAGATAGTAAGATGAAAAGAAGCAACATAAATCTATCAATTATAACGTTAAATACTAATGGACTAAATTCTCCAATCAAAAGACATAGACTGGGAGATTGGATTAGGAAACAGAACCCATCTATATGCTGTCTACAAAAAAGGCACACTTCAAGGATAGGCACCACCTTAAGGTGAAAGGAAGGAAAAATTATTCCAAGCAAATGGTACCAAATAGAAAGCAGGTGTTGCCATTTTAATATCAGACAAATAGACTTCAAAATAAAAGAAATTAGAAGAGACAAAGAAGGCCATTACATTTTTATCAAAGGAAGAATTGATCATGAAGATTTCACAATTATGAATATATAAATGCACCAAACTCTGGTGCATCTAACTTTATAAGGACAATTCTCCAGGATCTCAAGGCACAGATTAACCTCAGTACGCTCATAATAGGGGACTTCAATACCTCACTGAGCACATTGGAAAGGTCAACCAGACAAAGAATAAACAGAAAGATATCTGAATTGAAGGATATGATACACAGAACGGACCTCACAGACATTTACCAAATATTCCACCCCCAAATCAAAGAAAACACTTTGTACTGTGCACCCCATGTAACATTCTCCAAAATCAACCACATACTGGAACACAGAAGAAACATCCACAAATACAAAAAGAATGAAACAATTTCAGGCATTCTATCAGACCACAGTGCAATAAAGTTCATTATCAAGACCAGGATAATCCCTACTATCTACAAGAGCAAATGGAGACTAATCAACACACTCCTGAATAATGAATGAGTCAAGGAAGAGATAAAGAAAGAAATAAAAGCATCCCTGGAATTGAATGACAGTGATAATACAATACAAGAAAACCTATGGTATACTTTAAAAGCAGTCCTAAGAGGTAAGTTTATAGCCCTGGTTGCTTACATTAGAAAAATAGAAAGAGCACAAGTGAACGATATAACATTGCAACTAAAAACACTTGAGAAACAACAACAAATGAACCCTAAATGCAACAGACAGGAAGAAATAACAAAAATCAAAGCAGAAATCAATGAAATAGAAACAAAAAAAGGAATATAAAAATATCATTGAATCCAAAAGTTGATTCTTTGAAAGAATAAACAAGATAGACAGATCTCTAGACTACTTAACCGAAAGAAAGAACAACTCCAAATCAATATAATCTGTGATGAAAGGGGAAATAACACAACAGACAATGAAAAGATCCAGACAATCATACAGCAATACATCAGAAACCTATACTCTACACAGTTTGAAAACCTAGAAGAAATGAATGAATATCTGAAATCCTGGGAATCACCAAACCTCAACCAAGAAGAGATCAACAGCTTAAACAGACCCATAATATATGAAGAAATTGAAGATCTAATAAGAAACCTCCCAACTAAAATAGGCCCAGGCCCAGACGGTTTCATGGCAGAATTCAATAAAACATTTCAAAAAGACTTACAATCATTATTACTGAAATTGTTTAGAAGGATAAGAGGGAATTCTCCCAAAATCCTTCTATGAAGCCAGCATCACTCTAATACCAAAATGAGACAAAGATACAACTAAAAAGGAGAACTATAGACCCATCTCATTAATGAACACAGATGCAAAAATTCTCAACAAAGTACTTGCAATTCACATACAGACCCACATCAAGAAGATCATGATGGATTCATACCAGAGATGCAGAGATTGTTCACATATGAAAAATCAAGAAATATCATCAAACATATGAATGGACTGAAAGACAAAATCCACATGATCATCTCAATTGACGCAGAAAAAGCATTTGACAAAATCCAGCATCCCTTCATGCTTAAAGTTCTAGAGGGAATTGGATAAGAGGGATCATTCCTCAATGTAACCAAAGCCATACACAGGAAACCCACAGCCAATATCATCCTAAATGGGGAAATGTCAGAAGCATTCCCTTTAAACGTAGGAACTGGGAGAGGCTGCCTCCTCTCACCACTCCTCTTCAATATAGTGCTTGAAACACTTGCTAGGGCAATAAGGCAAGAAAAGGAAATTAAAGGAGTACTAATTGGAAAAGAGGAAGTCAAGCTATCCCTTTTTGCTGATGATCTGATTGTTTACTTAAGGCATGCTAAACCCTCAACATAGAAAATTCCTAGAAATGATTAAGAGCTTCAATATAGTGGCAGGATACAAAATTAGCCTAGAAAAATCAGTAGCCTTTATTTACACCAAAAACAAGCAACTGAAGAAGGAGTACAAGGAGACCTTCCCACTTTCAATAGCCTCAAAAACAATAAAATACCTAGGAACAAACCCAACTAAAGACACCAAAGTTCTCTACAAAAAAATTTTAAACCCCTGAAGAAGGAAACTGAAGAAGGCATCAGAAGATGAAAAATCCTCCCGTGCTCATGGATTGGGAAAATTAATATAGTAAAAATGTCCATTCTACCCAAACTCATACAGATTTAATCCAATCCCAATTTAAATTCCCAAGGGTTTCTTCACAGGCTTGGAAAAATGTCCTTAATTTCCTTTGAAAAAACAAAAGACCCTGATTAGCCAAAGCATCCCTAAGTGAAAAGAACATTACAGGAGTAATCTCTATACCACACTTCACCCTATACTACAGGGTTATAGTCATAAAAACAGCTTGGTACTGTCACAAAAACAGACCTAGTTACCAATGGAAAAAAACTGAAGATCCAGACTTGAGCACATATAATTTCAGCCACCTCATATTTGACAAGGAGGCCAAGAAGACACAGTGGAGGAATGACACCATCTTCAGCAAGTGTTGTTGGCAAAACTGGGTTACCACTTGTAGAAGAATGAAATTGAGCCCCTACCTTTCGCCCTGTACAAAAGTCATTTTGAGATGGATCAAAGACCTCAACGTGAAACCCCATACTCTGAAGCAATAGAAGAAAAAGTTGGAAGCACCCTACAAAACATAGACATAGGAAAATACTTCCTAAATCAGACAGCAGCTGAGCAAGAAATAAGATTGACAATTGACAAATGGGACCTCATTAAACTTAAAATCAGGGAACTGAAGAGAAACCCACAGAATGGGAGGAAACCATTACTGCAGATACATCTGAAAAAACATTGATTTCTAGAATATATAAACTGCTCAAAAAACAACGAAGAAAGAAAACAAGTGACCCACTCAAAAAGTGGAGCAAAGAGCTGAACAGAGACTTCACAAGTGAGGAATTAGAGATGGCTGAGAATCATCTCAAAAAGTGTTCATCATCAAGAATAATTAAGTAAATGCAATTAAAACTACTTTAAGATATCATCTCACTCCAATAAGCCTGGCTAGGATCAAGAAAACAAATGATACCAAGTGCTAGAGAGGTTGTGGGGAAGGGAGAACACTCATCCACTGCTGGTGGGAATGTAAACTTGTACAGTCACTATGGAAATCAGTGTGGAGAACCCTTGGAAAACGGAATGAATTTGCCACCTGACCCAGCCATACCACTCCTGGGTTTGTATCCACAAGACTTATCTTACAACAGAGATACAAGCCATGTTCATTGCAGCTCTCTTCACAATAGCAAGGAGCTGGAACCAACCCAAGTGCCCCTCAACTGACCAGTGGATAGAGAAAATGTGGTACATCTAAACAATGGAGTTCTATGCAGTGGTAAAGAAAGATGACGTCATGAACTTGCCAGGTAACTGGATGGACCTAGATGATATCATACTGAGTGAAGCAAAACAGTCCTAGAAAAACAAAGAAGAAATGGTACCCCTCATCTCTGGATGCTCACACCAATTACATAATTTCATGGAAAACTTAGCAACATTAATGTGATCTGTAAGCAACTGTTCTCTTATATTGTACAATCCCTTAAAAAGAAACAAATAAAATAAAATAAAAAGGATGACATTACAATAAGTGTGATGTCACAGTAGGAATAAGGATGTGAAGTCAGAGTATGTATTATGTCACATCAGGATTGAGGTCACAATACAAATGATGCCAGAGAAGGAATAAGGTCATATTAAATGTGAGGTCACTGTAGAGATGATGTCACATTAGAGATGAGTTCAAACCTGGGCTGAGATCACGCTAGGGCTGAGGTCACAGTAGGGATGGGTTACCTGCATGGGTGAGATCACAGTAGGGGTAAGGACACAGTGGAGATGATGTAACATTTGTGATGAGTTCACAGTCGAGATAAGTTCTCAGTAGGGATGAGGTCACAAGACGGATGATGTCACACTAAGGATGAATTAACACTAGGGATGATGTCACAGTAGGGATTAGGACACATTAAGGATGACATCACAGTAGTGTTTTGGTTGCAGTAGATATGAGTTCACAATAGTGATGAGGTCTCTGTAGGAATGACATTACAGTACAGATGATGTCACACTATGAATGACATCATATAAGATATGAGGTTACAGTTGGGATGAGGTCATAATGGACATAAGGTCACATTAGAGATAAGGTCACACTAGGGCTGAGGTCTCACTAGTGATAATTTACCGGGATTGATGAGGTCACAGTTGGGATAAAGCAACAGTGTGTGTGACCTAACCTTAGGAATGATGACACAGTAGGGATGAGGTCACAGTAGAGATCAGTTCAGGGGAGGGATGGGGTACACGGTAGGGAGTGAGGTCACTATAGGGATGTGTCAACACTGCAGATGAGGTCACAATACATATGAGGTTACATTAGGTATGAGGTCATTGTAGGAATGATGCCAGGATAAGGATGATGTCACAGTAGGAATGAGGTCACATTAGATATGAAGTCAGACTACGGATAATATCATGATTGGAATAAAGTCACAGTAAGGATTATGTCACAATAAGGATGATGTCACAGGAGAAATGAGGGCATATTACATGTGAGGTCACAGTAGGGATGTGACTGTAGGAATAAGATCACACTAGGGGCTGGAGAGATGGCTCAGCAGTTAAGAGCACCGACTGCTCTTGCAGAGGACCCAGGTTCAATTCCCAGCAGCCACATGGCAACCAAGAACCATCTTTAACTTCAGTTCCAAGGGAATCTGATGCCATCTTCTGACCTCCACGGCATTGCATGACTTGGGTGAACCAACCTACACGAAGATAGTACACTCAGTACACATAAAAGAAAAAATCACATTAAGGATGATGTCAGAATAAAGGTGATGTCATAGTAGGAATGAGGTCACAATAGGTTTGAGGTCACATTAGGGATGACATAAGAATAGGATTCAGTTAACACTAGGGATGAGTTCTCACTACAGATGAAGTCACAATAGAAATGAGGCCACATGAGGAATGAGGTCATAGTGACAACAGATGATGTCAAAGTGGGAATGATGTCATATTAGATATGAGGACATGATAAAAATGAGATCATAGTAGGGACAAGTTCACATTAGGGATGAGGTCACACTATGTTTGAGGGCACAGTAGGGATGATTTATAGGAATTGTTGTGTCACAATATGGTTAAGGTGACAGTGGGGATTACATGACATTAGAGATGAGGACACAGTTGGGATGAGTTCACAGTAGATGTGAAGTCACAAGAGGGGTGATTTCATAGTAGTAATGAGTTCAAACTAAGGAAGAGTTCACAGTACTTCTTAAGACACTCTATGTATGTGATCCCAATATTGTGGTGGTTAGAGTAGAGATGAGTTGACAGTAGGGATGAGGTCACAGTAGGAATGATGTCATATCAGTTATGAGGTCAGAGTAGGGAGTAAATCACTGTAGGAATGAGGTCACCATAAAAATCATGTCACACTAAGAATGAGGTAATATTAGCTATGAGGTCAAAGTTTGGATGAGGTCATAGTAGGGATGAGGTCACGTTAGACATGAAGTCACACTAAGGCTAAAGTCACATTAAGGATGTGTTATGGGGAGGGATGAGGTCTCAGTAGGGATGAGTTCAGATCAGGGACGAGGTCACAGTAGGGATGAGGTCACTGTTGTAGTTTGTCTTCCATTGGTGTGACAAAACACTCTAACCAACACCAACTTGGGGAGGAAAGGGTTTTTTCAGCTTACATCTCCTGGTTCACAGTTCATCACTCAGTGAGCACAAGGCAGGAACTCAGGGCAGGAACCTGGAGGCAGGAGCTGAAGCACAGGCCATGGAGGAATGCTGTCCACTGGCTTGCTCCCCTGGCTCATGCCCACCCTGCCTTCTTATATGGTACACAACAACCTGCCCAGGGTGGCACTTCTCATTGTGGGCTGGGCCCTTCCACACTGCCTGACCATCAAGACAATACTCCACAGACGTGGCCACAGGCCAATCCAATGGAGAGCAAAAGTTCCCCAATTGAGGCTCCCAAACAACCCGGGTGGGTTCAAGTTGACAGCTAGAGCTATCCAGCACAGTCACTATACGAATGAGTAAACACAAGGGATGAGGTCACAGTAGGGGTGAGGTCATAGTAGGGATTAGGACACACTAGGGATGAGATTCCAGTAGGGTTGTGGTCACAGTAGGGATGAGTTACAGGGATAGGTCTGGTCACATGAGCATTAAGGTCACAATGGAGATGAATTAACATTAGGGATGAGGTCAAACTAGTATTAGGTCACATTTTGGATTAGGTAACAGCAGACATGACTTCACCCAAGGACCAAAGACACAATAGGGTTGAGGTCACAATAAAGATGATATCACCATAAGGACCATGTCATAGTTGGAATGAAGTCATTGTAGGAATGAGGTCACAGTAGGGATGAAGTCACTATAGGGAAGAGTTCAGAGAATGAATGAGGTCACAGTAAGGGATTATGTCACAGTAGGGATGACACAGTAGCAATGAGACCATAATAGATATGAGGTCATAGAAGGGATGAAGTCACTATAGGAATAAGGTCACAGTGCATATAAATGTCACGATAGGAATTAGGTCATATTAGATATGATATCAGCCGTAAGGAAGAAATGAGGTATTACATTGGAAGATGAGGTCATAAATACTAGGAAGATAAGTCAACATTCATGATGAGTTTACGAAGGATAAGGATCACAGAGAGTAAAGTCGCAGTAGGGATTGATGTCAAGGCTAAATGTATGCATGGTAGGCAGAAAAGTTATCCAACTAGGGATGAAGGTCTGGTAGGGGTGGAGTAAAAATGGGGGAGGAGGTCATAGTAGGTAGGAAGGAAACTAGGAGGATAAGTAATTTGGAATGAATGCCACTAGGTTAGAAGTACAGGAGGGAGTAGGGCTGCGAGGGTGTGAGATAAATGCGGAGTTGAAAGTCACAGGTAGGGAATGCAGATGGTCAAGAGTTAAGGGGGGAGTTCGAATAAAATATGAGAATGCGAACGTGTTAAATCACGTGAGGCATGAGGCACATTAAGATAGGAGGGAGGTCACAGGAGGAAAATGGAAGTCAACAGTATAGGGTGGTCCAAATGGGTAGAATAACGGGATAGAGGTTCACAGTAGGGACTGAGTAACCGAGGGAAGAGATCACCAGAGTCTTTTTGGGTCACAGATAAGAGCTGAGGATTAGAGACTGGGTGGAGGGTCCACAGTACAAATCTAGAGTTTCCCTAGTAAGGGAGATGTTCAACCGAACAGGGCAGGAGGTCCCATACGTGCTGGCTTAGGTGCAACATTCAGGATAGTTACACACAAGGCTGAGAGTCAATACAATCGAGGGCATGATGGGCACATAAACATGCTGAGGTTCCACTATGGAAACTCAAGGTACCAAGTATTAAAACTCACACAGGGTTGAGGTACAAGAAGCGATGATGTCATAACATGTTCAAGGTCATAATTAGATATGATCAGAGTAAAAAGAAGTCCCTGTAGAGCTGTCAGTCAGCGTATAGAGTGAGTCATTGCGGCCCATGAGGAAAACAGCTTAGAGTATCGTGATCAGTGATAACAGGATTAAAGTATAGTCGGTGCTGAAAGTAACATGAAGAGGAGGGGCCCTGTAGGGACTGACGGCCAACGAGAGAGGGAGGGTTTCTTTTACGGGATAGGTCATGGTCACATGAGCAATTAAGGTACAGTGGAGAATGAAATTATTTTAGGGGTGAAAGTTCACAGTTGGAAGGAGAGGTCGCTAGATAATGAGGGTCATAAGAGGGATTTATTACTCCCATGCTACAAGCGACTGCAACCTAGTATGGGAGGTGAGCGTAGGTAGAGCCACATGGCTAGGGTGAGGATAACTGATAGGTTTGATGGTCTACCGCGAGAGGAGGACAGGAAGGTGAAGGAACGGCACAGAAGGGAAAGGGGGGGAACGAGGGGGATCGGAGGGAAGGGACACACAGGCCATGGGAGCGAGAAACGGTAAGGTTTGTGGTGGAGGAACAAGAGAATGAGAGTAGACAACGTAAGGGGAGGGAGGGCACAACAAGAAGGAATGAGGGGGGCGGCTGGGGAGAGACGGAGGAGCCAGAGGGAGGGGGAACAGAGGGCCACGTGGGAGAAAGGAGGGCAAAGGACAAAGAGAGAGACCAGGAGGAAAGTGAGCTATAGGGCAAGAGGAAGGAGACGGGTCATACTAGGGGAGGAGGGCAGGGGAGGGAGAGGAGGAGTGCAAAAGTCAGGAGAGGAGTTTACAAGGAAGGAGGTGGGGCATAGATAGTCTGTAGGGTTCAAGGGGAGATGACGTAACAATAGAGATGAATCAGAGTTTCGAAAACCAAAACTAACATAAGACCTCAGTAGGGTATGAGGAGCATAAGATGGAATGCTTGCACACACTCACAGAAATGAATTCCCTCTAGGCGGGAGTTCCGTAGTTTATTAAGACCCACTAGTGCTGAGAGACTACCCTCGGGTTCGGTAGGTCACCGTAGAATTTGAACAGTGAGGGGAATATGTCAACGAGGTGTGGAAACAGCAGTATATGTGATATGAATCAGCAAATACTTCACTTCAGATGAGGGACAACTTAACTGAGAGATAGGGTAGCATTGCTACCCAATCGGGGCATACACGGATAGCCAACACCCATAGGTGGTGGGGTGTATTAATCCAATAGGTTACGCTTATGGGTCCTTAGCTGATTGTGAGTACATGCAATACAATATAAACGACATTTTGCAAATCAACTACTCTACCNAATCCCTTCCCTCCAATAAAACAGCCTAAGTACCTTTGATATTGTCAGTTCTTTAATTATTATATATAATTCTGTTTTCCATCACTTGTTAAAGTATTTCAATAAGATCATAGTTTTAAAACCAAAGGTGCAAGCAGCACAATCAGAGCTGCATGTTTTTAAATAATGTTTCTAAAGGTGTTTTTTCCAATGCATATGATGGTTCAATACAACTGCTAGGATAAAATCTCTTAAAGGAATGTGTGCATAAATGTGTGTGTATGACATTGTTAAACAGCATATTAAGATCTATCTGTATGATTACAATGCATGTGCCTTTGCTTAGCACAACCTTTACAATGTGTCATTGCCAAATGTGTTTATTAGAACCTTATTTATGAGTGTATGCATGAAGTACTGTTCACTTTTAAGAATTCTATAATGTAATTATGGCATATACAAGAAATTGTGTTCCACCTACCAGGTACTATATATCTAGTTACAGTCTCAAGTAAAACAGACATATATAGAGTTACCCATACATACTAAAATTGTTTTGTATATCTGTTATACTTTGCACATGTTACTTTTAATATTTTTAAGAAAAATTAGGTTTTGCTTCCAGTGACCACACGGAGGTTCCGAATGTAACCAATTTGAGTGAGCCCTAAGTATTATCTGCCTGCTGCTGGTATGTGACAATGCCCCCCACTTCCTTTTCCTTTTCAAAGCTATAATTCAAAAGCTGGGGACAAGTGACATGGCTTTCATTTGAGAAGGTACTCTTTTTAACTCCTTTATTATCTTGGGTTTGTTTCATGGCCTATGTTGTTAGAAACTTTTGCCTTGCATGGTTTAAATCATTGTACTTTGAGTACTTGAATGACCTTTATAGACCTTAAAGAACAAATTGTAGGACTTACTGCTTAGGTTTAATGTAACTTGATACACCTGAGCTGAGAAACCTCAATAATTACCTTCATTGGACTGGCCTGTGCCCATTGTGGGAAATGCCATTCTTGGCGAGATATCTATGTTGTATACAATAGGCTAAATATGAGCCAACGATACAAGCCAGTAAATAGCATCCTTTCCTAGCCTGTGCTACAGCCACTACCAGGCTCCTACCATGAGCTTTTATTATTAGTCAGAATATTTTTGCCACAGCAATTAAGAATTTATTAACCATGCCTAAGTCAATGTTCAAGCTTTACTTAGGAGGTGTATGGTAATTAAAGTACCAAATTGATTCAAAAATCCTCTTGGAGGTTTAACAACCACACTTAAAGCTCTAATCTGATTTGGCAAGAGGGATTTGATGGGACGATATTTTGGCCCCCACCCTCTGAGGTTGACTTGGGTCCTAGGGTCCTGCATCCGCAACTTTGTGCATGTCCTGTGGCA
Organism: Rhizomys pruinosus; assembly: GCA_009823505.1. Lineage (NCBI taxonomy): Eukaryota > Metazoa > Chordata > Mammalia > Rodentia > Spalacidae > Rhizomys > Rhizomys pruinosus. The sequence continues at coordinate 2,553,078 of VZQC01014308.1, forward strand.
GTGAGTCACCAGTCATCCCATGCCAGGGAAGTCTTGGAGATTCACCTAAAAGGACTTCATCCCGCCAGTGTCCAGTCAAAGGAGGAAAGCCCATATAGAGGAGAGACTCCTCATGCTTCAAAGGAAAGCTCTGGTCAAGCAAGACCTGACTTTGTCCTCACATAGATGGAACTGGTGAAGAGAGCCAGGCACAAGGCCCGAGTGACCCGTTAAGGACCAGAACCTCAACTGACCTTAACACCAAAACAAACTTCCTTTATCTCAGCTAACTGTCTGGTTTTAAACACCCCAACAGGAAACTATAATCTAAAGAAGAGAAAATGAAATAGGTTATTATCAGAGAAATAGGTGAGAGACCTACTGTACCAAGTTAGGAATCTACTGTGTCATGTTAGAAAATATCTCAGAGATAGATGACAGATCTAATGTGCCATGCCCTTGTGGCCTTTCATTCCGGGGGGAAGCGTGCCATAACCTTACACAGATATCTATCTACTGTGGTGGAGACATCTTCCTGCTTGTTTCAATGGATGGGAGAATGATCTGAGAACATGTGGCTTTGTTCACATGGAGGAAAGTGGCCTGGCTCTGATTTGGTTCAGAGGGAGCACCCAATGCCTTCCAGGTATGTGCCTCCTGGCATGGTCACTCCTGTAGGCTATAAAAGCCAGTGACCTCAAGGATGAATTTAATGTCAAGGCTTAGCAGACATGATTGGCCTTGGAACTATTTTTCATAATTCTACAGGTCTGAAAAACTTTCTGGGTTTAATTTCTTCCCCCCAAGAAAGACTCCATCTCGTACTGTGAAGAACCTGAACCTGTTCTTAGAGGTCAGCTCCAACTTTAATTTGTTCATATGTAAATTTTCTCCAAGTAGCTCTCCTAGACCTGAGCCCACTTCTTTCTGATGCAAATTAAGGCTTTTCAATGGAACCACCCTACTAAGAGCAGCTTCTTCAAGATAATTTTAAATCCTGGCCACTTGATGCCTTTTTCTTAAATTTTGCCTTTTATTGCTCTCTTGTCTTCTTGTTGGTTTCTTTAGTAACTATTTCTAAATCTAATTCTTCTTCCTAAACCTGCCAGCTATTTGTAGATCCAAAATTGGGATTCAGCTGGCAGTAATCCAAATCCATTTCAGCATGCTTAACTTAAAAAGTAATAATTTTACTTAACCCTCAGGTACCCCAGATATGTTTTGAGTAAATATATGTTTACAATTAAAATTAATTTGGTTGATTTAATTTTATCTTGATATTTTTAAATGTGTTTTACCTTAAAGATCTCTTCTCACAGAATTCTTGATCACACGTGGTTTGTGCTCTTGTACCATCAGCCTGCCTGCTGTGTATGCATACCAGCTGCCAGACTGAGCACCTGGTATATAAATCATGCCCTTTAAATTTTGATTTTAGGTAACATTCTTTTGATTTCAGCATTTTGGAAACAAAGTAGATGGATTTCTAGGAGAGTTTACATACAGGCCTTGGAGTTTTAACAAAACAAACTTGTTCTGATAAATTGTCTTTTTCTTAAGAACCATTGGTAAAAGTCTCTTTAACAACATGAATTGATATTTTAGTTCAATTTAAATGAGAAATTTTTGAATAAAACTGTTTTATGTTTCTTTAAACACATTTTCAAGCTGTGTGTATGTGGGAGTGAGTGCAAGTTCCTGCTTTTAATTCATTATAATCCTCCAGGTTTAAATCTAATTAGGAGCTGACTGTAAACAAAAATAGATTCAATTCATAAAAAAAAGTTTGTTTTGTACCCCTTAGTGTTAACAATTTTTAATTGGATTTATAGTATGCATATTATTCAGTTTATTGATAAATTGTTGAGTATTGTTAGTATTATTAATAGTTATAGTTATTAAATANTTCTTATATGGTACACAACAACCTGCCCAGGGTGGCACTTCTCATTGTGGGCTGGGCCCTTCCACACTGCCTGACCATCAAGACAATACTCCACAGACGTGGCCACAGGCCAATCCAATGGAGCAAATTCCCCAATTGAGGCTCCCTCAACCCAGGTGTGTCAAGTTGACACTAAAACTATCCAGCACAGTCACTATACGAATGAGTTAACACAAGGGATGAGGTCACAATACTGATGAGGTCAGACTAGGGATGAATTACTGGTATGGGTGAGGTCACAGTAGGAATAATGATACTTTGGAGAAGACATAACATTAGGGATGAGGTCAAACTAGTATTAGGTCACATTTTGGATTAGGTAACAGCAGACATGACTTCACCCAAGGACCAAAGACACAATAGGGTTGAGGTCACATTAGGGATGAGGTCACAGTACGTATGAGTTCACAATAGGGATGAGGTCACAGTAGGGATGAAGTCACTATAGGGAAGAGTTCAGAGAATGAATGAGGTCACAGTAGGGATTATGTCACAGTAGGGATGACACAGTAGCAATGAGACCATAATAGATATGAGGTCATAGAAGGGATGAAGTCACTATAGGAATAAGGTCACAGTGCATATGATGTCACAGTAGGAATTAGGTCATATTAGATATGAGATCGCAGTAGGAATGAGGTTACATTGGAGATGAGGTCATACTAGGAGAGAAGTCACATTATGGATGAGTTACAGAAAGGATGAGGTCACAGTAGAGATAAGGTCACAGTAGGGATGATGTCAATCTAAATGTATTCATGGTAGGCATAAGGTTCCACTAGGGATGAGGTCATGGTAGGGGTGAGGTCACATTAGGGATGAGGTCATAGTAGGTATGAGGACATATGAGGGATAATGTAAAAGTTGGAATGAATTCCCACTAGGTTAGAGGTCACAGTAGGGATTAGGTCATGCTAGGGTTGAGATCACTGCTGGGTTGAAATCACAGTAGGGATGAGTTCAAGGTAGGGGTGAGTTAATAATATGGATGATATCACAGTATGCATGATGTCACAGTAGATATGAGGTCACAGTAGGAATGAGGTCACAGTATGGATTAGGTCACAAAATGGTAGAAGTAACTGTATGAATGAGGTCACAGTAGGACTGAGGTAACCTAGGGAATGAGATCACCCTAGGTTTTGGGTCACAGTAAGAGTGAGGTTATAACTGGGATGAGGTCACAGTAAGGATGAGTTCATAGTATGGAGAGTTCACAGGAGGGATGAGGTCACAGTAGGGATGAGGTCACATTAAGGATGAGTTAACACAAGGGATGAGGTCATAATAGGGATGATGGCACAAAAATGATGAGGTTCCACTAGGAATGAGGTCACAGTATATATAAATTCACACTAGGGTTGAGGTAACAGAAGGGATGATGTCATAATTTAGGTCATATTAGATATGAGTCAGAGTAGAAATGAGGTCACTGTAGGAGTTCAGTCAGAGTATAGATGATATTGCAGTAGGAATGAGGACATATTAGATATGAGGTCAGTGTACGGATGAGGTAATAGTAGTGATGAGATCACATTAGAGATGAGGTCACTGTAGGGCTGAGGTCACAGTAGGGATGAGTTACAGGGATAGGTCTGGTCACATGAGCATTAAGGTCACAGTGGAGATGAATTAATTTTAGGGGTGAGGTCACAGTTGGAATGAGTTCTCAGTAGGAATGAGGTCATAAGAGGGATGATGTATCACATGTAATGAGTGCACACTAGGGATGAGGTGACAGTAGGTATTAGCACACATTATGGATGAGATAACTGTAGTTTTGTGGTTACAATAGAGATGAGTTGACAGTAAGTATGAGGTCACAGAAGGAAGGGATGAGGTGACAGTAGGTATTAGAACACATTATGGATGCGATAACTGTAGTTTTGTGGTTACAATAGAGATGAGTTGACAGTAGGTATGAGGTCACAGAAGGAATTAGTGCATATGGGATATGAGGTCAGAGTAGTGACCAGGTCACTGTAGAAATGTGGGCACAGTACAGATGAGATCACAGTAGGAATGAGGTAATATCTATAAGGTCAGAGTAGGTATGAGGTCATACTAGGGATGAGGTCATGGTATGGCTGTGTTCACAGTAAGGATGAGTTACAAGGATGGGTGTGGTCATAGTAAGTTTAGGGTTCAAGTGGATATGACTTAACAATAGAGATGAAGTCATAGTTCTAACAAAATCTCAGTAGGGTTGAGGTCATAAGAGGGATGATTTCACACCAGGATGAGTTCACTCTAGGGGTGAGGTCACAGTAGTTATTAGGACACACTAGGCATGAGATAACAGTAGTTTGTAGGTACAGTAGAGATGAGTTGACAGTAGGGATAAGGTCACATTTGGAAAGAAGTTATATGGGATATGAAGTAAGAATAGTGATTAGATGAGGGAAAACTTAATTAAGATGGGTAGCATTCTAAACCAATGGGGCATCCCTGGCCACACCCATGGGGTGGGGTGTAATGACAAATAGGTGTAGGATTTGGTACTGAGATGTGAGTCATGATCAATATATAACCAGACATTTTGCAATAAAATCTCTCCCTGCATTTGTACCTTAACATGAGTCCATGTGGTGTGCTTTCCTGTGTGTGTTTCCCACCTGGATCCTCCTGGGATTAAATGGGTCCCGGAGGAATCCTTAACAAATTAGGTATACATACCCCTAAATATTGAGTTGGTCTTCTCTTTCTCCTCTCTCTCCTGATTGTCAGGTTGTTAGATCCAGAAGCCCATTGGAATGCAGAGACACCTAAGACCGAGGTCCAAAAACCTGCTCTACCAGGCATGGCTTTTGGTTGTGCTAAAGCAGGCCACCACTGATTACTCAGGAATCTTCTGCCTCACCCCTCACCCTTCGGAAGCCAGATTCTAGATTCCGACCCACCCCACTCCCACTGAATCCCGCTCCCACCTTCTCCCTTAAATTCCCAAGTGAGATGCCATTCTGGGCTTGGCTTGGCTTTCTCTTTCCCCTGAGCCCAGCCCCGGCTACTCTGAATTAAACTTTGCTCTGAAGAGCTTAGACCTCGTGGCCTTTCTTTCCGGGGGAAACATGCCATAACCTTACATTCTGGTGCCGTGACTCGGATCGCCTTTTTCCCACCACCCCCCCGCCCCTCAGAGCAGCTTCAGAGTAGCCGGTAAGCCAGATACTGAGTGCAGGCTACAACAGCACCCACCACCATTCGGCCAAAGGTACCTTCTCTCCTCTCCTTATCATACCCTACTCTATTCCCGTGTGACTGTGCGTGAGAGTTGAGTGCATGTTATGGTTCCACAGCTCTTGGGCTACGGAATCTGATTGGTCCCTAACCCGCGGTTCTGCTGAAGTCGTTTCACCTCATCGGGCACTCATCACACTTGTGATTACTGAGCACGGGTTTATACCTGTGGCCCTCATGGTAAGACTTCCTAAGTTGCCTCGTGGGCGGCCGGCTGGATGGGCACCTGAGTGAGGGGAGATTCTTATCTCCCACCCTACCTTCTGTGTAACCCTGTGTATGTTCTGCCCCCTCCAGCTGCCCCCTCTGCCTCGACACTTCCTGTTCTAACTACTGCTCTCTCCAATCTTCTTTTTCCATTCTTTTTAGTCTCCCGTTCTGTTCCGTTTTGGATCCCTGAGTGCCGGCTAAATCAGGATCCCCTTTTCCCTGTCCAGTTTGCTGTCTATCACCAGGACGCTGGGGACAGACTCTGGACCCGAATTTTGGCTTCCTCTGTGATTTTCGGGACGCCAACTTCACAGACGTGCAAGCCCCTCCCTATACACTAGACCTGAACTCCACCTCTGCTTTTGACCTTGGGTGGCCAACCTAGGCTCTCCTTTCTCTCTCTCTCTCTCTCTCTCTCTCTCTCTCTNCGGTTCTTAGCCGCCATGTGGGTGCTGGGGATCGAACCCGGGTCCTCTGTAAGAGCGGTCGGCGCTCTTAACCGCTAGGCTATCTCTCCAGCCCTCATTTTCTTTTTTTTAACATAATTCATTTTCAACAAAGAATATGAGTTATCTATAAAAATTTTAAAATAATGGATCTACACTGCCACCTACTGGTTACACCCTTTCAACATATGAAACAGATGTAACCAGGTTTTCATTGTATTAAAGTGTTAGTAAGTTTTTGGGTCTTTGGGAATAAAAAATAAGAAATAAAAAATATAAACATTTAAAAATTTAGAAAAAAAAGTGTATTCCCATTAACATCATTATGTAATTCACGCCCGCCATTTTTTAAATTATTGCATACATATAGCCTATGACAAGCGTGTGTTTCATTCAGATGGCCAGTGGGTAGCTGGTGTTCAGGCCTGCATTTCATTTGGGGGGCCCGTTGGTTGGAAAAAGGCTCCCTTTGTGGACTACCAACCTGGGTAGCTGGTGGTGTGAAATTCCTGTCCTGGATTTGAGCAGGTGGAAAGTCATGGCCAAGAGTAGGAAACATGTCTTGTTGTCCCAGGCTAAGGACCTGAGTAGGAAGTTACCTCCCTGGTCGGGTTACAGGAGTAACCAACTGAACTTTGTGTCCACAAAGTGGGCCCTGTGTTCCCCCTTCCCTTAGCAGGGCTGCATTGCACCTGCTCAGGACAAAGGAAGCTTCCTAGAATCTCCCACACAAAAAAAATCAAGATGGTACTGATGGTAACAACTTCTCATGAGGTATATATAGCCAGTCTTTAATTAACTAATGGGCATAAGGACAGTAAAAGTAAATTTTATTAAGAGCTAGATATTGAAAAATCTTTAAAGCAGGTTTTCATGCTAGGCCTGGAGAAGGCCAAGAGCTTGGAGGAAGGTAGTTATTAAAATCCACTTTGTGGGGCTGGAGAGATGGCCTGGAAGTTAAGAGCACTGACTGCTCTTGCAGAGGACCTGGGTTCAATCCCCAGGTCCACATTGTGGATGAGAACCGTCTTTAACTCTAGTTCCAGGGGAATCCAACACCCCCTTCTGACCTCTGCGGCATTGCACGACATGGGTGCGCAAACCTACATGCAGACAGTATATTCATACACATAAAAAATGTATTTACAAAATAAAATAAAATAAAATCCACTTTCTAAGTTTTGCGGTTTAAAATGGTATACTTAAAAATAAAATATATTGGGCTGGAGAGATGGCCTAGCGGTTGAGAGCACCGACCACTCTTGCAGAGGACCTGGGTTCGATCCCCAGCCACCCACATGGTGGCTGAGAACCATCTGAAACTCCAATTCCAGGAGAACTCCAGTTCCAGGGGAATCCGACACCCTCTTCTGACCTCCGCGGCATTGCACGACACGGGTGCACAAACTTGCATGCAGACAGTACATTCATACACATACAGAAATAAATAAAAATTTAAAAAATAACATATATTTATGTAGAGGGGTATTTCAGTAGAGATTTATGCAGAAATACAAAATACACCATATAAGTTAATGGACTTGATTTCTCTGAAGTCATAGTCTAGTCATATAGTTTTAAAGAACAAAGTGTATATTTGGTTAAAATTTACTTGGCAGGTATTCAACTTTGTCCAAACTTTGTCTACATGTTAGTAGACTCAGTAAAAGACTTAGTAAAATGTTTAGATTAGTTAAATTTGTTGAAGGCTTTGGTGAAAATGGTAATACATTTAAACTAATGGAGAATATAAAATGTTAATTGTTTTATTTATAATTTGTATTAAATTTCCAACAATAACTTTGGGGTTAAGGTACACAAATCATCTCTATATTTTTCTGTGTTATACAGTATCACATTGTAACATTTTCTTTTACTTGTAGGATAATTAAAATAAATTAAGTTTAAGTTTACTTCCTAAATATGTAGCATACAGTCATTGATAAACAGTTTGGGTGAATTTAATGAAAACTTACGCCTTGGTGCCTGTTTATAGGTATGTGTTATACAACTTAGGCATCTATAGGTCAAAACATAAAAATTTTAAAAACAAAAAGAGGGAGGGGGTATAATATTCCTTTTGGGATCCAAATGGAAAACTCTGTATTCCAAACCTTTTGATAAATTTTCAATTTTGAGATCTTGAAACTAACAATGGGAGGAGGGTTGTATGTTCCCACAGGTAAAAACACCAATCTAAATGCCTGAAAACGTACAACATTTGGCTTTGCAGGATGGACTGGTAAATGCCAACAGAGAGGCTGACCCATCTGAACATTAAAGAAAGAGGAACCTCAGACTGCCTGAGTCTCAGACAATGAGCATCTCTTTGAATTCTATTTGGGATAACTGCTTATAATGTGCCCTAATGAAATTTATCTTCCAGATACAGAGAAATTTTCCTACCTCTTCCCTTTTATAGGAAAAAGAAAAACATGATGGTAATGAAGTCATTCCCTAACTGTAAATTAGAGCCAACTGTTATAGTGGTAATTTCTTATAAAACAGATATAAAACCTTTCTTTAATTGACTGATAGACATAGGAACTGTGAAAGGTTAATTCTCTATTTAGAGCCAAATGCAATAGTAAAGTCTTTATAACCTGTGTAATTAAGCAAAATATATTAGTTCAGGAGAGCTCTGATATCAGCAATGGATTATTCTGCCTAGGAGATGTTGGCTAGAGGATCCAAGCCCCCCAAATTATAAAGTCATTTGCCTATAAGTGGGATATCTGCAAGGAGAAAGGCAGTAAGTCCCTGTTGTCAAAGAACTGGTGTGAGAATGAAAAAATGTTTTGAGACTTCACTTACTAATATACAGTTGGCCTCTGAAATGGCAGAGAGCGTTACCAAATACCACTAAAGCAATAAAGCAAAATATTGGTCTCCTTGAGTCAAGCAAGACTCCTCTGTCAGTATCAGCTACATCTCACCTTCTGAGATATCAGTGCAACAGGTCATATATATATATATATTATATATATATATATAATATATATATATATTCCCAAATATATAATTGGAATTAGTTCTCTCTTTAGAGGAATAATTTTGGCTGTGCTTCATCCTCTAGTGTAGGAAGATTTGTTTAAGCTATCCTCTAGTGTTAGGAGGTGTTAATAGCTCACATCCTCTAGTGGTTAGGAGATGTTATACGCTACAATATGAACTGGTCCTCTTTATGTAAAGCCATGGTTGTGGATTATTATACCATCCAAACATCTGGGTCGATTCTCAACAGCTTAAATTGCCATATGAATCCAGTCACTGTTTAAATGCCTGGCCCATCTAATTGCTTTCTCTGTTAGTAGGATTAAAAAGGTACCTGGATAGCTGCAACCATTCAATGGGAAAACAACCTGAACAGACTAGAGTCCAAATGGCATCTCCAGAAAAGTAGATCTATTTGTTCTCCCCATTGTTGCCCCTTCTCCCAACAGGCCTAGGGAACAAATTGCGAAAAGGAAGCTGTGGTAGAATGTAAGGGCTTGCCGACAGATGGGTGTGAATGTGGAGCACTATCAGCATATCTAGACTGGACTATTATTTGACCGACATGCTTGTACATACAAGCTTCTCCACTTGGACTACACGGGATTGGGCTGTTTTCAAATTTTGACATAATACTTGCAAATTGGTTTTACTGAATGATTGACTTACATTCATTGCTTATGCTATACATTGGTTCAACTTCATAGTGTTGTTTGGGGTAATTTTGCCAAAAATAGTGAAAATAAAAGTTTCAGGTCTGACCTGCCCCTCCCACTTCCTAGCCACTCAAAACCGGCTTGAGGAGCTGGCTACTCAAAACTCTGGTTCCTTCGAGGTTGTTAGCCTTGCCCCATGGGCTCCCTAGCCTCTTAGAAAATTAAAATAAAAAATTAAATTAAAGTAAAGTGGAAAACTAGTTAAAATGGGCTAGCATTCTAGCAACAAATGGGTCCCCCTGGCCACACCCCATGGGTTTGGGGTGTAGTGATGAAGAGGTTTTAGGATTTGGTCCTGAGATGTAGTCATGCTCTATATAACCAGACATTTTTGCAATAAAATCTCTCTCTGCATTTAGACCTTAACATGTGTCCAGTTGTTTGCTTTCCTGCCTGGTGTTTCCCACAATGGATCATCCTGGGATTAGTGGGCCCTGCCACAAATCTCAGCGGACTCCCCACAATTAGATCACTGTAGGAATGATGGTCACACTAATTATGACGTCAAGTAAGGATGATGTCAGTAGGACATGAGGTCATATTAGATATGAAAGTCACAGTAGGGATGATGTCACACTAGAAATAAGGTAATATTAGAAATGAGTTCACAGTTGTGATGAGGTCATACTTTGGATGATATCTCATTACAGTGAGGTCACATAGGATGAAGTAACACTAGTGATTGTGTTACCTGAAAGGAAGTCACAATAGGGATAATATCACAGGGGGTGTGACCTAACTTTTAGGGAAGAGTGACAAGTGGGATGAGGTCACAGTAAGGATGAGTTCTGAGCATGGAATTGGTCACTCTAAGGATGAATTCACATCAAGGATGAGGTCACAATAGGATAGGGTCACAATACGATGTAGGTAAAACATGTAGGTATGAGTTCACTAATATTCATGAGAGATAATTTCACAGTATAGAGATGAGGTGTTCACAGAGGAATGAGGTCTATGTTACATCTCGAGTTCAGTGTAAGGATGAGGTGAGTATAGGAAAGTGTTTGCAGTGAGCATGATGTCAGAGTAAGGAAGATGTCACAGAAGAAATGAGATCATAGTTAGATATGACGCCACCAATATAGATGATGTCACAAAATGATAAAGTCAAGAAGGAACTGGGTCATATTAGATATGAGCACAGAGTAATAATGATATGCCTGTAGGAATCCGGCCACATAAGGCTGATGTCACAATAAGAATGAATGTCACAATAGAAATGAGGTCACAAATGTGGATGAAGTAATAGTAAGGGTTGAGGTCATACTCAGGGATGATATCACAGGAGGTTTCTGCTACACATGAAGTCCACATAAGAGTTGAGGTCACAGTAAGGTTGAAGTCATAGTAAGCATGATTCATGTAGGATGACGGTTACCGATAAGGATGATGTCATAGTAAGAATATGACAACAGTAGAAATGAGGTCCTAATAAATATGAGGTCAGAATAATGATGAGGTCACTGTAGGAATGCATACAGATGATATCACAGCAGGAATGAAGTCATTAGATATAAGGTCAGTGTAGGGACGAGGTCATCCGTACTGTGAGGTCACATTAAGAATGAGGTCACACTACAAGGGCTGAGATCACAGTAGGGATGAGTGACATGGATGAGATAGCACAGTATGAGGCTAGATTAGTGAGATATGAAGTACACATAGGATGAGGTCATATTAAGTTTGATGTCACAGTTTGGATGAGTTTTCAGTAGGTGTGAGGATATAAGAAGGATGATGTCACACATGGGATGAGTTCACACTAGGGATGAGGTGAAAGAAAGAATTAGGATAAAATAGGCATGAGATTACATTTGTGTTGTGGTTACAGTAGAGATGAGTTTCCAGTAGGGATGAGGTCACATCCAGAGAGTCACTAGGATGTGTCAAGTATGGAAGAGTCATATGAGTAGTGAAAATCACTATAGGAATGAGGTCACAATTAGCATGATGTCAGAGTAAGGATGATGTCACAATAAGTATAAGTGTGAATGTGGTCACATAGTATGAGTATAGAGTTTCACACTAGATATTTCATTAGATGAATCATAGGTCTAGGGTATGTTTGGTGTCCAGTATTAGTCAATAGATGAGGCACACCATAGGGCTGAGGTTCACACACTTAGTGATGCCGTTCGGTAGGTGAGGTCACAGTAGGGTAAGACGGAGTTGATCTAACTTTAGGAGAGGTCATGGAGGCTTACTTACGCAATTAACCTGGGTGAGGTCATGATTAGGGATGAGATCACCATCAATAAGAGGTCACACGAGTGCAATGATGTCATAGGAAAAAGGTATAATGGTAAGAATGATGTCACAGTAAGATGACGGTAATAATTAGATATGAGGCTAAAGTGATGAGATCACACATGACTGTGGAATAAGGTCAAGATAAGGAGAATCACCACAATCCAGGATGATGTTTACAGTAGAAAGATGGGTCCCTATAGATATGAGTTCGCAGTAGAGTGAGGTCATACGTAGGTTTGTGGCCGACTTGGGTGATTTTCACTAAACCATGAAGTTCACACTAATCAGAAAAAGCACGTTCAACCAGTAGCATTTACGTCAACACTACGGGATGAGGTTCATTGTTGCAAATGTGTGACTCATAAGCTGATTTCAGAGTAGGAATGAGGTCATAGGTGGTCAGATTAGGTATGAAGTCACTGTAGGAATGAGGAGACAGTACTGATGATATATCAGTAGGTATGATATCATATTGATTGAGGTCACAGTAAGGATGAAGTTATAGTAGGGATGAAGTCACATTAGAGGTGAGGTCCCAATAGGGCTGAAGTCACAGTAGGTGATGATTTACCATGATGTGAGTTCACAGTAGAGATTAGGTCACAGTAGGAATGACATAATATGTGTGAAGTCACAGTTGTGATGAATTCAGAAAAGGGATAGGTCGAGTGGAGATGAGTTCAGAATAGGGATGAGGTCACTATAGGAATAAGGTCAAGTAAGAATGATATCACGATCTGAGATCTCCTGAGGCCAGACAGAAGGTACGCAGGTGCAGGCTAAAGAGCCCCCCTCCCTGCCAACTGGGATTACGAGGCAATCTGAAGGGACAGCAAAGGCAAGCCTTCAACATACTGATAGAGGCATTTAGGACTACATTGGAATACAGGCAAGGAGAAGCCATAGCCAGGATCACGAAGAGACAACACTGGAAAGGGGCAGATAATCCTGCGCACCCCGCTCTACCAACCCTATGAAGACTCCTGCAGTGGGATCCCTCTGGGGATGCCCCAGGACACAGATATCAGCAACACAATTGGGAACATATTTAAAGAACTTAAAAGATTATAAAGAACAAATCAAGAAACTAAAAGAAAGCAGAATGAAGAACTAGCAGAGTAGTTGAGGATAAGGGACAAAGAAGGGGGAAGAGAGACGAGAGAGGAGAAGTGAGAGGAGAAGAGGAAAGGGGAAGAGGGAATGAGGAGAATGCAAGCTCCAGAAAGAAGTGAAAAACCACTGAAAAGATCCCGCTGAAAAAGCTAAGGAAACCAACCGCAAGCAAAGAACTACAAGACGAGATAGAGAAAGCACCAAAAAAAAGTAGAAATACTAAAGAAATCAGAAGATGGAAATGAAAAAGGAAATCAAAACACTCATACCGATCAAGAGGAAAGGAATGTGAAAAAGCTCTCAGAATCAGAATGGCGAGAAGCAGAACCAAAAAATCAGACCTGGAGATACACACAGAACAACTAAAAACCTCAAGGAACGATTATAAAAATTTTACATACACAAAAGGGAAAACAACTCAGGAAACTGTGGGACACTATGAAAAGACATAATCTGACATCATAGCAGAATAGAGGACGGTAGAAGAATCCCAGAGAATGTGTATTGATCATAACTTCAACATAATAATAGAGAACACATATCCCCAAACTAAAAATAGACAAACCATACATAAAAGAAGACAAATAGAATCCAAATAGATGAAGATCAGAAAAGTAAATTCTCACACCACTCAATGTTAAAATGTTAACACCAAAAAAAAGAACATCCTTAAAGCCAACAGAGAAAAACAATGTTGACCTATAAGGGAAACCTATCAGTAATTACCAATTGACTTCTCAACGCAAATTATGAAAGCAAGAAGACCTGGAGCCAAGCTTCCCCGTGTTAAGGGACAAACCGATCGTCCAACCCGGTTACTCATACCCAAGCAAAAATGTCACTAAGTTGAAGGAGAGAGAGAAAACTTCCCATGCGCATAAACAACTTGAAAGACTACATGTTGGAAAACCACCCTCAAGAGAATACTTGAAGGCAGTATTCAAAGACAGAGAAAGGAGCAACCAACCCCACGGCTTGAAAGAATCAATAAAGCATCAACTGCAGAAGTAGAAACTGAACCCAAACCACCAAAATCCCGGGATAAAAGGCAACAAGGAAACAACACAAATTAATAGTCATAACCTTAAATTTAAGTGGACGTAAACTTCCCCAATAAGAACATAGGCACGGGGAGATTGGATTAGGGAAACAGAATCCATCGTATGCTGTCTCAAGAAACACATCTTCCTCAAGACATGGCACAACCTTAAAGTGAAAGGAAGGAAAAGCATATTCACAAGCCAGAGAGTAGTAATGGTCAGACAAAAAGAAGCAGCGGTGTGTGCTATTTTTTAAATATCGCAGGCAATAACTAGACTTCCAAAACAGTAGTGCAAAAGACGCGAGGACCTCAAAGCGAAGGGAGACACGCCGGAATGCATAGTTGTGGTCATGGGTCACCTTTGCAAAGCATTTACCATAAAATTGAACATGAAGATTCACAAAGGCAAATATCTGATGCCCAAATTTGTAAGAGACCAAATGTTTATAAAGCAATCCGCTCAGCACTACACAGAGATTCCAACGACAACCCAGAGCTAACTCATGAGTCGGAAAAGGCAGATGTCAGGGGATCGCACATACTGGTAAAGTCTCTGCACTGGATAGGTCAACCAGGACAAAGAATAAACACAGAGACGACATCTGAACTGAAGATATGATACACCAAATGGACCTCATAGACCTCTAACACAACTATTCCACCTAATACAGAGAACACACCTTTTACTCAGCACCCCACGGAATATTCTCCAAAATCGACCCCATATCTGGGACAAAGAACAACCTGCCACAATACAAAAAGATGAAATAATTTCTTTTTTATCAGACCACGTGCATAAAGCTAACATCACACCAGGACAAGCCTCACTGCTACAAGAACCACCATGGAGATATAAACAACACATCTTCGAATATGTAACTAGGTCACGGAAGGATAAAGAAAGCAATAAAAAGCATTCCTGGAAACTGAATGGACAAATGACAATTATATGCACACAACAAAACCTATGGATTACTTAAAAAAGGCAGTCCTAGAGAGGGAAGATTTATAGCCTGGGTGCCTTTACATTGGAACAACAGAAAGAGCACACTTGAGTGATCTAGCAGTACAGTTAAAAGCACTTGAGAGTGCAACACAATGAACCTCTAACAACCAGACAGGACAGAAATAACAAAAATCCAGCAAGAAATCAATGAATAATAGAACAAAGGAAAACAATACCACAACAATCAATGAAGCCAAAAGTTGGTTCTTTGAACAGAATAAACAAGATCGACAGAACTTTAGCCCAGTTCAACAAAAGAAAGAAGGAACCACTTCCAAATCAATACAATCCATGATGAACAGGGAGATATCACAACAGACAAGGAAAAGATCCAGAAAATCATATGGGATATTACAAGAACCTATATTCTCCCAAGTTTGAAAACCTAGAGAAATGTGAATATCTGAATTCCTGGGAGTCCAACAACTCGACCAAGAAGAGATTGCATGCCTTATACTACCTCACATATGAAGAAATAGGAGGATGTGTAAGAAGCTCTCAACTAAAAAGAAGCCCAGGCCCAGCGGTTTCACGCAGATTCTAATAAACACATTTCAAAAACGACTAATTACAACCATTAATTATGAAACATGTTAGAAGATACAATCAGAGGGAATTCTCCCCAATTCCTTCTACGAAGCCAGCATCCGTCTTTTCCAACAACCAGGCAAAGATAACAACTAAAAAGGAGAATAATAGACCCATCTCATAAATGAACACAGATGCCAAAATTCTAAAACAGGATACTGGCAAATCGCATAAACCCACTCAACGAAGAGCCATCCATCCATGACTCAAGTTTGATTCATACCAGAGATGCAGGGATGGTTCAACATAAAATCACTAAACATCAGTCAAACATCAACGGATCAATCAAGAGCATCAAAAACACACACATCATCTCAATTGATTCCTGAACAAAGCCTTTTTGACAAAATCCAGCATCCCTTCATCTTAAAAAGTCCTTGAAGGAATTGGATTGGCAGGGATCATTCCTCAAACTAAATCAAAGCCTATACATGGAAAACCAACAGCAATATCATCCTAAACGGGACACTGACCCAAAACATTCCTTTAAAGGTAGGACCTCGGCAAGGCTGCCCCCTGTCACCAACTCTCTTCAATATAGTGTTGAACACTGCTATCGAGCAATAGGCAAAAAAAAATAAAAAGAGTATAATGAAAAGGGCGAAAGTCTGCTATCCCTATTTGCTGAGATATGATGATGTGTTTACTTAGGGATGCTAAAAACTCCTACCAGACAAACCTCCTTAGAAATATTAACAGCTCAGCAAAATGGGCAGGATACCAAAATTAAACCTAAAAAAATAAATGGCCTTTCTTTACACCAAGAACAAAGCAACTGGAGAAAGAATCAATAGAGAACTTCCCATCACACATTAGCCTCAAAAACAATCAAAAAACTAGACAAAACTCTAACCACAGACACCAAGGATTCTACAAGCAATTTTCAAACCTGTAAAAAACACCAATGAGACGGAATCAGAAGAGGAAAAACCTCCCGTGCTCATGGATTGGGAAAATTAACATTATAGTAAAAATGTCCAATTTACCACAAACTTCTTGCATTAGATTTATGCATTCCTCAATCAAAATTACAGCCAAGCAGTTTTTTCTTCACAGGCACTAGCATGGCAGAATTAAAAGACTCATTCATTGAAATATGCAAAGAAAAGATCCTCCGAATATCCAAAAATACCCTGAGCGGAAAGAAAGTACACAGGGGGAAAACCTCAGTCCCACGACTTTCAAACTATATGTATGGCTATAGGTCATAAAAACGCCTGGTACTGGCACAAAACAGACCTGTTGACAATGGAACAAAACCAAAGATCCAATCTGGCACTAACATTTCAGTCGCATCTTATATTTGACAAGGGGGCCAGAAGTCACCAATGGAGAAAAGAAAACACTTCAGATGTGGTTGGCAAAATGGATCACCACTTGTAGAAGAATGAAATTAAATCCCCTACTCTCCCTGTACAAAAGTCAACTCCAGATGGATCAAAGACCTCACGTGAAACCCCAAAACTCTGAAGGCGATAGAAGGAAAATGGCAGCAGAATACAACGAAAGGCGTATGGAAAGGTCTTCCTAAATCAGACAGCACACGGAGCAAGATATTAATGTTGACAATTGAAAAATGGGACTCTAATTAAACTCAATGAAGCTTCTGTATTCATCACAAAAGAAAACAATTAAGGAAGTGAAGAGAAATTCACACGAGTGGTAAGGATAAACCTTCACCGCAGATACATCATGACAAGACATTTAATTTCCAGAATATATAAAACTACTCAAAAAACAAAGAAATGAAAAACAAATGACCCACTCAATAACAGTGAGCAAAGAATGAACAGGGGACTTCACAAGTGAGCATTAGAGATATCTGGAAGAACACCCGTAATGAAGGTGTTCACATACATTCACCTTACCATTAAGGAATTGCAAATCATAACCACTTTAAGTATCATCTTACTCCCAATTATAGACTGGCTAGGATCAAGAAAACAATGACACCACGATGGCTGGAGAGGTTGTGGGATTAAGGGGACTACAGTTCTCATTCCAGTGCTGGTGGGAATGTAAACTCGTACAGCCATATGGAAAGCAATGTGGGAGAACTTTGGAAGGACTTGGATATAACTACGCCACCACCATCCCAGCCATACTCCACCTCCTTGGGCATGTACCCTCAAGACTCACCCCACTGTAAGAGATACATTTGCCACCGGGCCTTGTTTATTTCAGCTCCTCTTCACCAATAGCAAGGAGCTGAAAGCCAACCAAGTGCCCCTTAAACTGATGAGTGGATAGAGAAAATGTGGTAATCTACACAATGGAGCTATATGCAGCAGTAAAGAAAGACCACCCACGAGCTTTGCAGGAAAAATGGCTGGAGCTTAGAGGACATCATGCTGATGTTGGAAGAAAACACAGTCCCCAGAAAAATAACGACAATGGTAATCCCTTCATCTGTGGATGCTAGTGCCAATTACTCTGTTGTAAGTATTTCTTGTGTTAGCAGCCCCCTGAGCTTTTGTCCAAACCAGCAGGAGCATTGGGAGGTTTGTGCATATTTGGAAACAAGCCTAACAAAAGACTAATTCAACACACAACAACAGAAAGACTGAATCACAAAAACTGAGTAAACAGTGACTTCTGCTCAAAACAGTCAAATTCCTCAGGAGTATATGAGAAAGACTGAGAAACAGAAGAAGAAAAGCATGTTTGGCAGAATGCATGAGCTCTGGCGGGGTGGGGCAAATGGGTCGGAACACGGTCTAAAAGTATGTGTTTAAAAACAAAAAATAATTGTTATGTGACAAATAAGAAAATAATTTCTGTGCAGTATGCTACACATAGTGCTACAGAGTGAAGATACAATAAAGAGGAAAAATAGTTTCTGCTTTACAGAGAGGTTAAACATATCTACATATTTTTTTTTTTTTTTTTATTTTTTTTTTTTTTTTTTTTTTTGTTTTTTTTTTTTTTTTTTCCCTGGTTTTTTATTATTTAACCAAACCACGTCCAAAAACCAAATTTATTTACTTAATCCTTAGAAGAGCATAATGAAGAGGCTGATAGTATTATGTACTTCTTTCAGATAAAGAAACTAGGGCCACAGAGAGGTTAAGTTTCTTGCCAGCAAACACAAACTGATCTGTCAGTCAACTTGCAAATCCAGACAGTCTGCATTGATACACTATAAAGCTAAGTAATTTAAAACATTATATTTTTAATAAATGCTAAGATTTGGAAAAGCTTAATTCTGTTCTGAATGTGTGCTTCCACAAAAAAAGAATGATATCACAATAGGATGATGTAAGGGTAAAAGATGAGGTCATCAATAGTATTATGGTCACAGTAGGGATGAGATCATACATAGTGTGTCAGACTAGGGTAGTTCCACACAGTAGGGTAATCGATGTATTCAGCTGTGTCACTAGATGATGTAACAGGTAGGAATAGAATGATGTCATCAGTAAGGATCACATGATTCTAGTAAGTATGATGCTACAGTAAGGAAATGAGGTCAGATCTAGATATATGATCAGATTAGGAATGTGGTCACTTAGGACGGATAGGTCTAGAGTACAGATGGAATGATCACAGTAGGATAAGGTCATATTAGATAGGAGGTCCAGTAGTATCAGGTCATAATAGGGATGAGGTCACAGTAAGCTGAGGTCACGTAGGAGAGGAGTTACCAAGGTGGGTGAAACTCCATAGTAGGGATAAGGTCACAGTGGGGATGACTAACATTAGGGATGAGGTCAAAGTTGGAAAGAGGCCACACAGTAGTGGTGAGGTCACAGAGGGTCATGTCACACTAGGAATGAGGTCTTATTAGACATGAGGTCACATTTGGAATAAGGTCATAATAGAGATGAGGTCACATTAGAGAAGAGGTCACTCTGAGGGTGAGGACACACTAGTGATGAGGACTGGGACAAATGAGGGTGACAGTAGATATAAGGTCACAGTGGGGATCTAAAAAAATTAGGGATGTGTCAAAAGAATGAGGTAACAGTCAGGAGTGAGTTCAATTCTAGGGATGAGGTCACAGTAGGGATTGAGTGTAGCTGTAACGATTGATTCATGCTTACGGACTGGGATGTCGGTTACCAATAGAGCAATGAAGTCACAATAGAGGTGAGGTCACGCAAGTCCGGATGAGGTCATTTTCAGAATGAGCTCACAAGTACTGAATTGATGCCACACACAAGGCATACCTGTAACAGTGANTCTGAATCCACAGGCTTGAACTGGGTTCCCGTGCAAAGGCGGTACTCTCTCCTGCTTCCCTCCATCTTCTCCGCTCTTCTCTCTGCCTGTCTACCCTTCAATTCTTCCTTCATTTTAGCCTCCCGTTCTGCTTCAGAGACCCTCCAAACCTGGAGTCTCTGACCAGCCCCTTTATGTCCTCCACGCCATTCCCCTATCTTCTGAGCCTAAAAAACTTTACTTCCTTCATACAGCTCTCTCCTCTCCCCAGTCTGCTGCACAGCTGCCCCATTTCTGCTGAGCCACAACAAGACCACGTGGCAGGAAGCCTGAATTTACATCAGACCTTGTAATAACTAATACTATATTTCTATATTCTAATTCTCTTACAATTTATTTAATTACATAATTCTGATCCTTTCACAATTTTGATTTTTATATTTTGTTTACAAAACTTGCCTAAATTTTAAGGGATTATTTTCAGATTTTGACATTTTCCATTTCATTGTTTTTTCCTTATAAACCCCATTTTATTCAGAAATCCATTTTGTCTGCTTCAGGATACAAGCCCCTGTGTCTGAGATTAAGAAGATGTTTTGATCACACCCTGCCCAACCTGCATCCAGCTTTTACCTCAGGCAGTAAACTTTCACTTGGCTGGGATCTTTTGATTTTTCCACTAACTAAATTCATTCTCATTAAATTAGCAGGTAATATGCACAAGCCATCAGATTTTCCTGCTTACCCAGTCCACCGTCCTTCACAGGTGTACAAGAACAGGCTGTGCTGCAAAGCACAGTAAAACATACAGTCTATTTTCCACCTAAACAAATGTCTTAAACGCTAAGTGATTCTTTGTAAATGTGATAATTGTCTACAGCCCTGGACAAAGAAGGGCAACTTTAGATAAAAGGGGATTTTCCCACTGTCCAGAGTTAATGGATACAGTTAGGTGATGTGTCTGTCCAAACCTGTCTGTGTTATAATCGTTTGTCATAAACGTTCTTCAATGTGTCTTTGTAACTGTCATGTGTCCATGTTCTGTGTTTTTTGTCAAAACAAAGTGGCCACTTCAAACTTGTTTTATTCTATGTTGCGCACAAACAAAAAATTAAATTAAGTTTACTTTTGGCATGCCTCTTAAATTTTTTTTAAAGACCTGATTTGAACCCGGGTTCCTAGGTTTCTACACTGTTTATCTGAAGGTTTTATTTCTTCTCTGTCCAAAGTATTTTTCCACAGGTATTACAACTAAAAAATTTCTCTTCCAGTTTTTTCTTGTTTCCAGACGTCTGAAGACCTGATTTTTTGACCCTTACAGGTTCACTAGCATTTTTTTTTCTCTCCTGTGATATGCCACTGTCCTTCTGACCAGAGACCACTTTTTAAAAATCCCTGGATTCATTTATACTCTGGTACTTGGACAGTGACACATTGCTTCCCCTGCAATCCCTTCCCTCCAATAAAACAGCCTAAGTACCTTCGATATTGTCAGTGCTTTAATTATTATATATAATTCTGTTTTCCATCACTTGTTAAAGTATTTCAATAAGATCATAGTTTTAAAACCAAAGGTGCAAGCAGCACAATCAGAGCTGCATGTTTTTAAATAATGTTTCTAAAGGTGTTTTTTCCAATGCATATGATGGTTCAATACATCTACTAGGATAAAATCTCTTAAAGGAATGTGTGCATAATTGTGTGTGTATGACATTGTTAAACAGCATATTAAGATCTATCTGTATGATTACAATGCATGTGCCTTTGCTTAGCACAACCTTTACAATGTGTCATTGCCAAATGTGTTTATTAGAACCTTATTTATGAGTGTATGCATGAAGTACTGTTCACTTTTAAGAATTCTATAATGTAATTATGGCATATACAAGAAATTGTGTTCCACCTACCAGGTACTATATATCTAGTTACAGTCTCAAGNTTAGGAGATGTTATAAGCTATATCCTCTAGTGGTTAGGAGATGTTATAAGCTACATCCTCTAGTGGTTAGGAGATGTTATAAGCTACAATATGAACTTGTCACTCTTTATAGTAAAGCCATGGGTTGTGGATTATTATACCATCCAAACATCTGGGTCGATTCTCACAGCTTAAATTGCCATAATAATCAGTACTGTTTAAATGCCTGCCCATCTAATTGCTTGTGCTTTGTTAGTAGGATTAAAAAGGTACCCCTGGATAAGCTGCCAATCCATTAAGGGAAACAACCTGAACAGACTAGAGTCCAAAATGGCATCTCCAGAGAAAGTAGACTATTTTGCTTCTCACCCACTTGTGCCCCTTTCCCAAAGCCTAGGGAACAAATTGCGAAAGAGGAGGCATGGTAGAATGTAAGGGCTGCAGACAGATTGGGGTGAATTGTGAGACTACAGCAATATAGACTGGACTATTATTTGACCGACATGCTTGTACATACAAGCTTCTCCAATTGGACTACGGGAAGGTTGGGCTGTTCAAAATTTGGACATAGATACTTGCAAATTGGTTTTACATGAATGTTACATTCATTGCTTATGCTTGACAATTGGTTCACTTCATGGTTGGATTTGGGGGATATTAATTGCCCTTAGTGTGAAAATAAAGTTTCAGGTCTGACCTGCCCCTCCCACTTCCTAGCACTCAAAACAGGCTTGAGGAGCTGGCTACTCAAAACTCTGGTTCCTTCGGGTTGTTAGCCTTGCCCATGGGCTCCCTAGCCTCTTAGAAAAATTAAAATAAAATAAAATTAAATTAAAAGGGTGAGAAGTGGGAAAACTTAGTTAAAATGGGTAGCATTCTAAACCAATGGGTCCTCCCTGGCCACACCCATGGGTTTGGGGTGTAGTGATGAAGAGGTTTAGGATTTGGTCCTGAGATGTGAGTCATGCTCTCTATATAACCAGACATTTTGCAATAATATCTCTCTCTGCATTTAGACCTTAACATGTGTCCATGTGGTTTGCTTTCCTGCCTGTGTTTCCCACATGGATCATCCTGGGATTAAATGGGCCCTGCCACAAATCTCAGCGGACTCCCCACAATTAGATCACTGTAGGAATGTGGTCACAGCTATTATGATGTCAGAGTAAGGATGATGTCACAGTAGGAATGAGGTCATATTAGATATAAAGTCATAGTAGGGATGATGTCACACTAGAAATAAGGTAATATTAGAAATGAGTTCACAGTTGTGATGAGGTCATACTTTGGATGATATCTCATTACAGATGAGGTCACACTAGGGCTGAAGTAACACTAGTGATGTGTTACCTGAAAGGATGAAGTCACAATAGGGATAATATCACAGGGGGTGTGACCTAACTTTAGGGAAGAGGACAAAGTAGGGATGAGGTCACAGTAAGGATGAGTTCTGAGCATGGAATTGGTCACTCTAAGGATGAATTCACATCAAGGATGAGGTCACAATAGGGATGAGGTCATAAGTCAGATGAGGAATGAGGACACAGCTAGTGTGATCTCAGAGTAAGGATGATGTCACAGTAGGAATGAGGTCATGTTACATATGAGTTCAGTGTAAGGATGAGGTGAGTATAGGAAAGTGTTTGCAGTGAGCATGATGTCAGAGTAAGGAAGATGTCACAGAAGAAATGAGGTCATGTTAGATATGAAGCCACAATATAGATGATGTCACAAAACTGATAAAGTCACAGAAGGAATGAGGTCATATTAGATATGAGCACAGAGTAATAATGATATGCCTGTAGGAATCAGGCCACTATAAGGATGATGTCACAATAAGAATGATGTCACAATAGAAATGAGGTCACATGTGGATGAAGTAATAGTAGGGTTGAGGTCATACTAGGGATGAGTTCTCCCTACACATGAAGTCACAATATAGGTGAGGTCACAGTAAGGTTGAAGTCATAGTAAGCATGAATTCATTGTAGGAATGAGGTTACAGTAAGGATGATGTCATAGTAAGGATGATGACACAGTAGAAATGAGGTCCTAATAAATATGAGGTCAGAATAATGATGAGGTCACTGTAGGAATGCATACAGATGATATCACAGCAGGAATGAAGTCATTAGATATAAGGTCAGTGTAGGGACGAGGTCATAGTACTGATGAGGTCACATTAGAGATGAGGTCACACTAGGGCTGAGATCACAGTAGGGATGAGTGACAGGGATGAGTGAGGTCACAGTAAGGCTAAGATTGCAGTGGAAATGATGTAACATTAGGGATGCAGTCACAGTTGGAATGAGTTTTCAGTAGGTGTGAGGATATAAGAAGGATGATGTCACACATGGGATGAGTTCACACTAGGGATGAGGTGAAAGAAAGAATTAGGATAAAATAGGCATGAGATTACATTTGTGTTGTGGTTACAGTAGAGATGAGTTTCCAGTAGGGATGAGGTCACATTAGGTATGAGGTCGTATGTGATATGAGATCAGAGTAGTGATGAAATCACTATAGGAATGAGGTCACAATTAGCATGATGTCAGAGTAAGGATGATGTCACAGTAAGATTGAGGTCATATCATATATGAGTTCACAGTAAACATTATATCAGTTTAGGGATGTTGTCAAATCAGAGATGAGGCCACACCAGGGCTGAGGTCACACAAGTGATGAGTTACCAGGAGGGATGAGGTCAGAGTAGGGGTAATGTCACCGTGAGTTTGTCTAAACTTTATGGATGAGGTCACAGTAGGGAGGAGATTACTTTAAGCATGAGTTAAAACCCTGGGATGAGGTCATGATAGGGATGAGATCACAATAATAAGAGGTCACAAGTGCAATGAGGTCATAGGAAAAAGGTAATGGTAAGAATGATGTCACAGTAAGAATGAGGTCATATTAGATATGAGGTCAGAGTATGAGATCACAACATGACTGTAGGAATAAGGTCAAAGTAAGGAGATATCACAATCAGGATGATGTTACAGTAGGAAAGAGGTCACTATAGATATGAGTTCGCAGTAGAGATGAGGTCATAGTAGGTTTGTGGTCCTACTTGGGATGATTTCTCACTAAACATGAAGTCACAATAGAAAAGACGTCACAGTAGATATTAAGTCAAACTAGGGATGAGGTCATTGTTGCAATGTGGTGACTATAAGCATGATGTCAGAGTAGGAATGAGGTCATAGGTGGTCAGATTAGGTATGAAGTCACTGTAGGAATGAGGAGACAGTACTGATGATATATCAGTAGGTATGATATCATATTAGATATGAGGTCACAGTAAGGATGAAGTTATAGTAGGGATGAAGTCACATTAGAGGTGAGGTCCCAATAGGGCTGAAGTCACAGTAGGGATGATTTACCATGATGGGTGAGTTCACAGTAGAGATTAGGTCACAGTAGGAATGACATAATATGTGTGAAGTCACAGTTGTGATGAATTCAGAAAAGGGATGAGGTCAGAGTAGGGATGAGGTCAGAATAGGGATGAGGTCACTATAGGAATAAGGTCACAGTAAGAATGATATCACGATCTGAGATCTCCTGAGGCCAGCAGAAGGTACCAGGGTGCAGGCTGAAGAGCCCCCCTCCCTGCCAACTGGGATTACGAAGGCATCTGAAGGAGGAAAGCAAAGCAAGCCTTCAACACAGTGAAGAGGCATTTAGGACTCATTGGAATACAGGCAAGGAGAAGCTCATATGCCAGGATCACGAAGAGACAACACTGGAAAGGGGCAGGATAATCCTGCACCAAGCTCTACCAACCCTATGGAAGACTCCTGCAGTGGGATCCCTCTGGGGATGCCCCAGGACACAGATATCAGAAACACAATTGGGAACATATTTAAAGAACTACAAGATTATAAAGAACAAATCAAAGAACTAAAAAAAGAGAATGAAGAACTCAGAAGGACCGTAGAGAGAGAGGAGAGAAATGACAAGCTCCAAAAAAAGTAGAAAACACATTGAAAAAGATCCACGCTGAAAAAGATAAGGAAACCAACCAGCAAAGCAAAGAAATACAAGAAGAATGTATAGAGGAAGCACCAAAAAAGAAGTAGAAATACTAAAGGAAATCAGAAGAGGAAATGAAAAAGGAAATCAAACAACTCATACCGATCAAAGAGGAAAGGAATGGAAAAAAAGCCTCAGAATCAGAATGGAGGAAGCAGAACCAAAGAATATCAGACCTGAGAGATAACATGCGAACAACTAAAAAACCTCAAGGAAAAGATTAAAAAAAATTTAAAAACACAAAAAGGGAACAACCAGGAACTGTGGGACACCTATGAAAGAACAAATCTCCTGCATCATAGAATAGAGCGAGGAGAAGAATCCCCAAGAGAATGGTATTGCATCAATCAATTCCAACATAATAATAGATGAACCACTTCCCACAAACTAAAAAGCACAAATACAAATAAAAGAACAAAATAGAACTCCAAATAGAGAAGACAGAAAAGAAATTGCTCCACACCACATCATAGTTAAAATCTAAACCCAAAAAAAACAAATCCTTAAAGCACAGAAGAAAACATAGTGACCTTAAAGGTGAACCTATCAAATTACAAGACTTCTCAACGCAAATGTGAAAGCAAGAAGAACCTGGGCAAACATTCCCAGTGTTAAGGACAAAGATGTCCAACCCAGGTTACTTAACCCAGCAAAAATGTCAACATATAGTTGAAGGAGGAGAAAAACCTCCATGGCATAAACAACTTGAAGAATACATGTCTGGAAAACCAACCCTCAGAGAATACTTGAAGCAATTCCAAAGAACAGAAGAAAGGAGCAAACCAACCCCACGGCATCTGAAAGAGAAATCAATAATAAGCATCAACTGCAAAAGTAGAAACTGAACTCCAAACCACAAATGGAAAATAACAATTATAGTAAAGCTAAAAACATCTTCAGCATAAAAATATTAGAGATAATTCCTCTATAACTACTCGAAGAACATAGTTGAGAACATTAAGAGACCAAAACCATCGATTGCTGTCTACAAGAAACACATCAAACTCAAGGACAGGCACCACCTTAAAGGAAAGAAGGAAAAGAATATTCCAAGCAAAATGTTAACAAAAAGCAAGCAGGTGTTGCTATTTAATATCAGCAAAATAGACTTCAAGTGAAAGAACTCAGAAGAGACCAAAGAAGGCACACATTTTTATAAAGAAAAATTCGCAAAGAAGATTTCACAAATTAATGGAATATTATGCCCAAATTTGGTGACCAATCTTTATAAAAACAATTCTCCAGACCTACAAGTCACAGACTAACCCAGGTACATATAGTAGGGATTCAACACACACTGAGTCTTGGAAGGCAACAGACAAAAATAACAGAGAGACATCGAATCGTAATGATATGATACACAAAATGGACCTCAAATAGACCTCAACCTAATATTCCACCTAATACAGAGGAACACACGTTTCTACCAGCACCCACGGAAAATATTCTTCCAAAATCGACCACATACTGGGGACACAAGAAGACCAACCTCCACAAATACAAAAAGATTGAAATAATTTCATGCATTTTATCAGACCACAGGTGCAATAAAGCTCACATCAACACCCAGGACAAGCCCTCCTGCTACAAAGAACACATGGAGAATATAAACAACACACTCTCAATAATGAAATAGGTCAGGAAATGGATAAAGAAAGAATAAAAGCATTTCCTGGAACTGAATGACAATGACAATATTATCAACAACAAAACCTATGGGATCACCTTTAAAAGCAGTCCTAAGAGGGAAATTTTATAGCCTGGGTGCCTACATGAAAAAACAGAAAGAGCACAATTGAGTGATCTAGCAGTACAGTTAAAAGCACTTGAGAGTCTAACAACAGATGAACTCTAACACAACAGACAGGACAGAAATAACAAAAATCAGAGCAGAATCAATGAAATAAGTAAACAAAGGAAAACAATACACAAATCAATGAAGCCAAAAGTTTGGTTCTTTGAAAGAATAAACAAATCGACAGACCTCTAGCCCAGTTAACAAAAAGAAAAAGAAGGACAACTCCAAATCAATAACAATCCCATGATGAAAAGGGAGATATCACAACAGACAAGGAAAAAGATCCAGAAAATCATATGGGAATATTACAAGCACCTATATCTACAATGTTTGGAAAACCTAGAAGAAATGGATGAATATCTGAAATCATGGGAGTCACCCAAAGCCTCGACCAAGAAGAGATTGGCATGCTTAACATGTCCATAAACATAATGAAGAAATAGGAGGGATGTGTAAGGAAGGCTCTCAACTTAAAAAAAAGCCCGAGGCCCAGACTGTTTCACGGCAGCATTCTATAAACATTTCAAAAAGACAATTACCAACCATTAATTACTGAAAATGTTTAGAAAGATACAATCAGAGGGAATTCTCCCACAATTCCTTCGTATGAACCAGCATAGTCTTTTACCAAAACCAGGCAAAGATACAACTAAAAAAGGAGAATTATAGACCCATCTCATAATGAACACAGATGGCCAAAATTCTAAAACAGGATACTGGGCAAAATCTGCATACAGACCCACGTCAACGAAGACCATCCATCCATGACCTTAAGTTTGGATTTCATACCAGAGATGCAGGGATGGTTCAACATAAGACAAATCAATAAGACATCATCAAACACATAAACGGAATCAACAGACAAAAAAACACACACATCATCTCAATTATCCAAAAAAAAAAAAAACCCTTTGACAAAATCCAGAATCCCTTCATCTTAAATTCCTTGAAGGATTGGATTGCAGGGATCATTCCTCAAACTAATCAAGCCATATACATGGAAACCCCACAGCCTAAATCACCTAAACGGGGACATGACAGAAACATTCCCTTTAAAGGTAGGAACTCGGCAAGGCTGCCCCCTGTCACCACTCCTCTTCAAATATAGTGCTTGAAACACTTTGCTAGAGGCAATAAGGCAAAAAAACGAAATAAAAGAGTATGTAATTGGAAAAGGGGAAGTCTAGCTATCCCTATTTGCTGAGAATGATTTGTTTACTTAAGGGATTGCTAAAAACTCCACCAAGAAACCTCCTTTAGAAATGATTTAACAGCTTCAGCCAAAATGGCAGGATACAAAATTAAACCTAAAAAATCAATGGCCTTTTTTACACAAGAAACAAGCAACTGGAGAAGAGAATTAAAGGAGAACTTCCACACACAATAGCCTCAAAAACAATAAAATAAACTAGGCCACAAACTTAACCAAAGACACCAAAGGATCTCTACAGCAAAATTTTCAAACCTTTTAAAAAAAAAAATTGGAAGAAGACATCAGAAGGAGAGGAAAAACCTCCCATGCTCATGGATTCGGGAAAATTAACTTTGCTTAAAAATGTCAATTTACCAAAAACTCTTGCATAGATTTATGCACATTCCAATCAAAAATTCCCAAGAGTTTCTTCACAGGCTTAGAAAAAAAATACTTAAATTCATTTGGACAAAAAAAGACCCCGAATATCCAAAACAACCCTGAGCCGAAAAAAGCTACACAGGGGGAACTCAGTCCCACAGATTCAAAATATATGATAGGGCTATGGTCATAAAACAGCCTGTTACTGGCACAAAAACAGGAACCTTTTGACCAAGGGAAACAAAAACCAAAGATCCAAATCTGAGCACATACAATTTCAGTCCATCTTATATTTGCACAAGGGGCCAGAAGTCACAAGGAGAAAAAGATAACACTTCAGCATGTGGTTTGGCAAAATGGACTCACCACTTGTAGAAGAATGAATTAAATCCCCTACTCTCCGCCTGTACAAAAGTCAACTCCAGATGGATCAAAGACCTCAACTCACGTGAAACCCCAAACTCTGAAGGCGATAGAAGAAAAGTTGGCAGCAGGAATACAACGAAATAGGCTGGAAAGGACTTCCTTAAAATTCAGATCAGCAACTGGCAAGATTAATGTTGACAATTGACAAATGGGACCTCATTAATACACACAAGAAGCTTCTGTACATCAAAAGAAAACCAATTAAGGAAAGTGAAGACAAATCCACAGAGTGGTAGGATAAACCTTCACCGCAGATTACATATGACAAACATTTGAATTTTCCAGGAATATATAAAACTACTCAAAAAACAAAGGAAAATGAAAACAAATGACCCACTCAATACGATGGAGCAAAGAATTGGAACGAGACTTCAAAGTGAGGCAATTAGAGATATCTGAGGAACACCGTAAGAAGTGTTCAACATTCACTAATCATTAAGGAATGAAATCAAAACCACTTTAAGTATCATCTTACTCCAATATAGGCTTGGCTAGGATCAAAGAAAACCAATGACACCAGAGTGCGTGGAAGGTTGTGGGGAAGAGGGAACATCTCATCCAGTGCTGGTGGGAATTGTAAACTCGTAAGCCACTATGGAAAGCAATGTGGAGAACCTTTGGAAGACTTGGAATGAACTTAACCCCACCCCATCCCAGCCATACCACTCCTGGCATGTACCCTCAAGGACTCACCCCACTGTAAGAGATACATGCCACGGCCTTGTTTTATTTCAGCTCCTTTCACAATAGCAAGTAATGAAGCCAACGCCAATGCCCCTTAAACTGATGCAGTGGATAGAGAAAATGTGTACATCTACACATGGAGCTTTATGCATGCAGTAAAGAAAGGACCACCCACGAAGCTTTGCAGGGAAAAATGGCTGGAGCTAGAGGACATCATGCTGAGTCCGAGCAACCACAGTCCCCAGTAAAACAACGACGAATGGTATCCCTTATCTGTGGAGCCTAGTGCCATTACCTAGTTGTAAGTATTTCTTGTGTAAGCCCCCTGAGCTTTTGTCCAAAGCAGTTGGGAGTGATGCATATTGGAAACAACAACAACAACAACAACAACAACAGAAAGACTGAATCAAAGAACTGAGTAAAACAGTGAACTTCTGCTCAAAACAGTCAACTTCCTCAGGGAGATTATTGAGAAAGACTGAGAAAGAAATGAAAAGCATGTTTGGCAGAATGCATGAGCTCTGGCGGGGTGGGGCAATGGGCGGGAACACGGGTCTAGATTTGTTAAAAAAATAAAAATAAATTTATGTGAAAAAAAGAAAATATTTTTGTGAGTATCTACACATAGTGCTACAGAGTGAAGATACAATAAAGAGGAAAAATAGTTTCTGCTTTACAGAGAGGTTAAACATATACTACATATATTTTTTCATAACCCCAAACTGTTCCAAAACAATTTATTTACTTAATCCTTAGAAGAGCATAATGAAGAGGCTGATAGTATTATGTACTTCTTTCAGATAAAGAAACTAGGGCCACAGAGAGGTTAAGTTTCTTGCCAGCAAACACAAACTGATCTGTCAGTCAACTTGCAAATCCAGACAGTCTGCATTGATACACTATAAAGCTAAGTAATTTAAAACTTATATTTTTAATAAATGCTAAGATTTGGAAAAGCTTATTCTGTTCTGAATGTGTGCTTCACACAAAAAAAGAATGATATCACAATAAGGATGATGTAAGGGTAGGAATGAGGTCACAATAGATATGAGGTCACAGTAGGGATGAGATCATAATAGGGTTGTGGTCACACTAGGGATTGGTTCTCACTACAGATATGGGGTCACAGTAGGAATGAGGTCACAATAGGAATGAGATCATTGTATGAAGGAGGTCACAGTAAGGATAATGTCATAGTAAGTATGATGCTACAGTAGGAATGAGGTCAGATTAGATATATGATCAGATTAGGAATGAGGTCACTGGAGGAATTAGGTCAGAGTACAGATGATATCACAGTAGGAATAAGGTCATATTAGATAGGAGGTTCCAGTAGGTATCAGGTCATAATAGGGATGAGGTCACAGTAAAGCTGAGGTCACAGTAGGGAGGAGTTACAAAGGTGGGTGAAATCATAGTAGGGATAAGGTCACAGTGGGGATGACTTAACATTAGGGATGAGGTCAAAGTTGGAAAGAGGACACAGTAGTGGTGAGGTCACAGAGGGATCATGTCACACTAGGAATGAGGTCTTATTAGACATGAGGTCACATTTGGAATAAGGTCATAATAGAGATGAGGTCACATTAGAGAAGAGGTCACTCTGAGGGTGAGGACACACTAGTGATGAGGTACTGGGACAAATGAGGTGACAGTAGATATAAGGTCACAGTGGGGATTAAATAAAATTAGGGATGTGGTCAAAAGAATGAGGTAACAGTAGGGATGAGTTCAATTCAGGGATGAGGTCACAGTAGGGATGAGGTTACTGTAAAGATATGTTAACACTGGGGATGTGGTACCAATAGAGATGAAGTCACAATAGAGGTGAGGTCACAGTCCGGATGAGGTCATTTTCAGAATGAGCTCACAGTACTGATGATGCCACACAAGGCATACCGTAACAGTGAGGATGATGTCACAATAAGGGTGATGTCAGAGGAAGAATGAGGATATATTAGATATGAGGTCACAGAAGGGAAGATGTCACTGTGGGAATAAGGTCACAGTAAGGAGGATGTCACAAAAAAGATGATGTTACAGTAGGAATGATGTCACAATAGATATGAGGTCACATTAGGGATGAGGTCATAGGTTTGCAGTCATACTAGGCATGACCTCTCACTACATATGAAGTCACAATATAAATGAGGTCATAGTAGGTATGAGGTCACACTAGGGATGAGGTCATCATTGAAATGATGTGACTGCAAGGATGATATCACAGTAAGAATGAAGACACAGGAGGAATGAGGTCATATAAGATAGGAGGTCACAGGAAGTATGAAATGCCTGTAGGGATAAGGTCACAGTAAGGATGATGTCACAATAAGAATGACATCAAAGGAGGAATGAGGTAACAATAGATATGAGGTCACAGTACAGATGCTATCACAGGAAGAATGAAGTCATAGTAGATATGAGGTCAGTGTAGGAACGAGGTCATAATATGGATGAGGTCACATTAGAGATGAGGTCACATGGGCTGATATTACAGTACGGATGAGTTACAGGAATGGCGGAGGTCACAGTAGGGTTAAGGTCACAATGGAAATGACTTAACATTAGGGATGATGTCACAGTTTGGATGAGTTTTCAGCAGGTGTGAGGAAACAAGAGGGATGATGTCACTTCTGGGATGAGTTCACACTAAGGATGAGGTGAAAGAAAGGATTAGTACACACTAGGGATGAGATTACATTTGTGCTGTGGTTACAGTATAGAAGAGTTGCCAGTAGGGTGAGTTCACATTAGGAATGAGGTCATATGGGATATGAGGTCAGAGTAGTTATGAGATCACTGTAGGATTGAAGTCACAATTAGCATGATGTCATAGTAAGGATAATGTCACAGTAGAAATGACATGTTAGAAATGAAGTAGTAAGAGTGATGATACCACACTAGGAATGAGGTCATATTAGATATGAGGTCACAGTTGGGATGATATCAGACAAGGAATGAGGTCATATTAGATATAAGGTCACAGTACAAATGAGGTCACATTAGAGATGTGGTCACACTAGGGCTGAGGTCACACATTTGATAAGTTACTGAGATGGATGAGGTTACAGTAAGGATAAGGTCACAGTAGTGATGATATAATATTAAGGATGAGGACACAGTATGGATGATGTCAGAGCAGAGATGAGGTCACAGGAGGGATAAGGTCATTTTAAGGATGAGATAACACTGGGAATGATTTCACAATTTGGATGAAGTCACAATAGGTGACAGTAGGGATGAGGTCATTGTAGAAAAGAGGTCGCAGAATGAATGATGTGACAGTGAGAATGAGGTCATATTAGATATGAGGTCAGAATGGGGATGAGGTCAGTGTAGGTATAAGTTCACAGTAAGCATAATGTCAGGGTAAGAATTATGTCACATTAGGAATGCAGTCATATTAGATATGAAGACACAATTGGGATGATGTCACAGTAGGAATATAGTTACATAAGAATGATATCACCATAAGTATAATGATACAGGAGGAATGAGGTCACATTACATATGAGGTCACAGGAGGAATGGTGTGACTGTAGGAACAAGGTCACAGTAAAATATCTCAATAATGATGATGTCACATTAGGAATGTGCTCACAATAGCTATGAGCTCACAGAAGGGATGAGGGCATATAGGGTGGAGGTCACACTAGGGATGAATTCTCACTACAGATGAAGTCACAATTGAGATGAGTTCAGATTTGGGATGAGGTCACAATAGGTATGAGGTCATTGTATCAAGGAGATCACGGTAAGGATGATGTCTTAGTAAGCATGATGTCACAGTAAGAACAAGGTCTAATAAGATATGAGGTCAGAGTAGGAATGAAGACACTGTAAGAATGAGGTCCAAATACCAATGATGTCACAGTAGAAATGAAGTCACAGTAGGCATGAGATCATAGCAGGGATGAGGTCACATTAGAGATTAGGTCACACTAGGGCTGAGGTCACATTAGCAATGAGATACTCAGATTCATTATGCCACAGTAGGGGTAAGGTCACAGTGGAGAGGACATAACATAAGGGATGAGTTCACCATTGGGATGAGTTCACAGTAGAGATGAGGTAACAAGAGGGATGATGTCACACTAGAGTTGAGATCACACTAGGGATGAGGCCACAGTAGGAATTAAGCCACATTAAGGATGAAATCACAGTAGGATTGTGGTTACAGAATAGATGAGTTCACAGTACAGATGAGGTTACACTAAGAATTAGGACATATGGGATATGAGGTCAGAATAGTGATGAGGTCAATTTAGGAATGGGTTCACAGTACATATTATGTCACTCTAGTAATGAAGTCACATTAGAGATGAGGACACGCTAGGTCTGAGGACACACTGGGATGGATGAGGTCACAGAATTAATAAGCTCATGGTGGGGATGACATAACATTAGGGATGAGGTCACAGTAGGAATGAGGTCACTGTCAGTATGAGTTAACACTGAGGATGAGGTCAGCATGGAGATGAGGTCACAATAGAGATGAAGTCACAATAGGAATGAGGTCATTGTGGCAATGCGTTCACAGTAAGGATGTATTCATAGTAGCAATGAGGTCATATTTGATATGAAGTCACAGTAAGGAAGATGTCACTATAGGAATAAGATCAGAGTAAGGATGATGTCAGTGTAAAAATGATGTCAGATTAGGGATGAGGTCACAGTGGGGGCAATATAACATTACGTAAGAGAGCACAGTAGGGGTGAGGGCACAGTGAGGATGATATCAGAACAGGTAAGAGGTAATTGTAGGGATGAACTAACACTGGGTATGAGGTCACAAGTGGTACAAGCTCACAACACAGTTGAGGTCATTTTAGGAATGAGGTCTCAGTAAGGATAATATCAGTGAAGGAGTGAGGACATATTAGATATG
Source organism: Rhizomys pruinosus (assembly GCA_009823505.1). NCBI lineage: Eukaryota > Metazoa > Chordata > Mammalia > Rodentia > Spalacidae > Rhizomys > Rhizomys pruinosus. The sequence continues at coordinate 2,588,087 of VZQC01014308.1, forward strand.
AGGACATAGTAGGGATGAGGCAGTGTAGGAATGAGTTCATAGTAGAGATGATGTCAGAGTAGAAATGAGGTAACAGAGACATGAGGTCACAGTAGGGATGAGGTCATTGTGAGAATGAGGTCACAGGAAGGATGTAGTAATAGAAGAAATCAGGTAATAATAGATATGAAGTCACAGTAGGAATGATGTGACTGTAAAAGTAATATCACAGTAAGGATGAATTCACAATAAGAATGATGTAACAGTAGGAATGAGGTCACAATAGATGAGGTCACAGTAGAGATCAGGTCATACTAGGGTTGAGGTCACACTAGGGATGAGTTCTCACTACAGATGAAGTCACAACTGAGATGAGTTCATAGTACAGATGAGGTCATTATATGAATGAGGTGACAGTAAGGATGATGTCACAGTAAGAATGAGGTCATATTAGATATGAGTTAAGAGTATGGATGAGGTCACTCTAAGAATAAGATCACAGTATAGATGATGTTACAGAAGAATACAGTCATATTAGCTATGAGGTCATAGTAGAGATGAGGTCACACTATATCTGAAGTCACACTAGTGATATGTTACTGGGATGGATGAAGTCACAATAGGGATAAGGTTACAGTGGGGATAATATAACATTAGTTATGAGGACACAGTATGTCACAGTAGTTCAGAACAGGGATCAGGTCACAATAAGTATGAGGTCAGAGTAAGAATGATGTCAGTGTGGGAAAGAGGTCATATTAGATATGAAGTCAGAGTAGGGATGAGGTCACTGTAGGAAGGAGGTCACAGTATAGATGATGTCACAGTAGGATGAGGTCATATTATATTTGAAGACAGAGTAGGGATGAGAGCAGTGTAGAAAGAGACCACAATATTCATGATGTCAGGATAAGGATAACCTCACAGTAGGAATGATATCATATTATATATGAAGTCCATAGTAAGGAAGATGTAACTGTAGCCATAATGTGACAATAAGGATGATGTCACAGTAGGAATGAGGTAATAATAGATGTGAGTTCACAGTAGGGATGATGTAATATTAGAGATGAGGTCACACAGGATGAATTATCACTACAGATGATGTCACAATAGAGATGATGTCACATGAGGTCACACATATGAAGTCAGGGTAGGGTTAAAGTCACTGTAGGAAGAAGGCCATAGTACATATGATGTCACAATAGGATGAGGTCATATTATATATGAGGTCACAGTAGGGATGAGGTCAGAATAGGTATGTGTACACATTAGAGATGAGGTCACACTTTGGCTGAGGTCACACTAGTGATGAGTTACTGGGATGAATGTGGTAACAGGATGGCCAAGGCCACAGTGGGTATTAGGTCAAAATAAGGATGAGTTCAGAAGAGTGGTGTTGTTACAGTAGGAATGAGCTCATTGTAGGGATGAGTTAACAATGTGGATGTGGTCAAAATAAAGTTGAGGTCAACGTTAGGCTGAGGTAACAATAGGGATAATTTCCAAACATGAATGAGGTCACAGTAGGGATGAGGTCATTAAAGGTAAGCGTTAACATCTGGGATGAGGTCACAATAGGATAAAATCACAATAAAGATGAGGTGACAGGAGGGATGAAGTCATTTTAGTAATGGGCTCAAATAAGAATGATGTCACAAAAAGAATGAGGTTATATTAGATATGTAGTCAGAGTTGGGATGCAGTAACTGTTAGAATGAGTTCATAGTAAGCATGATGTCAGTGTAAGATTGATATCAAAGTAGGAATGAGATCATATTAGATATGAAGACAAAGTAGGGATGATATGACTGTAGAATAAAATTACAATAAGGATGATGTCACAATAAGGATTATGTAAGAAGATAAATGGGGCAGAGTAGGGATGAGGTCACTGTAGGAATAAAATCAAGGTAACGATGATATCACAGTAGGAATGATGTCATATTACATATGAGGTCAATGTACGGGTGAGGTCATAATACGGATGAGGTCACACTAGTGAGGAGTTACAGGGATGTATGTGGTAACAGTAGGAATAAGGTCACATTGGGTATGATATGACATTATGCATAAGTTAACAGTACATATGAGGTCCCAGTAGGGATGAGTTCAGAGCAGAGATGAGGTCCCAGTAGGGATGAGGTCACAGTAGGGATGAGTTAAGAGCAGGGATGAGGTTGCAATAGGGATGAGGACACTGTAGTGATCTCACTGGGGATGAGGTCACAATAGGGATGAGGTGTCAATAAAGATGATGTCACGGTAGGGATGAAATCATAGTAAGGTTGCAGTCAAACTAGGGATGGGTTCTCACTATAGAAATGAGGTCACATTAGGAATGAATTCATATTACATATGAGGACAAAGTATGGATGATGTCACTCAGTATAGGAATAAGGTGACAGAAAGGATGATGTCATAATAAGGATGACATCACTGGAGGAATGAAATCATATTATATATATAATATATATATATATGTATATATATACATATATATATATATTATATATGTATATATATGCATATATGTATATATATATATTATATATATGAAGTAACACTAGGGATGATGAGAGAGTAGAAATGAGGTTATAGTAAGAATGATGTCACAATAAGAATGATGTCACAGTAGGAATGAGGTCCATGAGGTTGGAGTAGGTATGAGGTCTCATTGGAGATGAGGTCACACTAGGGCTAAGGTCAGAGTAGGGATGAGTTACAGGATCTGATGAGGTCACAGTAGGGATGAGGTCACTGTGGGAATAACATAGCATTTATGATGATGTCACAGTAGGTGTGTCTGGTCACATTGGGTTGAGTTCAGAACAGGGATGAGATCACAGTAGGGAAGAGTTAACACCTTGGATGAGGTCACAATAGGGACGAGTTTGTTAGGCTCAAACACACTCATGCAAGAAAAGTGCCAGGGGGCTACAAATAGTTGTAGATATAAGTTTAATTGAAGGTTAGTTACAACCAAGCAGAAACGAAGCCACAACAACCAACAACCAAGACAGAATAGATAAAGCAGACGATGTGTTGGGCTGAGCACACTCCCATGAGACTGGAGGGCAGCGGCCTCAACACCCAATTTCCCTTAGCTTTTAGACCCATTTAGGGGTTTCCATCATAGTCATGGTGACTCCTCCTCTGATTGATAGTATCTTGGTTACAGATCAATCAGTTTTTTTATTATATGTATTCACCTGCTCTGGACTCTTTGTTCTATTGTTTTACCTGGTCTGGACCTTCTGTTCTCATAAAGCATTTAACTCTATGCTTTTTGGCAGAAGTTAAATTACTCTACTAACAAAGGATTGAATTATCTATGCCAGGCCTTTGTTTGTCCTTTTGTAAAACTCTGGGGTGAACTCTAGGCCAAGATGGAGCTGACCAACCTAAAATGGAGTCAGCTTGGTCCTCACAAGTTCACAGTAGAGATTACATCACAATAGGTATGAGGTTATTGTAGGAAAGAGGTCAGAATAAAGATGATGTCTCAGTAGGAATGAGATCATATAAGATATGAGGTCAGAATAGTCATGAGGTCAGTGTAGGAATGAGGTCACAGTAAGCATGATGTCAGAATAAGGATGTTGTCACAGTAGGAATGAGGTCATTTTAGATATGAGGTCAGAGTAAGAATGAGGTCACAGTACAGATGATGTCACAGTAGGAATGAGGTCATATTAGAGATGTGGTCAGATTAGGAATGAGGTCACTGTAGGGATGAGGTCACCATTCAGATAATGTCACAGTAAGAATGAGGCCATATTAGATATGAGGTCACAGTAGGGATGAAGACAGAGTAGGATGATTTTGACCATGGATGAGGTCACAGTAAGGATGAGGTCACAGAAAAGATGAGGTCATAGTAAAGATGAGTTCATTGTACATTTGCATTCACACTATATATGAGTTCTCATTAAAGATGAAGTCACAATAGAAATGAGGTTACAGTAGAGATGAAGTCAGAGTAGGGATGAGGTCATTGTAGGAATAGGATCACAGTAAGGATGATGTCATATTAAGGATGATGTCAAAGTAGGAATGAGGTCATATTAGATATGTGGTCATATTATTGATGAGGTCACTGTCGGAATGAGGTCACAGCACAGGCGATGTCACAGTAGGAATTAGGTCATATTAGATATGAGATCACAGTAAGTCTGAAGTCAGAGTAGAGATGAGTTACCAGGATTTATGAAGTCACAGCAGGGATGAGGGCATAGTAGGGGTGAGGTAACAGTGTGGATGAGGTCACAATAGGGATTAGATCACAGAAGAGATGTGGTCATTGTAGGAATGAGGTCACAAGCAGAATGAGATCATATTAGATATGACATCAGATTAAGGATAAGGTCAGTGTAGGAGTAAGGTCACATTAAGCATCATGTCAAAATAAGTATGATGTCATATTTGGAATGAGGATATATTAGATATGGAGTCACAGTAAGGATGAGGTGATAGTACAAATATGGTCAGAGTAATGATAATGTCACAGTAAGGATAAGGTCAGAATTAGAATGAGGTCATATTACATATGACAGTAGAGATCATGTGACTGTAGTAATATTCTCAGTGTAAAAATGATGCCACAATCAGGATGATGTCACAGTAGGAATGAGGTCACAATAGAAATTAGGTCACTCTATGTATGAGGTCATAATAGGATTGAGGTCACACTAGGGATGATTTCTCACTACAGATGAATTCAAAAGAGAGATGTGATCACATCAGGAATTAGGTAACTGTAGGTTTAAGTTCATTGTAGGAATGAGGTCACAACAATGATGATATCATAACAATGATGATATCACAGCAGGAATGAGGTAATATTAGATATTATGTTAGAGAAGGGCTGAGGTAACAGTACAGATGAGTTACCAGGATGGATGGGGTCACAGTAGTTATAAGGTCTCTTTTGGGATGAGTTCAGAGCAGGGATAAGGAAACCGAAGGGATGAGATAACAATGTGGATGAGGTCACAATAAGGATGAGGTCACAATAGGTATGAGTTCATTGTAGAAATGAAGTCACTGTAAGTATGATATCAAAGTAGGAATGAGGTCATATTAGATATGAGGTAAGAGTAGCACTGAGATAAATATATGTCACAGTACATATGATGTCACTGTGGAGAGCGGGCATTGGCCAAAATGGCGCCTTGGACCCTGGCCAGGTCTTATGATCGCCTGATTGTTGTCTGACTGCCCAGCTCATTCCCCAGCCAATAAGAGAACGCTAAACCTGAGCCCTCATTAGCATGTCCACTGACTTCCGTATATTGTGCATACCGCTTACAGACCAATGAGAGACTGCCATGATGCTCGCACCCTAGCAGGAGGTGGGGTTGAGGGAAGAGATTATTAGTAGGGGACACTGGAAGGGGGAAGAGAGAGTTGGTGTAAGAGTTGCCTGAATAAACTGTGTCTGGAAGAACAAGAGTGTGTCCTCTCCTTTTTCCTGCCGGCTGGAAACAGAGAGCGGCGAGGAGAGCGACATGTCACATAAGGAATAAGGTCATATTAGATATGATGTCACAGTAGGTATGAGGTCAGAGTGGGAATGAGGTCGCATTGGATACGAAGTCAAACTAGGGCTGAGGTCTCACTAGTGAGTAGTTACTAGGATGGAGGGCGTCACAGAAGGAATAATGTCACAGTGCTGATGACCTTACATGTGTTCACAATAGGGATGATGTCATGAGAGGGCTGATATCACACTGGGGATGAATTCACACTAGGTAGGAGGACAAAGAAGGGATTAGGACACACTAGGGATGAAATCACAGTAGGGTTGTGGTAACAATAGAGATGACTTCACTCTCAGAATGAGGTCATATGGGATATGAGGTCAGAGTATTTAGGAGGTCACTGTAGGAATGAAGTCACATTACAGATGATGTCACACTATGTATGAGGTCAAATTAGGTATGAGGTCACAATTGAAATGAGATGACACTAGGAATGAGGTCACATTCGAATTGAAGTCAACCTAGGGCTGAGGTCTCACTAGTGTGGTGTTACCAGGATGGATGAAGTCAGAGTAAGGATAAGGTCACACTAGGGATGAAATAGCATTGGGGATGAGGTCATAGTAGAGATGGTTTAACATCATGGATGACATCACAATAAGTATGAGGTAACAATAGAGATAAGGTCAGAGTAGCAATGATATCAGTGTAAGAATTAGGTCACAGTACAGATGATGTCACCTTAGGAATGAGGTCATGTTAGATATGAAGTCATAGTTGGGATGAAGTCACTGTAGGCATAAAGTCGCAGGAAGTATGATGTCATAATAAGTATGATGTCACAGTAGGAATGACGTCATATTAGATATAAGGTCACATTAGGGATGAATTGACTGTAACAATAAGGTCAACACAAGGATGATGACACAATGAGTGTTATGTCACAGTAGGAATGAGGTCATATTAGATATGAGGTTAGAGTATGGATGAGGTCAATGTAGGCATGACATTATACTAAAAATAAAGTCACAGTAGGAATGAGGTCATATTAAATATGAGGTCACAGTTGGGATGAGGTCATAGTAGGCATGAGGTCACATTAGAAATGAGGACACACTAGGGCTGAGGTCACAATTTAATGAGTTACCAGAATGTGTGAGGTCACAGTAGTGATAAAGTCACAGTGAGTATGAAATAACATTAGGGATGAGGTCACAGTAGGGATGAGTTCAGAGCAGGGATGAGGTCACAACAGGAATAGGGTCACAATACTGATGAGGTAACAGTAAGGATGAGGTCATTTTAGACATGATGTCACAGTAGGAATGAGGACATATTAGATGTGAGGTCAGAGTAGGGATGTGCTCAGTGTAGGAATGAGGTCTCAGGAACCATGATGATGCAAGAGTAAGGNGGACACTGGAAGGGGGAAGAGAGAGTTGGTGTAAGAGTTGCCTGAATAAACTGTGTCTGGAAGAACAAGAGTGTGTCCTCTCCTTTTTCCTGCCGGCCGGGAACAGAGAGCGGTGAGGAGAGTGATAAGTGGTGGCCCGGACAGGGAACCTTCGTCGGTGCGAGCACGGTTCAGAACCAGACACAGGCAGGTGGGCTAGCTGGCAAGTTCCCAGGTAAGGTGGGACTATAAGGTTCTCGGAAGTAGAGACCATGGGGAATTCAAATTCAATGCGGCCAATGCATGATACCTTAAAGGAACTGCTGAAAGTGAAAGGAATTGGCATAAAGACCCAAATTTTAGATGAGTTCTTAAGAGACCAGAAACCTCACACCACATTGCTGGGAAAAGTTGGGAGGGGACCTAATGTTTGCTGAGGAACAAGGAATTCTGCAGAGAGGTGTAATTCCAATTTGGAAATTAATAGGAAATTGCTTGGGCGATGAAGGGAGCTGCACAGCAGAAATAAAAAAAGGGGAAGAACTTCTACAACAGCTAAAAGAGGAACAGGCGCCACCCAAGGGAGTTGAGGACAAAGAGCAGGATATGTCAGCTGATGAGTTGGAGAGTTTGGTAGAAAGCATGGAGCAAGTGAAGGTTAGCATACAGCCGGCAGCCCCGGGACCTCCGCTACTGCCAACGGCCCCGGGACCCCCTCCGCCTTTTGCGGTACCTGGCACTTTGTTTCATACGGAGTGCTGGAGGGAGGTAGCCGCTCAAAATCCAGCCCTATGTTTTCCAGTCTTCCAAAACCAACAGGACAATAACCGTTATCATGAGCCACTCGATTTTAAAATCATAAAAAATATAGTGGAAAGTGTGCGCTCATATGGAGTGACTACCGCTTACGTGATTTCACAGGTAGAGAATCTCCACAGGTATTGCATGACCCCTGGCGATTGGCAAAATTTAGCCCGAGCCTGTTTGTCACTGGGGCAATACCTAGATTGGAAAGCTATGTGTCTAGAGTTGGCTTATGATCAGGCCACGCAAAACCAGGCCAACAACCAGCCTGCCTGGGATGTCGATATGTTAATGGGGCAAGGACGCTTCGCTAATCAACAAATTAATTATCCTGCCCAAGTATACAATCAGATTAATTATATGGGAACCAGGGCATGGAAAAAATTGCCCAACCGAGGGGAAGTCACCGGAAATTTGACCAAAATAATACAAGGACCAACAGAGCCATTTTCTGATTTTGTGGTAAGAATGGTGGAGGCAGCAGGAAAAGTATTTGGTGACCCTGACACTGCCATGCTGCTTGTTAAACAATTGGTATTTGAACAATGTACAAAGGAGTGTAGGCAGGCAATAAATCCTTACAAAAATAAAGGCTTTGAAGTGTGGATGAAGGTCTGTCGGGAATTAGGTGGCCCTCTTACCAATTCTGGCCTAGTGGCTGCAGTCATACAAATGGCAAAAGGACAGATGGGAATGGGGTGGCGAGGGTGCTTCCAATGTGGGGACCCTGGTCACATGAAAAGAGATGGTCCACAAAGGAGAGAGGTGGGTGGTGCTCGGCAGAAGGCACCCCCCATGCCAAAATTGTGCCCAAGATGCAAAAAGGGGAACCATTGGGCACCTGAATGCAGATCAATCAAAGATATCAATGGCAGGCCACTCCCACCTTTTAATGGTCGCTCTTCTGAGTCGAATGCCCCACAGGCTTTGCAAAAAAACTGGAGGAGGGCCCAGCAGCCTCAGGGCTCTCAAATATATGGGGCTATGGAGGAGGGATTGTGGCCCAGCCTCAGACCACCCATGCACTGGGCATGGCCAAGAGAGCTACCAAAGGGAGCGCAGGACTTGACCTCAGTTCCACCACCAGACTCGTATTAACCCCAAGACAAGGAGTACAAGTGGTGGAAACAGATTTCCATGGCCCCTTACCTAAAGAGACTGTGGGCATCATAATAGGTCGCGGTACTGCAGCCTTAAAAGGCCTGATTGTTCATCCTGGAGTTGTCGATTCTGACTATACAGGGGTAGTTAAGATCATGGTGTCCTCACCAACAGGAATTACGGCCATCTCTCCAGGAGATAAGATTGCATAATTCCTTTTGTTGCCCAGCCTGCACTCTCAATTCCCGTGTAAAAATAAAGACAGGGAGAATAAGGCGTTTGGTTCCTCTGGAGACCCAGGCATATATCTTGCCTTAAATTTGGATCAGAGTCCAGTCGTCTCTTTGACTGTGGAAGGAAAGTTTATAACAGGTCTCTTGGACACTGGTGCAGATAGATCCATAATAAGTTCAAGGGACTGGCCTAGAGGCTGGCCATTACAGCAGTCCGCTCAAACATTACAAGGTCTGGGATATCCCAAAGCACCACAACTCAGTGCCAGAGAGTTATCTTGGAGAAACCATGAAGGACAGTCAGGATTGTTTCAACCATATGTTTTGGAGGTTCTGATTTCTCTATGGGGTCGTGATCTTCTTGAACAGATGGGGTTTCAGCTTACCAATGAAGTTCAGTATAGCCCTCAATCATACAACATTATGCAAAGGATGGGACATGTGCCAGGTAAGGGTTTGGGAAAACAGCTGCAGGGCCGAGTGTCTCCAGTTATTGCCTCAAAACGCAGCAGAAGGCAAGGTTTGGGTTTTCCCTAGGGGCCACTGAGGATATGGTGCCCATTACATGGAAAACTGAGGAACCTGTATGGGTTTCTCAGTGGCCGCTACGCTCGGAAAAGATCAAAGCAGCACAAGAACTGGTCGAGGAGCAGCTTGAACTAGGGCACATTCGCTCCTCCACCTCTCCGTGGAACACTGGACTGCCCAGCCTGCTAGCTGAAGGCAATGATTCAGTTGATAAGGCGTCCAGAGCTCTGATGTGTTTTCTCTCCTCCCCTCAGGAACTTGCACGCACCTTTCACTCCCGCTTCGTTGGGGGCTGATGACAGTGTTCCCTAAACCTATCCCAGTCACCCATTCAGTGCAAGTATTCCCCTGCCTTTTTACAACCAATGATAACATGGAGGTCTCTTCTTTTTTTTTTTTTTACCATTAGATGACACATTAGCAGCAGTACCAGAGACCATACACCTGTCCCTAAACGGATTTCTGTGCTTCCAACTGATTACTAACATATCCTAGGACAGTGATTGTGTACGTATGTATAACCAGACAGGAGGCTGGTTTGATGCACACCCTCTGGGGACCTGCCGGTCCAATGCCACATGGCTCAGGGGAGCTTGGCCAGGAAATACTAAGTACCTCTATAATGATCAGCTCGACGTGCTTATACAGATAGCACAGTTGGGGTGTGAATGGAGACATTCTGGGCTCTGTATTACCTCTGTACCTTTTCAGAATCTGAGCCATGCAGCTAATCTATCATGCAGTCTCTCACATCATTTAACAGGAAACTGGTCCGGCGAACTTGACTCTCTATTGGAAGAACTCCGCTCATCCAACATGCACATCAACTCTACACGAGTGGACTTGTCCATGTCTGAGGGTTTTATCTCCTGGATGTTGAAGGCGGTGTCTCACCTACAGCAGTGGGCTGGAATAGCGGGTTTGGGTTGCAGTATAATCCTGCACAGGTCATTGTGTCTGTGGTGTCTGACGCACATGCGGAACAATCAGCACAGAGAAAGAGTGTTCTTCGTGCAGGCTCTTGCCGCTATTGAACTGGGTAGTTCACCTCAAGTTTGGCTTAGCATGCTAGAGAAGTAGTCAAAGACGGGTAAGACCCACTGTATGTATTACCAACCTAAGGCAGGGAACAAACCTATGCTGTTTGTTTGACCCCATGACGGGTAAGGAATACCTCTGCAGGGGCAACATAAGACATGCATTCTCTCTGCCATATTATAAAAGAAAGGGGGAGATGTGGAGAGCAGGCATTGGCAAAAATGGCACCTTGGACCTTGGCCAGGTCTTATGATCGCCTGATTGTTGCCTGACTGCCCAGCTCATTCCCCAGCCAATAAGAGAACGCCAAACCTGAGCCCTCATTAGCATGTCCGCTGACTTCCGTATATTGTGCATACCGCTTACAGACCAATGAGAGACTGCCACGGTGCTCGCACCCTAGCAGGAGGCGGGGTTGAGGGAAGAGATTATTAGTAGGAGACACTGGAAGGGGGAAGAGAGAGTTGGTGTAAGAGTTGCCTGAATAAACTGTGTCTGGAAGAACAAGAGTGTGTCCTCTCCTTTTTCCTGCCGGCTGGAAACAGAGAGCGGCGAGGAGAGCGACATGTCACATAAGGAATAAGGTCATATTAGATATGATGTCACAGTAGGTATGAGGTCAGAGTGGGAATGAGGTCGCATTGGATACGAAGTCAAACTAGGGCTGAGGTCTCACTAGTGAGTAGTTACTAGGATGGAGGGCGTCACAGAAGGAATAATGTCACAGTGCTGATGACCTTACATGTGTTCACAATAGGGATGATGTCATGAGAGGGCTGATATCACACTGGGGATGAATTCACACTAGGTAGGAGGACAAAGAAGGGATTAGGACACACTAGGGATGAAATCACAGTAGGGTTGTGGTAACAATAGAGATGACTTCACTCTCAGAATGAGGTCATATGGGATATGAGGTCAGAGTATTTAGGAGGTCACTGTAGGAATGAAGTCACATTACAGATGATGTCACACTATGTATGAGGTCAAATTAGGTATGAGGTCACAATTGAAATGAGATGACACTAGGAATGAGGTCACATTCGAATTGAAGTCAACCTAGGGCTGAGGTCTCACTAGTGTGGTGTTACCAGGATGGATGAAGTCAGAGTAAGGATAAGGTCACACTAGGGATGAAATAGCATTGGGGATGAGGTCATAGTAGAGATGGTTTAACATCATGGATGACATCACAATAAGTATGAGGTAACAATAGAGATAAGGTCAGAGTAGCAATGATATCAGTGTAAGAATTAGGTCACAGTACAGATGATGTCACCTTAGGAATGAGGTCATGTTAGATATGAAGTCATAGTTGGGATGAAGTCACTGTAGGCATAAAGTCGCAGGAAGTATGATGTCATAATAAGTATGATGTCACAGTAGGAATGACGTCATATTAGATATAAGGTCACATTAGGGATGAATTGACTGTAACAATAAGGTCAACACAAGGATGATGACACAATGAGTGTTATGTCACAGTAGGAATGAGGTCATATTAGATATGAGGTTAGAGTATGGATGAGGTCAATGTAGGCATGACATTATACTAAAAATAAAGTCACAGTAGGAATGAGGTCATATTAAATATGAGGTCACAGTTGGGATGAGGTCATAGTAGGCATGAGGTCACATTAGAAATGAGGACACACTAGGGCTGAGGTCACAATTTAATGAGTTACCAGAATGTGTGAGGTCACAGTAGTGATAAAGTCACAGTGAGTATGAAATAACATTAGGGATGAGGTCACAGTAGGGATGAGTTCAGAGCAGGGATGAGGTCACAACAGGAATAGGGTCACAATACTGATGAGGTAACAGTAAGGATGAGGTCATTTTAGACATGATGTCACAGTAGGAATGAGGACATATTAGATGTGAGGTCAGAGTAGGGATGTGCTCAGTGTAGGAATGAGGTCTCAGGAACCATGATGATGCAAGAGTAAGGATGATATCACATTAGGAATGAGATCATATTAGATATGAAGTCACAGTAGTTATGATGCCACTGTAGGAATGAAGTCACAATGGAAATGAGAGTAGGGATGAGGTTACAGTAGGTATGAGGTCATTGTAGAAATGAAGTCATAGTAACTACGTCATACTAAGAACGATGTCACAGGGGGAGTGAGGTCATAATGCATATGAGTTCACAGTAGGAGTGAGGTCACTTAAAGAAAGAGATCACCATACAGATGATGTAACAGTAAGAATGATGTCATATTAGATATGCAGTCACAGTAGTTATGAGATCATAGTAAGGATGAGGTATTATTAGAGATGAAGTCACAATAGGGTTGAGGTCAAAGCAGGGAAGTGATACCAGAATAGGTGAGGTCACAGTAGGAATAAGGACCCAGAGGAGATGAAGTAACATTAGTCATGTTGTCACACTCAGTATGAGTTCACGGTAGTGATGAGGTGAAAATAGGGATGAGGTGACACGAGGGATGAGTTAACACTAAGGATGAAGTCACAGGAAGGATTAGGACACACTAGGGATGAGATCAGAGTAGGGTTGTGGTTAAGGTAGAGATTAGTTCACAGTATGGATGAGGTCAGAGTAAGAATGAGGTTATATGGGACATAAGGTCAGAGTTATGATGAGATCACTGAAGGAATGATGTTACAGTACACATGTCACACTAGGAATGAAATCACATTAGATATGAGGTCATAGTAGGGATGAGGTCACATTAGAGATCAGGTCACATTAGGGCTGAGGACACACTATTGTTGAGTTACATGATGGATGAGAAATCAGTAGGGAAAAGGTCACAGTCAGGATGATATAATACTAGGAATGAGGTCACAGTAAGGATGAGGACACAGTAGGGATGAGCTCAGAGAAGGGATGAGGTCACAGTAAGGAAGATGTCACTATAGAAATGAGTTAACACTGGGAATGAGGTCACAATACAGATGAGGTCACAATACAGATGGGGTTGTAGTTGGGATGAGGTCATTGTGGTAAGGATGATGTCACAGTATGAATGAGTTCACAATAGATATGAGGTCACCGTATGGATGAGGTCATAGAATGTTGAGGAGAAAGTAGGGATGAGTTTTCATTACAGATTAAGTCACAATAGAAATGAGGTATTAATTCAATGAAGGAATGAGGACACATTGAGGATGTCATGTACAGATGATGTCACAGTAGAAATGAAGTCATATTAGATATAAGGTCAGAGTAGGGAGGAGGTCACTGTAGGAATGAGGTCACAGAAGACATGATGTCACAGTAGGAATGGGCTCATAATAGATATGAGGTCAGAGTAGGGAGGAGGTCACTATATGAATGAGGTCACAGTAGATATGATGTCACAGTGAGAATGAGGTCATATTAGATATGAGGTCAGAGTCAGGATTAGGTCACATTGGTGATGATGACATACTAGGGCTGAAGTCACAGTAGGGTTGTGTGACTGGGATGTGTGGGGTCACAGTAGAAGCGAGGTCACAGTGGATGTGACATAACATTAAGGATGAGGTCACAGTCAGGATGAGTTCACAGTAGGGATGAGGTCAAAACAGGCATGATGTCACACTAGAGAGTAGTTCACATCAGGGATGAAGTCACAGTAGGTATTAAGAAAAATTAAGGATGAGCTCACAGTAGGAATGAAGTCATATATGATAATAGGTCAGAGTAGTGATGAGATCACTGTTAGAATGAGGTAACAGTACAGATGATGTCACACTAGGAATGAGGTCATATTATATATGAGGCCACATTTGGGATGTGGTCACATTAGAGATGATATCATATTATGCCTGAGGTCACATTAGCGGTGATTTACCAGGATAGATGAAGTCACAGTAAGAATGACTTCAGAGCAGGGGTGAGGTCATGGTAGGGAAGAGATAACTGTATGGATGAGTTAACCCCAAGGATGAGGTCACAAGAGGGATGGGGTCACAATAGAAATGAGGTAACAGTAGGGATGAGGCCATTGAAGGAATGAGATCAGAGTAATGATGATGTCACTGTAGGAATGAGGCCATATTAAGTACGAGGTCAGTGTAGAAATGTGGCCACAGTATGCATGACGTCAGGTTAAGGATGATGTCACAGTAGGAATGTGTATTAGTCACTTTTCTGTTGCTGTGATAAAGCACCATGACAAAGGAACTTATAAAAGGAAGAGTTTATTTGAGCTTACGATTGATGGTTCCAGGGAATTAGAGTAGGTGGTAATATCCTTGAGGAACACTTAGTCCTTCAGTTTCTAATAACCTAAATATGACAACACTTAATACTTATCTCAGTTGCACATTCAAAATGGAACAACACAAGTATCTGCTACAGATATATATATATAATAGTATATATATATATATATATATGCACATTCGTATTCTAACCCAAATGGACACAGTTAATATTATATTTATCCACTTTTCTCAACTGGTCCCATGTGTCAGCTGATATTTATGACTACTCTCTACTACCCATTCTGTATTTCATCCACTCATAGCAAGCATTTCAGGAGTCTTTCTCCTTTCCCATGGAGGAGTGATCCGATACCTTTATCCCTGAAAGGAGTCTGGGCCCATTTTGTTTTCCTGGTCTGGTTTAGGTTTGATGCCGACGTTCATGCACACTAATATCGACATGGTACACCAGAAAAGTTCGCCTAACCAGCATCTCCTCCTCCAGATATAATCTTCCTTGCCCCCATTTGGAGAAAAAGGTTTTTTTCCAATTCTCCTTCCTGGTAGTCCTGGATCAATAACTTCCCTCCATACTGTTATTCGTTCTCTTAGCTCTGTTGGCTTAAGGGCAGTAGAAGCCCAAGTGGCCAGGGGAAGTCTTTTAGTTTCCAGTTCAATGGAATGTTTGCTGTATCTCCTGGCAAAAGCACTCTCCCCTTTGGAGCAAAAACATCTAGACCAGCAGAACGCAAGGTCGTGGGTACAGGAAAGCAAAAATTTCCTACTGGGTCACTAGGAGTGACTGGTGAGTGGAATCACTTCCACTTCCACCTTTGGTTTCTGGACCATGAATTCTGGCTATAGGAGAAACAGTACCATATAGTGGGCGCTGATTCAAAGCATATACTGCCTGCTGGAGAACCTTGCCCCAGCCCTCCAGGGTATTACCACCTAATTGGTGCTATAACTGTGTCTTCAAGATGCCATTACATCGTTCTATCAAGCCAGCTGCTTCTGGATGGTGGGGAACGTGGTAAGACCAGTGGATACCATGACCATGGGCCCACTGTTGCACTTCTTTGGCTGTGAAGTGAGTTCCTTGGTCAGAAGCGATGCTGTGAGGAATACCATGATGGTGGATAAGGCATTTTGTAAGTCCCTGGATGGTAGCTTTGGCAGAAGCATTACATGCAGGAAAGGCAAATCGATAACCAGAATAAGTATCTATTCCTGTAAGGACAAAATGCTGTCCCCTCCATGATGGAAGTGGTCCAATGTAGTCAACCTGCCACCAGGTTGCTGGCTGGTCACCCCGGGGGATAGCACCATATCAGGGGCTCAATGTTGGTCTCTGCTGTTGGCAAATGTGGCACTCAGCAGCAGCTGTAGCCAGAGCAGCCTTGGTGAGTGGAAGTCCATGCTGTCGAGCCCATGCATAACCTCCATGTCTGCCACCATTTCTACATTAGGTTGTCTTGAAATATCCTCCGCCAAAGACATCAGTCCATTGCTTTTCCACTTATCATCAGGCAAGCATTTGGGCTGTGGGAAAACTGCTGCCAGACTCTTTATCAAAATATCCCAGTTGCTGCCTAAGTCTTTATCCTCCTCTGGAACTACATCTTTCGCAGCAATGCTTTCTTCCAGGCCTCCACTAGAATGGCCCTTTAAGCTCTGCTTACAGTAGTCAACAGCCTTTCTAGCCCAAAGTTCCAAAGTCTTCCACATTTCTCCAAACATCCACATGGTCAGGTTCTTCACAGACAACAGCCTACTCTCTGGTACCAAATTACTGTTAGTCACTTTTCTGTTGCTGTGATAAAACACCATGACCAAAGAACTTATAAAAGGAAGATCTTATTTGAGCTTAAGATTGACGGTTCCAGGGAATTAGAGTCCATTGTGGTGGGAGGCATGGCGGCTGGATCTGGAGCAGCAAGCCAAGGGTCACATCTGGCAAAGAGCACAAGAAGCAGAGAGAGAGCAACTGTAGACCACGAGGCTTGTTAAACTCACTAAGCCTACCCCCAATAACGTACTTCCTCTAGCAGGGCCACACCTTCTAATACCTGCAAAAAGAGTGCCACCAACTGGAGACAAATGTCTGAATACTTACAGCCTATGGGGAACACTCATTCAAACCATCACGGAATGAGTTCATATTTGATAGGAAGTTACAGTAAGGATGAAGTGACTGTAAGAATAAGGTGACTGCAAGGATGATGTCACAAAAAGGATGATGTCACAGTAGGAATAAGGTCATATTAGATATGAGGTCACAGTGTGTATGATGTGACTATAAGAATAAGGTCACAGAAATGGTGAGGGCTGAGGTCAAATGGCATGAGTAAACAGAATAGTTGAGGTCACAGTGGAAGTAAGGTCACAGTGGAGCTGACATAACATTAGGGATGAGGTCACAGTAAGGATGATATCACTGTAGTGATAAGTTAACACCATGTATGAGCTCACAATAACTATGAGGTGTAAATAGAGATGAAGTCACAGTAGGGATAAGGCCATCATATGTATCACAGAAAGGATGAGGAAACTGTAGGAATGAAGTCACAGTAAACATGATGTCAGAGTAAGAATGATGTCAGAGTAGGAATGAGGTCATATTAGAAATGATTTCACAATAGGGATGAGTTCATACAAGGTATGAGGTCACAGTAGTTATTAGATAACATGAGGGATGAGATCACAGTATGGTTGTAGTGAGACTAGAGATGATTTACTGGAATGGATGAGGTGACAGTATAGATAAGGTCACAGTGGGGATGACCTAACATTAGGGAAGAAGTCACAGTAGGGATGAGTTCAGAGAGCTGTGAGGACAGAGTTGGGATGAAGTCAATGTAGGGATGGGATACTGGGTATGAGGTAACAATTGGGATGAGGTCACAAAATATTTTAGGTCACAATAGAGATGTGGTCATTTTATGATTGAGGTCACTGTAGGGAAGATGTCACAGTAAGAATGAGGTGATATTTGATATGAGGTCAGAGTAGGGGTGAGGTCAGTGTAGGAATGAGTGCAAACTTAACATGATGTCAGAATAAGGATGATGTCACAGTAGGAATTATGTTACATTGGGTAATATTAGATATGATGTCACAGAAAGGATGAGGTAAACGTAGGATTGAGGTCACAGTAAGCATGACATAAGAATAAGGATGATGAAAGAGTAGAAATGAGGTCACATTAAATATGAATTAACAGGATGATGTCATTGTAGGAACAAGGTCACATTAAGGATGATGTCACAATAAGGATGTCATCATAGGACGAATAAGGTAACAATAGATATGAGGTCACAGAAGGTAGGATTTCATAGTGGGGTTGAAGTCACACTAAGGATGAGTTCTCATTGCTGATGAAGTCACAATAGAGATGAAGCCACAGTAGGAATGAAGTCACCATAGTTAGAATTAAAAAAACAGTAAGGATGATGTCATAGTAATGATGATGTCAGAGTAGAAATAAGATCATATGAGATATGAATTGAGAGTAGGGATGAGGTCACTGTAAGAATGAGGTCACATTACAGATGATGTCATGCTAGGAATGAGGCCATATTAGATATGAGATGTCAGAGTAGGGATGAGGTCACATTAGTGATGAGGTCACACTATGGCTGAGGACACACTATTGATGAGTTACCAGGACAGATGAGGACTCAGAAGGCGTAAGATCACAGTGGGGATGACATAACATTAGGGATGAATTAACAGTAGGGATGAGTTCAGAGCAGGGTGGGGGTCACAATAGGGATGTGGTCACTGTAAGGATGAGTTAACACCTAGAATGAGTTCACAATATGGATGAGTTTACTATAGAGATGAGGTCACAGTAGGTATGAGGTCATTTTAGGAATGAGGTCATAGTGAGTATGATGTCACAGTAGGAATGAGGTCATATTAACTATGAAGTCACAGTATCCATGACATCACTGTAGGGATAAGGTCACAGTAAGGATAATGTCACAATAAGGATGATGTCACAGTTGGAATGAGGTCATATTAGATATGAGGACAGTATGGAATATGTGATTTTAGGAATAAGGTCACAAAAATGATGATGTCACAATAAGGATTATGTAACAGTAAGATTGAGGTCACAATATATATGAGGTCACAGTAGGGATGAGGTCATAGTAGGCTTGAGGTCATACAATGGATGAGTTCTCACTACAGATTGTCACAGTAGAGATGAGGTCACAGTAGTTATGAGGTGATTGTAAGAATAAAGACACAGTAAGGATGGTGTAACAGTAGGAATGAGGTCATATTAGATATGTCATAGTTGGGATGAGGTCACTGCAGGAAAGAGTTCACAGTATAGATGATGTCACACTAGGAATGAAGTCATATTAGATATGAAGTCACAATAGGGATGAGGTCATAGTAGGCATGAGGTCATATTAGATATGGGTCACACTAGGGCTGAGGTCACACTAGTGATGAGTTATCTGGATGGATGGGGTCATGGTAGGGATAAAGTCACAGTGGGGATGACCTAACATTAGGGATGAAGTCACAGTAGTGATGAGGTCACAGTAGGGATGAGTTCAGAACAGGGAGGTCAATGTAGGGATGAGGTCACTATAGGTATTATTAAATACTGTGGATTAGGTCACAACAGGGATGTGGTCACAGTAGGGATGATGTCATTGTAAGAATGATGCCACAGTAGTAAGGATGATGTCACAGTAGGAATGAGGTCATATTAGATATGAAGTCAGAATGGGAATGGTATTGCTGTAGGAATAAGGTCACAGTACAGATGATGTCATATTAGGTATGAGGTCATATAAGATATGAGGTCACAGTAGGGATGACATTAGGGATCAGGTCACACTAGTGCTGAGGTCAAAATAGGGATGAGGTCACAATAGGGATGAGTTACCAGGATGGGTGAATGTCACACTAGGAGTAAGTTCACTGTGAAGGTGACTCAACATTCAGGATGATGTCACTGTCTGGATGAGTTTCAGTAGTGATGCAGTCACATGAAAGATGATGTCACACAACAGATGAGTTCACACTAAACAGGAGATCACAGTAGGGATTAGGACATACTAAGGATGAAATCATAATAGGATATGGTTGTGGTTATAGAAGAAATGAGTTCAAAGTAGGAATGAGGTCACAGTAGGAATGAGGTCATATGGGATATAAGGTCAGAGTAGTGATGAGGTCACTGAAGGAATGAGGTAACTGTACAAATGATGTCACATTAGAAATGAGTTCAAAAAAGAGATGAGGTCACTGTAGTGATGGGGTCATTATAGGAATGAGGTCACAGTAAGTTGTCACTGTAGGAATGAGATCATATTAGATATGAAATCACTATAGGAATGAGGCCCCAGTGAGTATGAATTCAGTTTAAGTATGAGGTCATATTAGATATGAGGTCACATTGGGGATGACATTAGAGATGAGATCACATAAGGGCTGAGGTCACACTAGGACTGAGGTCACACTAGGGCTGAGGTCACAATAAGGATGTGTTACCAGGATGGGTGAATGTCACACTAGTTATAAGTTCACTGAGGAGGTGACTTAATATTAAGGATGATGTCACAGTCTGGATGAGTTCCAGTAGGGATGAGGTTACAAGAAGGATGATGTCACACAGTGGATGATTTCATACTAGATGTGAGATCAGAGTAGGAAATAGGACACACTAGGGATGAGATCACATTAGGGTTGTGGTTATAGTAGAGATGAGTTCAAAATAGGAGTGCGGTCACAGTAGGAATGAGGTAATATGTGATACAAGGTCAGAGTAGGGATGAGGTCACAGTACAAATGATGTCACATTAACAATGAGTTCAGAAAAGAGATGAGGTCACTGTAGTGATGAGGTCTTGTAGGAATGAGGTCTGTATTCCAAACCTATTCATAAATTATCAATTTTGAGATCTTGAAACTAACAATGGGAGGAGATTTGTATGTTCCCACTGGTAAAAACACCAATCTAAATGCCTAAAAACGTACAACATTTTGCTGTGCAGGATAGGCTGGGAAATGCCAGCAGAGAGGCTGACTCATCTGAACATTAAAGAAGGAGGAAACTCAGACTGCCTGAGTCACAAACAACGAGCATCTCTCTAAATTCCATTGGGGTTAACTGATTTTAATGGGCCCTAATTAAATTTACCTTCCAAATGCTGAGAAATCTTCCTACCTCTCACCTTTATAGGAAAAAGAAAAACATGATGGTACTGAAGTCATTCCCTAACTGTAAATTAGAGTTAACTGTTATAGTGGTAATTTCTTATAAACCAGGTATAACTACCCTTTTTTAATTGACTGACAGGCATAGGAACTGTGAAAGGATAATTCTCTATTTAAAGTCAAATTCAATAATAAAGTCCTTATAAGCTGTGCAATTAAGCAAAATATATTAGTACAGGAAAGCTCTGATATCAGCAATGAATTATTTTGCCTAGGAGATTTTGGTTACGGGATCCATGCCCCCAAAATTATAAAGACCTTTTGCTTATAAGGGGAATATATTCAAGGAGAAAGGTGGTAAGTCCCTGTTGTCGAAGACCTGCTGTGAGCATGAAAAAATATTTTGAGACGTCACTTGCTAATGCACAACTGGCCTCTGAAATACAAGAGAGCATTACCAAAGCCCATGAAAGCAATACAGCAAAATATTGGTCTCCTTGAGACAAGCAAGTCTCCTCCGTCAGTATCAGCTACACCTCAACTGCCTGGAGATACTGTGCAACAGTGGCAACCATGTGTCTATATATATCCCAAATCTAATTGGCTATTAGCTCTCTCCTTTGAGGAATAACTCACAGAGGATGTCACAAGCTTATGCCCTCTAGTGGTTAGGAGATGTTATAAGCCACAATAAGAACTTGTCACCCTTTATAGAGAAACCACAGTTTGTGGATTAGCATACCATCCAAGCATCTGTGTCTATGCTCACAGCTTAACTTGCCATAATATTTAGTACTGTTTAAATGCTTGTACACCCAATTGCTTGTGCTTTATTAGTAGGATTAAAAAGGTATCACTGGATAAGCTGTCAACCCATGAAGGTGATCAACCTGAACAGAATAGATTCCAAAATGACATCTCCACAGAAAATAGACTGTTTTGCTTCTCACCCACTTGTGCGCCTTTCCAAAAGCCTAGGAAACAACTTGCAGAAGAGGAGGCGTGTTAGAATGTAAGGGCTGCAGAGGGAATGGGGTGATTCGTGAGACTACAGCAATATAGACTGGACTCCTATTTGATCAACATACTTGTGCATACAAGCTTCTCCAACTGGACTATGGGAACCTTGGTTTGTTCAAAATTTGGACATAGATACTTGCAAATTGGTTTTACATGAATGTTACTTTCATTTCTTAAGCTTAATAATTTGGCTCACTCCAAAAAAAATGCACCAATTACCTAATTGTATGGCAAACAGTAACGTCAATGTTTTCTGAAAACAACTGTGCTATTTTATTGTAGAATTCCTTAATAAAATAAACAAAAGAGAAAAAAAAGGAATGAGGTCACAGTAAGGATGATGTCACAGGCGGGGTGAGATCATACTAGATATGAGGTCAGTGTAGGAATGAGATCACAGTGAGCAATAAGTCAGATTATGGATGATGTCACAGTAGTTTTGAGATATTAGATAAGAAATCACAGTAGGTATGAAGTGACTGTAGGAATATGGTCAGAGTATGGATGATATCACAATGCATATGATATTGCAGTAGGAATGGATTCACAATAAATAAGAGGTCAAAGTAGGTGTGAGGTCATAGATAGGGTTAGGAAAAACTAGGGATATGTTTGCACTACAGATGAAGTCACAAGAGAGATGAGGTCAAATTAAGAATGAGGCCACAGTCTGTATAAGGTCATTCTCAGAATGAGGTCACATTAAGTATGATGTCAGATTATGGATGATGTCACAGTAGGAATGAGGGCATATTAGACATGAGGTCAGAGTAAGGATGAGGTCACTGTAATAATGTCACAGTATGGAATATGTTACATTAGGTATGAGGTCATATTAGATATAAGATCACAGTAGGGATAAGTGGAGAGCAAAGATGAGTTCATATTAGGGTTTATGTCACAGTAGTGATGAATTAACAACAGGGACGAGGTCACAAGATTGATGACGTTACTGTAGGGATAAGGCCATTGTAGGAATGAGGTCACAGTATGTATGGTATCACAGCAGGAATGAGGTCATATTTGATATGAAATCACAGAAGGGATGATTTTACTGTAAGTTTAAAGCAACAGTAAGTATTATTTCACAATATGGATGATGTCACAGTAGGAGTTAAGTCACAATAGATACGAAGGCACAGTAGGGATGATGTCATAGTAGAGTTAAAGTCACACTAAGGATAAGTTCTCACTACAGATGAAGTCAAATTCGAGATGAGGTCACAATAGGGAAGAGGTCATATTAGTTATGAGATCATTGTAAGAATTACATCACAGTAAGGAAAATGTCATATTAAGTGTTATGTCACAGTAGGAATGAGGTCATACTAGATATGAGATCAGAGTAAGGATGAGGTCACTGTAGGAATGTAGTCATAGTACAGATGATGTCACAGTAGAAATGATGTCCTATTAGATATAAGGTTACATTCGGGATGATGGCATACTGGGGATGAGATCACATTAGAGATGATGTCACACTAGGACTGAGGTCACAGTAGGAATGGGTTATACGTATGGGTGAGGTCACAGTAAGGATAAGGTCATAGTGGGGATGACATAACAAGAGGGATGAGAGCAAAGTAGGATTGTGCTGACAGCAGAGATGAGTACACAGTAGGGATAAGGTCAAAGTAGGAATGAAGTCCTACAGTATATGAGGTCAGAGTAGTGATGCACTCACTGTAGAAATTAGGTCATAATACAATTTACCATGATGGAAGAGGTCACATTATGGATAAGGTCACAGAGGGGCTTCCATAATATTAGGGATCAGGTCACAGTAGGGACGATGTCCTAGTAAGTGTGATGCCACAGTAAGAATAAGGTCAAATTACATATGAGGTCAGAGTAGGGATGAGGTCAGTGTAGGAATGAAGTCACAGTTAGCATGATGTCAGAGAAAGGAAAATGTCACAGAAAGAATGAGGTCATATTAGATATGAAATCATAGTAGGGGTGACGTCATGGTAGGAATAAGGTCACAGTAAGGATAACAACACGATAAGGATGATGTCACAGTAGAAGTGAGGGCATATTAGATATGAGGTCAAGGTAGAGATTTGCTCACTGTAGGGATGAGGTCAATGTAGAGATGAGGTCACAGAAGGGATATGGATATTGTAGGAATGAGGACACAGTAAGAATCATGTCACACTAGGTATTAGGTCATATTATATATGAGGTCACTGTAGGGATGATGTGGCTGTAGGTACAAGGTGACAGTAAGGATGATGTCACAATAAGGATGATGTTCTCACTACAGATGAAGTCACAATAGAGATGAGGTTATAGTAGGGATGAAGGCAAATTAAGCATGACTTCATTATAGGAATAAAGTCACAGTAAGGATGATGTCTTAGTAAGGATGTAGTCACTTTAGGAATGAGGTCATATTAGATATGAAGGCAGAGAAGGGATGAGGTCACTGAAGGAATGAGGTCACAGTATTCATGAGATAATATTTGATATGAGGTCACAGAATTCATGAGGTCATAGTACAAATGAGGTCACATAAGAAGTGAGGTCACACTAGGGCTCAGGTTACAGTAGGGATGAGTTACTGGGATGGGTGAGGTGACAGTCAGGATAAGGTCACAGTAAGGATGACCTAACATTAGGGATGAGGTCACAGTAGATGTCAGGTCACAGTAGAGATGAGTTCAGAACAGGGATGAAGTCACAATAGGGATTTGGTCACTGTAGGACTGAGGTCACATTACAGGTTATGTCAGAGTGGGAATGAAGTCCTATTAGATATGAGGTCACAGAAGGGATGAGGTCACATTAGAAACGAGACATCACTAAGGCCATGGTCACACTAGGGCTGAGGTCACAGTAAGGATGAGTTACCAGGTAGGATGAGATCACAGTAGTGTTAAGGTCTCAGTGGAGATGATGTAACATTAGGAATGAGGTCACAGTTGGGATGAGTTCTTGGTAGAGATGAGGTCATAAGAAGGATGGTGTAACACTAGGGATGAGTTCAAACTAGGGATGAGGCCTAAGTTGGGTTTAGGACACACTAGGGATGAGATTATAGTAGGGTTGTGGTTAGAAGAGAGATGAGTTGACACTAAGGATGAGGCGACAGTAGGAATGAGGTCAGATGTGATATAAGGTAAGAGCAATGATGAGGTCAGAGTAGGAATGAGGTCACAGTACAGATGATGTCACACAAGGAATGAGGTCAAATTAGATATGAGGTCACTGATGGGATGAGGTCACACTATGGATGAGGTCACATTAGATATGAGGTCACACTAGGGCTGAGGTCACACTAGTGATGTTACTTGGATGGTCACATGAGGGATTAGGTCATACTGGGTATTACCTAACATTTGTGATGAGGTCACACAGTAGGTATGAGGTCAGATTAGGATAAATTCTGAGCATGGATAAGGCCACAGTAGGGATGATGTCACAGTATGGATGAGATAACAACAGGGATGAGGTAATTTTAGGAAGGACGTCAGCGTAATGATGATGTCACAATAGGAATGACATCATATTACATATAAAGTCACAATAGGGATGAAGTCAGTGTAGGAATGAGGTCACAGTTTGAATGAATTCAGAGGAAGGATGATGTCACATTAGGAATATGAGGTCACGGTAGGGATGATGTCACTGTAAGAATAAGGACACAGTAAGGCTGATGTCACAATAAGGATGATGTGACAGTTGGAATGAGGTCATATTAGATATGAGGTCAGAGTAGGGATAAAGTCAGTTTAGGAATTAAGGCATGGTTATCATGATGTCAGAGTAAGGTTTCAGATATTCATCCATTTCTCTTAAGTTTTCAAATTTAGTGGAGCATAGATTTTTAAAGTATTCATGTGTGATTGTCTGGATCTTTGCTTTGTTTGTTGTGATGTTTCCCCTTTCATCACTAATACTATTGATTTGGAGTTGCTCTCTCTCTCTCTCTTTTTGTTTTGGTTAACTGGGCTAGAGGTCTGTCTATTTTGTTTATCTTTTTCAAAGGACCAGCTTTTGGATTCCTTGATTTTATGTATTGTTTTCATTGTTTCTATTTCATTTATTTCTGCTCCAATTTTTGTTATTTCTTCCTGTCTCTTGAGTTTAGGGTTCATTTGTTGTCTCTCAAGTGTTTTAGCTGCAGTGTCAGGTCATTTATTTGTTTCCTTTCTGTTTTATTGATGTGGGCACTTAGGGCTATATATTTCATTTCCCTCTCAAGACTGCCTGTAAATTATCCCACAGGTTTTGTTGTGTTGTATTGTCTTTTTCGTTCAGTTCCATGAATAATTTTATTTCACTCGTTATTTCTTCCCTGACCCATTCATTATTCAGGATTGTGTTGTCAGTAATGATGTCACAATATAGATAAGGTCACAAGTGGGATGAGGTCATTTTAGGAATGAGTTCACAGTAAGTGTGATGTCATAATAGGAGTGAGGTAATGTTAGATACACAGTCAGAGTATGGATGAGGTCAGTGTAGGAATGAGGTCACATTTTGAATAGAGTCAGAGGAAGAATGATGTCACAGTAGGAATGTGGTCATATTAGGTATGAGGTCAGAATACAGATGAGGTCAGTGTAGGACTGAGGTTACAGCATAATGTCAAAGTAAGGATGATGTCACCGTAAGAATGAGGGCATATTAGATATTATGACACAGTATGTATGATGTCACTATAGGAACAAGGTCACAGTAAGAATGATGGAACAATAAGTATGATGTCAAAGTAGGTAGGAATGAGGTCAAATTAGATATGTGGTCAGATTAAAGATGAAGTGACTTTAGTAGTGAGGTCATATTACAGATTATATCTCAATAGAAATGTGGTCATATTTGATACGAGGTCACAGTAGGAATGAATTCTGATCATGGATTAAGTCACAGTAGGGATGAGGTCAGAGAAGGGATGAGATAACAGTGGGGATGAGGTCACAATAGGAATGAGGTCAAAACAGAGGTGAGAATACAAGAATACAAGAATAAAAGTTTTAGGAATGAGGTCACAGTAAGGATCATGTCACAATAAGAATGAGGTGATATTAGATATTAGATTAGAGTATGGGTGAAATCAGAGTAGGAATGAGGTCACAGTTTGAATGAGCTCACAGAAGTCAGAGGAAGGATGATGTCACAGTTGGAATGAGGTCATATTAGATATGAGGTCAGAGTAGGGATGAGGTCAGTGTAGGACTGAGGTCACAGCTATCATGATGTCAGATTAAGGATGATGTCATAGTAGGAATGATGTAATATTAGATTTGAAGTCAAAGTAGGGATGATGTCACTGTAAGAATGAGGTTTCAGTAACAATAATGTCACAATAAGCATGATGTCACAGTAAGAACAAGATCATATTAGATATGTGATCAGATTAGGGATGAAGGCACCATAGGGATGATGTCACAGTACAGGATGATATCACAGATAGAATGAAATAATATAATATGTTAGGTCACAGTAGGGATGAGGTCATAGTAGGGATGAGGTCCCTTTAGAGGTGAGGTCACACTAGGGCTGAGGTCAGAATAGGGATTATTTACTGGGTTGGATGAGGTGATAGTAGGGATAATGTCACTGTGAGGATGACATAACTTTAGGTATGAGGAGGTCACAGTAGGAGTCAGGTCTTGGTAGGTGTGAGTTCAGAGCAGGGATGAGGTCACAGTAAGGATGAAGTCACAGTAAGTATGAGTTCACTGAAGGAATGAGATCACCATAAGTATGATGTCATTATAAGGATGATGACAGAGTAGGAATGAGGTCATATTAGACATGTGATCAGATTAGGGATGATGCCACTGTAGGAAGGAGGTCACAATACAGATGTTATCACAGTTAGAATGAGCTCATATTTGATCTGAGGTCACAGTAGGGATGAGCCCTGAGCATGGACGAGATCACAGTAGGGATGAGGTCACTGTAGGCCTGAGTAAACAACAGGGGTGAGTTAACAATAGGGATGAGATCACAATAAGGATGAGTTCACTAGTGGGATGCTGTCATTTTAGGAATGAGGTCACAGTAAGTATTATGCCAAGATAGGAATGAAGTCATATTAGATATCAGGTCAAAGTAGGGATGACATCAGTGTAGGACTGAGCTCACAGTTATCATGATGTCAGAGGAAGGATGATGTCACAGTAGGAATGAGGTAATATTATAAATGAAGTCACGGTAGGGATGATGTGACTGTAGGAATAAATTCAAAGTAAGGATAATGTCACAATAAGGATGATGACACAGTAAGAATGAGGTCATATTAGATAAGAGGTCATTGTAGGAATGAGTTCATATTAGATATGTGGTCAGATTAGGGATGTGATCATTGTAGAAATGAGTTCACAGTACAGATAGTATCACAGAAGGAATGAGGTCATATAGCTATTAAATCACAGTAGGGATGAGGTCACCATAGGGATGAGATAACAATGAGGATGAGGTCACAGTAGGAATGAGGTCATAGTTTGAATGAAGTCAGAAGAAGGATGATGTCACAGTAGGGCTGAGGGTTTAGTAGGAATTAGGTAACATTAAAGATGATGTGATACTAGGGCTCAGGTCTCAGTAGGGATGGGATACTGGGATGGGTGTGGTCACAATACTGGTTAGGTCACAGTGGAGATGATGTAACATTAGGAATGACATCACAGTCAGGATGAGTTCACTGTAAGGATGAGGTCAGAAGAGGGATGATGTCACACTAGCGATGAGTACACACTAGGTATGAGTTCACAGTAGGGATTAGGTCAGTAGTAGGGATGAAGTCACTCTAAGAAAGAGGTCACAGTACACATGATATCACAATAGGAATGAGGTCAAATTATATATGAGATCACTGTAAGGATGAAGTCACAATACTGAATTGTTTCAAGCATGGATGATGAAACAATATGGATGTTATCACTGTAGGAATGAATTAGCAATGGAGATGAGGTCACAATAGGGATGAGGTCACAGTACAGATGATATCACAGTAGGAATGAAGTCATATTAGATATGAGGGCACAGTAGGGATGAAGTCATAGTAGGGATGAGGTCAAATTAGAGATGAAGTCACACTATGACTGATGTCAGAGTAGGGATGAGTTTAACGGATAAGTGAGGTAACAATAGGGATAAGGTCACAGTACAATGGCATAACATTAGGGATGAGGACACAATTGAGGTCAGGTCATAGTAGGGATGATGTTATGGTAGGAATAAGGTCACGGTAAGGATAATGTCACAATAAGGATGATGCCATAGGAGGAATGAGGTCATATTACCTATGAGGTCATAGTAGGGATGATGTGACAGTAGGAATAAGGTCACTATAAGGTTGATGTTACAGTAGGAATGAGGTCACAACAGACATGAAGTCACAGTAGGAATGAGGTCATAGTAGGGTTGATGTCACACTAAGGATGAGTTCTCATTAGAGATGAAGTCACAAGAAGATGAGGTCACAGTACAGATGTGGTCACAGTATGTTTGCATTCATTGTCAGAATGAGATCATATTAAGGAAGCTGTCATAATAAGGATGATGTTAAAGTAATAATGAGGTCCTATTAGATATTTGGACAGATTAGGCATGAAGTTACTGTAGGAATGAGGTCACAGCACACATAATATCACAGTAGGAATGAAGGAATATTAGATATGAGGTCAGAGTAGGGATGAGGTCACAGTAGGAATGAGTTCTGAGAATGCATGAGGTAACAGTAGGGATGATGTCACTGTAGGAATGAGTTAACAATGAGGATGAGGTCACAATAGGGATGAAGTCACAATAGAGTTGACGTCACAGGTGGAATGAAATCATTTGAGGAATGAGATCATATTAGGCATTATGTCACAGTAAGAATGAGCTCATATTAGATATGAGGTGAGAGTAGGAATGAGGTCATTGTAGGACTGATGTCACACTTAGCATGTTCTCAGAGTAAGGAAGATGTCATAATAGGAATGAGGAATAAGTATGAAATCACAGTAGGTATGATGTCATTGTAGGAATAAGGTCACAGTAAGTATGATGTCACAATAATGATGATGTCACAGTAGGAATGAGTTCATATTAGATATGTGGTCAGATTATGGAAGAGGCAACTGTAAGTGTGAGGACACAGTACAGCTGAAATCACAGTACGAATGAGGTCATATTTGTTATGAGATCACAGTAGCAAAGAGGCCATAGTAGGGATGAGGCCACATTAGAGATGAGGTGACACTAGGGCTGAGATCAGAGTAAGGATGGGTTACCAGGATGAGTATAATCACAGTAGAGATAATGTCAAAGTGTGGATGACATAATATTAGGGAGGAGGTCACTGTAGGGGTCAGGACATATAGAGATGAGTTCAGAACAGGGATGTGGTCAGAGTAGGGATGAGTTCATTGTAGGGATGAATTAAAACTGTGGATGGAGATCTCCCAAGACCAGCTGAGGCAAGAGCAGGTAGGTAGGCAGCAGCTGGGTGCTTCAGCAAGGCTGACTGTTGATTGATTTAATATAGTTAATCCATTAATCCAGTTTTCTTTGGCCTAATTGGCTTTTGTGGCTGTGGGGGCGGAGTTATCCTTCCAGCTGGTATAAAAGGTAGGGTTGTGTGACTCTTGAGATCTGAGATCTCCCAAGACCAGCTCAGGCAAGTGCAGGTGCCAGGGCGTGTCCTAAAGAGCCTACCCACCACTGACAGCCCTGCCCCTGCCAACTGGGATTAAAAAGGCATCTGAAGGAGGCAACCAAAGCAAGCCTTCAACACAGTGAAGAGGCACTTAGGACTCACATTGGAATACAGGCAAGGAGAAGCCCTTATGCCAGGAACATGAAGAAGAGACAACACGAGAAAGGTGCAGGATAATCACACATCAAGCTCTACCAACCTTATGGAAGGACCTAGAGAGAGACAATGACAAACTCCTGAAGGAACTGGAAACTCTGAAAAGATCTCATGCTGAAAAAGATAAGGAAATAAACCAGTGAAGCAAAGAGCTACAGGAAGAGATTGAGAAGCTCTAAAAAGAAGTAGAAATACTAAAGAAATCAGAAGAGGAAATGAAAAAGGAAATCAAACAATCATCCAATCAAGAGGAAAGGAATGGAAAAAGCCTCAGAAGCAGAATGGAGGAAGCAGAACAAAGAATATCAGACCTGGAAGATAACACAGAACAACTAAAAAACTCAAGGAAAAATTATAAAAAATTTTAAAATGCACAAAAGTGGAACAACGACGAACTGTGGGACACTATAAAAAGATCAAATCTCCGCATCATAGGAATAGAGGAAGGAGAAGAATCTCAAGAGAAGAGTATTGATCAGATCTTCAACAGAATAATAGACGAAAACTTCACAAAACTAAAAAAAGACAAACCAGTACAAATACAAGAAACACATAGAATTCCAAACATACAAGATCAGAAAAGAAATTCTCCACACCGCATCACAGTTACAATGCTACACACCCAAAATAAAGACAAAATCCTTAAAGCCACAAGAGAAAAACATATAAGGGGAAACCTATCAGAATTACAACTGACTTCTCAATGCAAACTATGAAAGCAAGAAAAACCTGAAGCAAAGCATTCCCAGTGTTAAAGGACAATAGATGCCAACCCAGGTTACTATATCCAGCAAAAATGTCGATTACAATTGAAGGAGAGAGAAAAATTTCCATGACATAAACAAGTTGAAAGAATACATGTCCAGAAAAACAACCCTTCAGAGAATACTTGAAGCAATTCAAAGAACAGAAAAAAGGAGCAACCATCCCCAGGCACCTAGAAAAAGAAATCAACAAAAGCATAACTGCAGAAGTAGAAACCTAAACACAAACTGAAAATGGATAACAAGGAAAAAGGAAGCAACACAAACCTATTAGTCATAACTTTAAATACTAATGGACTAAATTCCCCAATCAAAAGACATAGACCAGGAGATTGGTTTAGGAAACAGAATCCATCGATGTGCTGTCTACAAGAAACACATCTTACCTTCAAGGATAGGCACCATGTTAAAGTGAAAGGATGGAAAAAATATTCCAAGCAAATGGTACCAAAAAGAAAGCAGGTGTTGCTATTTTAATATCAGACAAAATAGACTTCAAAGTAAAAGAAATCAGAAGAGACAAAGAAGGCCATTACATTTTTATCAAAGGAACAATTTACCAAGAAGATTTCACAATCATGAATATATGTGCCCCAACCTCTGGTGCACCAAACTTTATAAAGACAATTCTCCAGGACCACAAGTCACAGACTAACCCCAGGACACTCATAGTAGGAGATTTCAATACCCCACTGAGTCCTTTGGATAGGTCAACAGGACAAAGTATAAACAGAGAGACATCTGAACTGAACGATATGATACACCAAATGGACCTCATGGACCTCTACTGAATATTCCACCCTAATACCAGAGACTACACTTTCTATTCAGCACCCCATGGAACATTCTTCAAAATCGACCACATACTGGGACTCAGAAGAAACCTCCAGTAATACAAAAAATTGAAATAATTTCATGCATTCTATCAGACCACAGTGCAATAAAGCTCAACATCAACACTAGGATAAGTTCTACTGCCTACAAGAACACAAGGAGACTAAACAACACACACTTGAATAATGAATGGGTCAAGGAAGAGATAAAGAAAGAAATAAAAGCATTCTTGGAACTGAATGACAATGACAATACAACACAACAAAACCTATGGGATACCTTAATAGCACTCCTGAGAGGGAAGTTTATAGCTCTGGGTGCCTACATTAGTAAAACAGAAAGAGCACAAGTGAATGATCTAACACTACAGCTAAAAGCACTTGAGAGGCAATGACAGATGAACCCTAAACCCAATGGTCAGGAAGAAATAACAAATATCAGAGCAGAAATCAATGAAATAGAAACAAAGAAAACAATACAAAAAAATCAATGAAGCCAAAAGTTGGTTATTTGAAAGAATACACAAGATAGACAGAACTCTAGCCCAGTTAACCAAAAGAAAGAAGGAACAACTCCAAATCAATACAATCCGTGATGAAAAGGGAAATATCACAAGAGACAAGGAAAAGATTCAGAAAATCATTCAGGAATATTTCAAGAACCTATACTCTACCAAGATTGAAAACCTAGAAGAAATGGATGAATATCTGAAATCTTGGGAATCACCAAAGCTCAACCAAGAAGAGATCCACAGCTTAAACAGACCCATACACATGCAGAAATTGAAAATGTAATAAGAAAGCTCCCAACTAAAAAAAATCCCAGGCCCAGACGGTTTCATGGCAGAATTCTATAAATCATTACAAAAAGACCTACAGCCATCATTACTGAAACTGTTTAGAAGGATACAATCAGAGGGAATACTCCCAAATACCTTCTCTGAAGCCAGCGTCAGTCTATTACCAAAACCAGGCAAAGATACAGCTGAAAAGGAGAATTATAGACCCATCTTCCTAATGAACACAGATGCCAAAATTCTAAACAGGATACTGGCAAATCGCATATAGACCCACATCAAGAATATCATCCATCATGACCAAGTTGGATTCATACCAGAGATCCAGGGATGGTTCAACATATGAAAACCAACTAACATCATCAAACACATAAGTGGAATGAAAGACAAAAAACACATCATCATTTCAATTGATGCTGAAAAGGCTTTTGAGAAAATCCAGCATCCCTTCATGCTTAAAGACCTAGAAGGAATTGGATTGGAGGGATCATTCCACAATGTAATCAAAGCCATATACAGAAAGCCCACAGCCAATATCATCCTAAATGGGGAAATGACAGAAACATTCCCTTTAAAGGTAAGAACTCGGCAAGGCTGCCCCCTGTCACCACTCCTCTTCAATATAGTGCATGAAACACTTGCTAGAGCAATAAGGCAAGAAAAGTAAATTAAATGAGTACTAATTGGAAAAGAGGAAGTCAAGCTATCCCTATTTTCTGATGACATAATTGTTTACTTAAGGGATGCTAAAAACCACCAGAAAACTCCTAGAAACGATTAACAGCTTCAGCAAAGTGGCAGGATACAGAATTAACCTAAAAATCAATGGCCTTTCTTTACACCAAGAATAAGCAACTGGAGAAAGAATTCAAAGCGACCTTCCCACTCACAATAGCCTCAAAAACAATAAAATACCTATGAACAAATATAACCAAAGACACCAAAGATCTCTATAACAAAAATGTTAAACCTTTAAAGAAATAAATTGAAGAAGACATCATAAGATGGAAAAACCTCCCATGCTCATGGGTTGGGAAAATTAACATTGTAAAAATGTCCATTTTACCAAAACTCTTGTACAGATTTAACACAATTCCAATAAAAATCTCCAAGAGTTTCTTCACAGGCTTGGAAGAAAAAAGTCCTTAATTTCATTTGGAAAAACAAAAGACGCCGAATAGCCAAAACAACTCTGAGCAAAAAGAGCTACACAGTGGGATCTCTATACCAGACTTCAAACTATACTACAGGGCTATAGTCATAAAAACAGTCTGGTACTGGCACAAAAACAGACCTGTTGACCAATGGAACAAATCGGAAGATCCAATTCTCAGCACATACAATTTCAGCCAACTCATATTTGACAAGGGGGCCAAGAAGATACAATTGAGAAAAGACAGCATCTTTAGCATGTGGTGTTGGCAAAAGTGGATCACCACTTGTAGAAGAATGAAATTAAACCCCTACCTATCACCCTGTACAAAAGTCAACTCCAGATGGATCAAAGACCTCAACATGAAACTCCAAACTCTGAAGGTGATAGAAGAAAAAGTTGGCAGCAGACTACAAGACATAGGCGTAAGAAAAGACTTCCTAAATCAGATAACAGCTGCACAAGTATTAAGGTCGACAATTGACAAATGGGACCTCATTAAACTCAAAACTTTCTGTACATCAAAAGAAACAATCAAGGAAGTGAAGAGAAATCCCACAGAGTGGGAGGAAACCTTCACCAGAGAAACATCTGACAAAGCATTGATTTCCAGAATATATAAACTACACAAAAAGCAAAGAAGAAAGAAAACAAATGACCCACTCAATAGATGGAGCAAAGAGCTGAACAGTGACTTCACAATTGAGGAAATAGAGATGGCTGAGTAACACCTTAAGAAGTGTTCAACATCACTAATCATTAAGGAAATGCAAATCAAAATCACTTTAAGATATCATCTTACTCCAATAAGACTGGCTATGATCAAGAAAACAAATGATACCAAGTGCTGGAGAGGTTGTGGGGAAAGGGGAACACTCATCCCCTGCTGGTAGGAATGTAAACTCACAGCCACGATGGAAAGCAGTGTGGAGGACCCTTGGAAGACTTGGAATGAGCTTGCCACCCAACCCAGCCATACCACTCCTAGGCATGTACCCTCTAGAATCACCCCACCACAGAGGTACATGCACAGCTATGTTTATTCCAGCTCTCTTCACAATAGCAAGGGGCTGGAACCAACCTAAATGCCCCTCAACCGATGAGTGGATAGAGAAAATGTGGTACATCTAAACAATGGAGTTCTATGCAGCAGTAAAGAAAGACAACATCATGAGCCTTGCAGGAAAATGGCTGGGGCTAGAGGACATCATGCTGAGTGAAGTAACACTGTCCCAGAATAACAAACGACAAATGGTATCTCTCATCTGTGGATGCTAGTGCCAATTACCTAGTTGTAAGTATTTCTTGTGCAGGGACCCTTGAGCTTTTGTCCAAAAGAGCTGAGAGTGATGCATATTGGAAACAACAACAACAGAAAGGACTGCATCGAAGAACTAACTTAAACAGTGAACTTCTGCTCAAAACAGTCAACTTCCTCATGCAGAATATTGAGAAAGTCTGAGAAAGAGATGAAAAGCATGTTTGGCAGAATGCATGAGCTCTGGTGGGGTGGGGGAATGGGGGGGACTGGGGTCTAGATTTGCTAAAAGAAATGAAAATAAATGAATTAATTAAAAAAAACAAAACAAAAATAAAATAAAATAATAAAACTGTGGATGGTGTAACAATAGGGATGAGATCACGAGATGAGGTCAGAGTAGGGATGATGTAATTATAAGAATGAGGTCAGAGTAAGGATGATGTAGGAATGAGGTCATATTATAAATGAGGTCAGAATGCCACCCCTACTCTCACAACAGTATGTGGAGAGCAGCATTAGTAAGTCCTAGTCCCACCTCCTCCACTCCCACTGCCTCCACAATCTTAACAGCCACCTCTGTGCAAGCTTTCTGCCACCAAGCTGCAGCTGCTGGGACTGCCACTGTCTCTTTAAATGGTGGGGCCTATGGGCCACCCTTACTACTACTGCCTTGGAGGCCTGCTTTTGAGGAGTCAGCCAAGATGGCGGCTTTGGGTCTCTGAGGAAGACAGAAGAGGCAGCAGTGATGGGGTAGGGAAGGCATCTTCCAAGAAGAGTTGGCGGTGGTGGAGGAGGTTCAGAATCTCCTGTCCCATGACAGCTGCTGCAGCAGGAGCACAAGCTCAGTAGCTGTGGATACTTGAAACCAGAGGAGTAGAGCGAAGTCACCAGCCTCAGTGGCAGGGCCTGCTATAAGGCAGGAAATCATGGCAGGAAATCAGTGGCCACCTGAGGAGGAAGAGTCAGCAGCATGGAAAGCGGCTCCTCTGAGGTCATGGTGGAGGTGGGAGCAGGGCAGTGAAGAGAGCCATGCTTCCTACCACAGCAGGCTGTGCAGTGCTGCTTGTTGCCCTAGCTCGCCAGGTCTGAACAGTAGTGCTGAGGAGTGGGTGGCAAGAGGAGGCAGCCTTCATGGAGCTCAGACCATGCAAGCGGTGGTGGAGCCCCACAGCAGCCAGAGGCAGCACTGAGGTCCTGGTGCTCTAAGCTTATGATCACCCGCCTTTCCTGGACAGTGTCCCAGGGCCACTAGGGTGGGGACTGTGGCCAGTGCTATGATGGACACTTGACAGCATGTGAAGTTCTACATGCTCAATGAGGACCGCCAGTGGGATGACCAGGGCACAGGCCATGTGTCCTCCAGCTACGTGGAGTGGCTGAAGGGCATGTCCCTGCTCATCAGGGCCAAGAGCGATTGTTCTCTTCTTTTAGAGCCCAAAATAAATCCTAACACTGCATACCAGAAACAACAGGAGACTCTGATTGTGTGGTCTGAAGCAGAAAATTATGACCTTGCCCTTAGCTTTCAAGAAAAAGCTAGATGTGATGAGATTTGGGAGAAAATATGTCAGGTTCAAGGAAAGGACCTTTCAGTGGACATCACCCAGTACCATGTTGATGAATCTGAAGAGGAATGATTTGATGATATGTCATCACCAGGTTTAGAACTGCCATCTAGAGACTTGGAAAGTGAAGAGAGTGGAGAATGTAGTCAACCAGAACACAGCACTTAGAAGACATTGGAGAATTTATAATGGAGAGAAATCCTAGAAATGTGAAGCTCATGATCAATTATTTATAAAAATGTTAAATATAAAAAGTCATCAAGTGATCCAAACTAGAGAAAAACCCTACAAACGTGAAGAATGTGATAAGGCCTTTAGTCAAAGGTGTAATCATAGATGACATGAGAGAATTCACACAGGGGAGAAACATACAAATGTGAAGAATGTGATAAGGCCTTTAGTCAAATGTGTAATCTTAGATGACATGAGAGAATTCAGACAGGGGAGGAACCCTACAAATGTGAAGAATGTGACAAATCCTTTATACAAAGGTCACATCTTAGAGTACATGAGAGTATTCATACAGGGGAGAAACCCTACAAATGTGAAGAATGTGACTAGACCTTTATTTGAAGGCCTGATCTTAGACTACATGAGAGAATTCATGCAAGGGAGAAACCCTACAAATGTGAAGGATGTGACAAGTCCTTTATTTGAAGGCCTGATCTACATGAGAGAATTCCTACATGGTAGAAACCCTATGAATGTGAAAAGTCCTTTACTTGTAAGTCACCTCTTAGAAGACATCACAGAATTCATAATGAAAAGAGATACCAGATATATAAGTGACACATACATTCATTTAACCATAAGTCAGATTTGAGAATATAGCAAGAAAATATACCAGAGAAACAGTTTGCAATTGTTCTTAACTGCTGAGCCATCTCTTCAGCCCCTGCAATTGTACAAGTTTAGCAGATCTTGGGCTCATTATGTAGAGAATAATACAGAATCTATATGAGAGAGGGAAATTTTTAAATGCAATAATCTAGTTTAAATACTTAATAAACATTTACATTTTAGGAAAACTGCAATGTCTACTGAAGAAAATTTTAGAAATATGAAATGGTAAAGTCTGAAATTTTTCTTTTTTAATTCAATACGAGACAATTCTTAGGTAAGAGTAACTAGAAACTTAAAGACTTTAAAGAAGTTGTACTTGTTCATCCATTATTGTCAAATATCACAGAATCTAAAATTTAAATAAATCTTAATTCAAAAATAAACAATAGATATGAGGCCAGAGTAGGGATGAGATCAGTGTAAGAATGAGGTCACAGTACATATGATGTCAGAGTAAGGATGATGTCACACAAGGAATGATGTCATATTAAATATGAAGTCACGGGGCTGGAGAGATAGCCTAGTGGTTAAGAGCACCGACCCCTCTAGCAGAGGACCTGGGTATGAACCCCAGCACCCACATGGCGGCTGAGAACCGTCTTTAACTCTAGTTCCAGGGGAATCTGATGCCCTCTTCTAGCCTCCACAGCATTGCACAACATGGGTGCACAAACCTACATGCAGACAGTGCATTCATACACATACAAGAATAAATAAAAAATAAAAATAAAATAAAATTAAAAACCTTATTCATAAAAAAAGATATGAAGTCACAGTAGAGATGATGCCATGGTAGGAATAAGGACACAGTAAGGATGATATCACGTTAAAGATGATGTCATATGAGGAATGAAGTGATATTACATATAAGCTCATAGTAGGTATGATGTGACTGTAGGAATTAGGTCACAGTTAGGATGATGTCACAGTAAGCATCCTATTACAGTAGGAATGAGGTCACAATAGATATGAGGTCACAGTATGTATGAGGTTATATTAGGTTTTCAGTCACACCAGATATGGGTTCTCACTACAGATAAAGTCATAATAGAAATGAGGTCACAGGAGGAATGAAGTCACAGTAGGGATGCTGTCAGAGTATGGATAATGTCACAATAGGAATGAGGTCATATTAGGTATGTGGTAAGATTAGTGATATGGTCACCTTAGGAAGGAAGTCAGAGTACAGAAGATATCACAGTAGGAATGAGGTCATATTAGATATGAGGTCAAAGTAGGGATGAAGGCATATTAATGATGAGGCCAAACTATGTCTGAGGTCACAGTAGGGATAAGTTACTGGGATGAGTGAGGTCACAGTAGAGATAAGGTCACAGAGGGGATGGCATAATATAACATTTGTATAAAGAGAGTTATATAAAGAAAAAGAGTCAATAGAATTAATTTATATCTATATACCTCTATCTATCTCTATATCATCTATATCTATATCTAATCTATTGATCTATGGATCTGTTGATCTGTCTATCTAGATTTATTGATTTTTCTCATGGGATAGAGTCTAAATAGTCCAACAATAGCCGTGCAGCAAAGGTGAGGCTAATAATCCAGCCAGTTGCTCAGTCCACGAGGTTGGATACCTCAGTAGTCCTAATCCAGTGCTGAAGGCCCAATGGATACCAGATCTGCCTGTCTCAGTCTAAGCAGGGATCCAAAGAGTTGATCACATCAGCAAGACAATCTCACCAGTGAGAGAGAAGGCAAGCAGAAAAAAAAGGGAATCAGCTCCCTTCTGCCATGGCCTTTATACCTGTTACCAGGAGAAGGTAACACCCATATTTAGGGTGGGCCATTTGGCTTGAAATAATCCATTCTGAAGATCTCTTTCTCATATTTTTCAACCCAAATCCATTCAAGTTGACACCCAGGATTAACAGGATTAACCATCACAAATCCACCTCTTGTCAACTTGACACCCATTAGCTTCTCCTTATGTTATGCTTAAATGTCACATGGAAACAATGTTGAGGTCATAATTCCACCAAACATGATATAACTGCCCCATGTGCAATCACAAAGCAGTATATATTAGAGTAGGTGGCAATATATTTGAGGAATACTTAGTCCTTCACTATCTAATGACCTAAACATGAAAACACTTAACACTTATGTCAGTTGTACTTTCAAAATGGAACAAAGATATATCTGCATAAATATATATATTTTTTCTTAAACAAATAGGACAAAAGTTCATATCTATAACAATTCACGTTTCTGCAAGTGATCCTGTGGCCTCAGTTGATATTTATGACTACCTTCCTCTACTACTGACTCTGTATTTCTTCCACCATCAGCAAGCACCTCTGCAGGTCTTGGCTCTTTTCCTGGAGGAGTGACCCATACCATCGTCCCTCAATGGTCTGGGCCATTTGTTGTTCTACCTGGATGGTTTGTTACATTTTCACATAGACCTTAATCACAGGACATGTTAGCACCAGAAGGCACCCTACAGCATCTCCAGCCTTCCAGATATCCTCTTTGCCGCCATTGTGGAGAAAAGTCCAATTTTCCCCAGGTAGTCTGCATCAATGACTCCTCCTACCATTGTTATTCCTTTCTTAGCCTGTTGGCATTAGGGCAGTACAAGCCCAAAGTGGACAGGGGGAAGTCTTGGCTTCCAGTTCAATGGAATGTTTGCTGTGTCTCCTGGCAAAAGTACACCCTTCTTTGGAACCAAAACTTCTAGACCAGCAGAATACAATGTCACGGGTACAGGAAGCAAATATTTTCCTACTGGGTCACTAGGGGTGGTAGTGAGTGGAATCACTCCTTATTCCACCCCTTGGTTCATGGACCCATGAATTCTGGCTATAGAAGGAACAGTACCATATACTGAGTGGTCATTCAAAGCATATACTGCCTGCTGGAAAACCTTGCCCCAGCCCCCCAGGGTATTGTTACCAATTGAACACTGTAACTCTGTCTTCAAGAGGCCATTCCAACATTTTATCAAGCCAGCAACTTCTGGGTAGTGGGAAACATGGTAACGCCAATGGATACCATGACCATGGGCCCATTGTTACACTTCTTTGTCTGTGAAGTGAGTTCCCTGGTCAGAAACTATGCTGTGAGGAATACCACGTTGGTGTATAAGGCATTCTGTACGTCCCTGGATGGTAGTTTTGGCAGAAGCATCACATGCAGGAAAGGCAAATCCATAACCAGAATAAGTATCTATTCCTGTAAGGACAAAGTGCTGTCCCCTCCATGATGGAAGTGGTCCATTGTAGTCAACCTGCCACCGCATTGATGGCCAGTCACCCAGGGGAATAGTGCCATATTGGAACTCAATGTTGCTCTCTGCTGCTGGCATATCTGTCTTTTGGCAGCAGCTGTAGCCAGATCCGCCTGGGTGAGTGGAAGTTCATGCTGCTGAGCACATGCATAACCTCCATCTCTGCCACCATTACCACTTTGTTCATAGTCCCATTGAGCAACAACATGGATAACTGGAGAAATATGCTGACTGTCCACAGAATGAGTCATCTGATCTTCTTGATTATTGAACTCATCTTCTGCTGAAACCACCTTTCAATGAGCATTTACAGGAGACAAAATTATCTTCAAATGCTTTGCCCATTCAGAGAGATCTATCCACATACTTCTTCCCCAAATGTCTTTCTCACCAATTTTCCAGTCATGCTCCTTCCAAGTCCCCAACCATCCAGCCAAATGATTGGCTACATCCCATGAATCAGTATAAAATCAAACCTCTGACCATTTCTTGCTTGTGCCCTCAGGGCTTGCCTGGGCTCTGTCACATATAGACAACTTCCCTTTGATAATGGACTGTTGATGTGCATGTCCTACTTTATGGTTTGGTGGGTCAAATAACGTCCAGCTCATGATGAGCAGCTCAGGTTGCATAGTGACTTGGTGGCCCATTGTCAAACATTCAGTTTCCACTAAGGCCCAATATCAGGCTAAAAGCTGTCTCTCAAAGGGAGAATAGTTTTTCTGCAGATGAAGGTAGAGCCTTATTCCAAAATCCCAAGGTCCTCTGCTGTGATTCCCCTATTGGGGCCTGTCACAGACTCCAGATGACATCTCTATCTGCCACTGATATCTCAAGTCTGCTGGATCTTATGTCCCGAGGGACAGAGCAGCCTGCACTGCAACCATGACCTGTTGAAGAGTCTTTTCCTGTTCAAAGCCCCACTCAAAGTTTGCAGTCTTCTTGACTCACTTGACATATGGGTCATAGTAACAAACCGATGAGGAATGTGCAGCCTCCAGAATCCAAAATGTCCCACTAAGTGTTGTGTTTCTTTCTTAGTGGAATGAGAGGTCAGGTGCAACAACTTATTCCTTAATTTAGAAGGAATGTCTCTGCATGCTCCACACCACTGAACTCCTAGAAATTTCTCTGAGGTAAAAGGCCCTTGAATTTTAGTGTCATATTATATTTGTTGTCTGATGTTCCTTTAAATGTATCACGTGCGTGTGCTGCCTTCCATGAGTTATTCTCCTTTGGACCAGGGCTTGCAGCTCAGTGGTACTACAAGACTCAAGAATGACCTTGGCCAGCTGGTTAACAGTCTGAGCTTGAGCCCAAGCAGGGAGTGTGAGGGAGGTAGGAAGTAAAACCCAAAGAAGAGAAAGAAAAGAGACAGACTCAGACGAGAGACTAGGAGTAATTCCACAAGGGGAAAACTCGGTTTAATGTTGTAACTCAGGGTTTCTATACAGAACCTTGTAGGAGGTTGGGACATACAGAATTGGGGGCTGGAAGATGCGGTATTTCGGGCCAAATGATTCAGATCACTACAGGAATGTGACAATGCTTTGCCCAAGGCATCAAAGACAGTTGGCAAAGGGCAGGTTTCACAGGCAAGCAGGATCTCAGCAGGAGTCCAGCACTAGAGGCTGCTTTCTGGCTCTTTTAAGTGCTTCTGCCTACAATTTAGTTGGATTTATTTCCCATCCTCTAATGCGCATGTGTTTTACCAACAAGTCCTGACTGACTGTTACCTCCTGTTCACTGGATACAATCAGCATAGCATCATCAATATAGTGGAACTGTGTGATATTTTGTGGAAGAGTCAGGCGATCAAGATCCCTTCTAAGTAAGTCATGGCATAAGGCCGTAGAGTTAACATACCCTTGAGGTAAGACAGTAAAGGTATACTCTTGGCCTTGCCAGCTGAAATCAAATAGCTTCTGGTGGTCCTTATGAATAGGTATTGAGAAGAAAGCATTTGGCGGATCATTAGCTTCATAACAGGTACTGGGAGATGTATCTGTTCAAGTAATTACACCACACCTGGTACAGTGGCTGCAATTGCTGTCACTACTTGGTTGAGTTTTTGATAGTCAACTGTCATTCTCCATGATCCATCTGCCTTTTTCACAGGCCAAATTGGAGAGTTAAAGGAGGGTGTGGTAAGAATTACCACCCATGCATCTTTCAAATCCTTGATGGTGGCACTAATTCCTGCAGTCCGTCCAGGGATATGATACTGTTTTGGGTCCACTATTTTCCCTGGTAGAGGAAACACCAATGGTTTCCATTTGGTCTTTGCAACCATAATAGCCCTCCCTCCACAGGTCAGGGAACCAATGTGGGGATTCTGCCAATTTCTAAGTATTTCTATTCCAATTATCCATTCTGGATATGGGGAAATAACCACAGGATGAGTT
Source organism: Rhizomys pruinosus (assembly GCA_009823505.1). Taxonomy (NCBI): domain Eukaryota; kingdom Metazoa; phylum Chordata; class Mammalia; order Rodentia; family Spalacidae; genus Rhizomys; species Rhizomys pruinosus. The sequence continues at coordinate 2,631,699 of VZQC01014308.1, forward strand.
CTTGGACACACTGGGCCCACTGTGAGTCAAACTTCAGCCAAAACTCCATTTATTACCAGATCTCCATAGGCCCCTACTTTACCTGGAGGGCCACAATGCTTTTTACGGTCTCCTGGGATCTGTGTCAACTCAGAACCAGTATCCAATAGGTTTAGAAAAGATTGATTATTTCCTTTTCTCCAGTGTACTTACCCTAGTAAAAGTCCTCAGGTCCCTGTGGGGAAGGACAGGAGGCAGGCAATCAGCATAATTCTTTGGTATTGTGACAAGGTCCTTCTCCATCAGAACCGGGTCATATGAGGTCACAGCAGGGATGATGTGACTGTAGGAATAAGTTCACAGTAAAGAATATGTCACAAAATGGATGATGTCATGTAGGAATGAGGTCACAATAGATACGAGATCACAGTAGGGTTGAAGTCACACTAGGGATGAGTTCTCACTACAGATGAAGTCACAAGAGATTTTAGTTCACACTAGGAATGTGCTCATAGTAAGTATGAGTTCATTGTAGAAATGAGGTCAAGAAAGGCTGAAGTCATAATAAGGATGATATCACAGTAGGAAAGAGGTCATATTTATATGAGGTCAGAGTAGAAATGAGGTCATTGTAGGACTGAGGTCTCAGAAAAGATGATGTCACAGTTAGAATGAGGTAATATAAGATATGAGGTCACAGTTGAGATGAGGTAACATTAGAGATGAGGTCACACTAGTGATGAGGTACCAGGATGGATGAAGTCAGAGTAGGGAAAAGATCACAGTGGGGATGACATAGCATTTGGGATGAGGTCACAGTAGTGAAGAGGTCACCATAGGGATGAGTTCAGATCAGGGATGAGGTCACAGTAGGAATGAGGTTACTGTAGGTATGAGGTAACACCTACGATGTGGTCATAATAAAGATAAGGTCACAATAGAGACTAGGTCACAGTAGGGATGAGTTTATTGTAGTAATGAGGTCACAGTAAGTTTGTAGTCACATTAGGCATGAGGTCATATTAGATATGAAGTCACAGTAGACATGATGTCACTGAAGGAATGAGGTCGCAGTAGGGATGAGGTCACTATATAAATGAGCACAGATTACAGATGTTGTCACAGTAGGAATAAGGTCATTTTACATATAAAGTCACAGGAGGGATGAGGTCTCATTATAGATGAGGTCACACTAGGGCTGATGGCACAGTAGGGATGAGTTAGCAAGAAGGGTGAGGTCACACTGCAGTTGATGTGAAATTAGGGATAAGTTCAAAGGCAGGATGAGTTCACAGAAGGGATGAAGTCATAGTAGGAAATAGGACACACTAATGATGACATCACCATAGGGTTGTGTTTATAGTAGAGAAGAGTTCACAGGAGGGATTAGGTCACAGTAGGAATGAAAACACAGTACATATGTCACACTAGGAATGAAGTGATATTAGATATGAGGTCACAGTTGGGTGATGTCATAGTAAGGATGAGGTCACATTAGAGATGAGGTCACACTAGGGCTAAGGTCACAAGAGTGATGAGTTAATAGGAGTGATGAGGTCACAGGAAGGATAAGGACACAGCGGGGATGACCAAACATTGGAAACAAGTCACTGTAGGGATGAGGTCACAGTAGGAATGAGTTCTGAGCATGGATTAGGCCATGGTAGGGATGTGGTCACTATAGGGATGAGTTAACAGAGGATTAGGTTACAATAGGGATGAGGTCACAATACAGATGAGGTCACAAATGGTATGAGGTCATTTTAGGAATGAGGTCACAGTACGGTTGATGTGATGCCAGGAATAAGGTCATATAAGATACGAGGTCAGAGAATGAAGTCAGTGTATGAATAAGGTCCCAGTTGGAATGAAGTCAGAGGAAGGATGATGTCACATTAGGAATGAGGTTTTCTTATATATGAGTTCAGAGTAAGGATGAGGACAGTATAGGAATGAGGGCACAGTTACCATGAAGTCAGAATAATGGTGATGTCCCAGTCAAAATGAGGTCATATTGTATATTAAGTCACAGTAGGGATGATGTCACTGTAGGAAAAAGGTCACAGTGTGATCTCAATATAAGGATGATGTTATAGGAGAAATGAGGTCACATTAGATATGAGCTCACAGTAGGCATGATGTGACTATAGAATTAAGGTGATGTTATATAAGTAAGGATGATGTCACAATAAAGATGCTGTCACATTAGGAATGAAGTCACAATAAATATGAGGTAACAGTAGGGATGAGATCATAGTAAGGTTGCAGTCACACTAGTGATGAGTTATCATTACAGATGAACTTACAATAGAAATTAGGTCACAGGAGGAATGAGGTCACAGTAGGGATGAGGTCATTGTAGGAATGAGGTCACAGTAATGATGATTTCAGTGTCAGAATGAAGTCATATTAGATATGAGGTCAGAGTAGGAATGAGTTCAGCATAGGAATGAGTTCAATGTAAGCATGATGTCATTTTAGGGATGATATCACAATTAGGAAGATGTCACAGTAGGAATGAGGCCACAATAAATATGCAGTCACAGTAGGGATGAGGTCATAATAGGGTTGAGGTCACACTAAGGATGAGTTCTCATTACAAATGAAATCATAATAGGAATGAGGTCACAGTAGGGATGAGGTCACAGTAAGTATGAGTTCATTTTAAGAATGATGTTACATTATATATCATTTCATAATAAGGATGATGTCACAGTAGGAATGAGGTCATATGAAATATGTGGAGAGATTAGGATTGAAGTCACTGTAGGACTAAGGTCACAGTACAGATTATATCACAGTAGGAATGAGGTCATATTAGATATGAGGTCAGATTAGGGATGAGGTCACTAGGAATAGGGTCACAGTACAGATAATATCACAGTAATAAAGAGGTTATATTAGATATGAGGACACAGTGGGATTAGTTAAGAGCATGAATGAGGTCACAGTAGGGTTGAGGTAGGTATGAGTTCATTTTAGGAATGAGGATATAATAATATGATGTCATAATAAGGATGATGTCACAGTAGGAATGAGGTCATATTAGATATGAGGTCAAGGTAGGGATGAGGTCACTGTAGGACAGAGGTCACAAACAGATGATTTCACAGAAGAGATGAGTTTATATTGGATATGAGGTCACAGTAGGAATGAGGTCACATAGAGATGAGGTAACACTAGGGCTGAGACCACTCTAGTGACTGGGGTGGTTGAGGTCACAGTAGGGAAAAGGTCACAGTGGGGATGACATAACATTTGGGATGAGGTCACAGTAGGGATGAGGTCACTGTAGGTATGAATTAACACCTTGGATGAAGACATTGTAGGAATGATGTCCCAGTAAGGATGTAGTTACAGCAGGAATGAGGTCATATTAGATATGAAATAGCAGTAGAGATAATGTCACTGTAAGAATAAGGTCAGAGTCAGGATGATGTCACAGAAGGAATGAGGTCACAATAGCTATAAGGTCACAGTAGGGATGAGGTCACTGTAGGAATGAGGTCAGAATACAGATGTTGTCACAGTAGGAATGAGGTCATAATAGATATGAGGTCATAGGAGGGATGAGGTCTCATTACAGATGAGGTCACAATAGGTCTGAGGTCACAGGAGGGATGAGTTATTAGGGAGGGTGAGGTCACAGTAGGGGTAAGGTCACAGTGGATTTGTGGTGACATTAGCAATAAGGTCACGGGTGGGAGGAGTTCACAGTAGTTATGAGGTCACAGTAGGAATTAGGACACACAAGGAATGACATCACAGTATGGTTGTGATTACAATAGAGATAATTTCATAGTAGGGATTAGGTCACAATAGGAATAGAGTCATATGAAATATGACATCAGAGTAGTAATGAGGTCTGTGTAGGAATGTGGATACAATAGAGATGATGTAACACTAGAAATGAAGTGATATAAGATATTAATCACAATTGGGATGTGGTCATATTAGGAATGAGGTCACACTAGGGCTGAGGTCACAGTGGTTATGTGTTACCTGGATGGATATGGTCACAGACGGGATAAGGTAACAGTGGGGATAACCTAACATTAGGGATGAAGTCACAAGAGGGATGAATTCTGAGCATGGATGAGGTCACAGTAGGAGGAGATCACTGTACATATAAGAACACTGGAGATGATGTCACAATAGGGATGAGATCGCAATAGAGATGAGGTCACACATGGGGTGAGGTCATTTTATTTTTTTTACTTTTTTGTCACTTACATTTAAGATTTATTTTATAAGCAGCTGGTATTTTTTTCATTTTTTAAATTTTTTAAAATTTTTATTTATTTTTATATGTATATGAATGTACTGTCTGCATGTAGGTTTGTGCACCCATGTCGTGCAATGCCGTGGAGGTCACAAGAGGGTCTCAGATTCCCCTGGAACTGGAGTTCTCCTGGAATTGGAGTTACAGATGGTTCTTAGCCATCATGAGGGTGCTGGGGATCAAAACCCTGTTCCTCTGCAAGAGCAGTCGGTGCTCTTAACCGCTAGGCTATCTCTCCAGCCCAGAGCTGCTGGTATTTTTAAAGACAAAAATTGTAATCTAAAGGCCCCCTCTAATCAACATCATCCCTTCACATCCCAATATCTTGTGCACAATAGCACTAAAAGTAATTTAGCATGTTATATTTCTAATCCATTTTTTAAATTTTTTTCTTGAGGGAATTGGACTGGATCTAATCATTTTAAATAATTTTACATTCACATGTAGATACATACACACATAATACATGTTTTAACAGTTCTGTTCTTTGTAAATTATTTCATTCCAAGTTATGTGGGTATAGTATACAATATTTCATCATCTTCATTCTTTTTCACTAAACACTGTTTTTAAATAACTATGTTACACAATTTAGGTCTACTTATTTTTAATTGGTATTCCATTATTAGATATATCGTACCTTTGTCATGCATTACACCACTGCTGGGTAGCTAGATTGTTTTCAATTTATACATGTTTGTTGTTTACCAGTATTAAGAGCCTTTATAATGAGAAATAGAATTGTAGGGTGTTTTTAGGTTTTAAAATTGGCTTCCATGCCCTAAAGTTCTGGAAAATACCCTGCATTTTCTTTCTTTATTTTTTTCTTCTTCTGTATTTTAAGATAGGGTCACATGTAGCCCAGGCTTATCTCAAGCTTGCTTGTAGCCAAAGCTGATGTTGAATTCCTTATTCTCTTGCCTCTGCCTCCCAGCTACTAGGCTTATAGGCATGCACCATCATGCCCAGCAACAGTATTTTGTCTCAGTGGTTTCCAAGTTTGATTTTTTTCCCACAATTTAGTGTTCGAATCCTTTGGAATACTATTTATTTTTTAATTTTTAATTTATTTTTATGTGTATGAATGTGCTGTCTGCATGTAGGTTTGTGCACCCGTGTTGTGCAATGCTGCGGAGGTCAGAAGAGAGTGTCAGATTCCCCTGGAACTGGAGTTCTCCTGGAATTGGAGTTACAGACAGTTCTCAGCTGCCATGTGGGTGCTGGTGATTGAACCCAGGTCCTCTGGAAGAGCAGTCGGTGCTCTTAGCCACCAGGCCATCTCTCCAGCCCCAATAGAATACTATTTGTAATGTTGTAGTATATAATTTAAGTCAAATATTCTAGAACCAAGTGAATAGGCTATTTGCCTACTCATGATGTCATCTCTGACAAGCACCAAGTTCACATCTATCTGTGGCTCTTGTATCTGGGTATTCTATTCTTTATAACTTGTGTACCCATCTATGCATGCACTAATACTGTATACTTTTGGGTGGTGATAACTTTATTGTATACTATTACTATCATTTCTGTTGGCCTTTTTGAGACAGGATCTCCCTAGTCGCTCCAGCTGGCTTGAAATCATTAGGTAGGCCAGGTTATTCTCAGTCTCATAGAGATATGCCTAGTGCTGCCTCCCAAATCCTGAGATTAAAGGCATGAGCCACCATACCAGGCAACTTTGTCATATGTTATAAACAATGCTATTTTAAATACTAATTGTCTGGGTTGATTTTCTTTTGAGACAGTCTCTTACTATGTAGCCCAAACAACCCTCAAACTTGAGATCATCCTGCCTCAGTCTCCAGAGTGTTGGATTACAGTAAGCATATGCCTAGCATATGGTGAGAGTGTTCCAACATTTTTCAAAATAATCTCAGCAATCCAAATTTATTTATTGAAATCAAGTCACTACGTAGCTCAGGGAGGCCTGGGAATCTGATCGTACTATGACAATCCTCCTGTCTCTGCATTCTGAATGCTGGGACTATAGGCAAAATCCACCATGCTTGGTGTTCATTTAGTTTTTTTGTTTGTTTGTTTGTTTGTTTTGTTTTATTTTGCTTTGAGACAGGGTCTCCCTATAGCCCCATCTGGCCTGGAACTCTGTAGACCAGGCTGGCCTTGACCTTACAGAGATCTTCCTGCCTCTGCTTCCTGAGTGCTAGGATTAAAGGGCTGCACCACCACACCTGGCTTAAAGACAGTTCTTAGCTGCCAAGTGGGTTATGGGAATTAAACCCAAGTCCTCTGCAAAAGCAGTTGGTGCTCTTAACTGCTGAGCCATCTCTCCAGCCTCAAGCCTTCATTTACTTCTATTTCACAAGAATTTTAAAATAGTCCATAGATTTTTCAGAATTGAAAATTCTATGATACTGAGTTATATAACTATACATGATATTTCTCTTCACTTCTTCAAGTCTTATGAGCTCCAACAAAGCTCTACTCTTTTTCCAAGGAGATTTTGTTTTTGAGCTTATATCAAGGTATTTTAAGTAAACAAGAGTATTTCCTCATTTAATACCCTTGCTGTTTCCTACCTGTATGCCCTCTCTTATGTATAGAAATGGACACTCTTTGAGAAAATGCTTTCCCACCTTCATTACATTTAAAGGGCTTCTCACCTGTGTGACTTTTCATATGTATAATAAGTAATGATCATTGAGAGAAGGCTTTTCCACATTTATTACATTTATATGGTTTCTCCCCCATGTGACTTCTCACATGAAGAGGAAAGGATGAGATCTGAGAGAAGGCTTTACTGCATTCAATAAAATTAAATGGTTTCTCTCCAATATGAATTTTTTTCATGTTTGAGGAGATTTTGTCTCTGAATGAAGGCATTTCCACCATGATTACAATGACAAAGATTTTTGCAGAATGATTTTTTTCATGCTCAGTATGATTTGATTTCTGACTAAAGGCTTTCCCACATATTGTACATGCATAGGGTTTCTCACCAGCATGAACTTGCTGATATCTAATGAGATTTGGCATCCGAATGAAAGATTTTCCACATTCACTGCATTCATAAGGTTTCTCTCAAGTATGATTTCTTTTCTGATGTGTATAAGATTTTATTTTGGGCTGAAGGCTTTTCCATACTCGGAGCATTCATAGGGTTTCTCAGAAGTATCAATAAACTTTGAGAGAAGGCTATTCCACATTCACAACATACATAAGTTTCCTCACCTGTATGACTTCTCATGCGTATAATGAATACTGAGCATTGAGAGAGTTTTTCCACACTTATTAAATCTATAGAGTTTCTCCCCTGTATGACTTCTCATATGCAGAATAACAAATGACATTGGAGAAAAAGATCTACTACATTAATTACATGCATAAAGTTTCTCCCCAGTATGAATTTTTCATGCTTAATAAGGTTTTGCTTCTGGCTGAAGGATTTCCCACATTCTTTGCATTGATAGGATTTTTCTCCAGTGTGAATCCTCTCATGTTCATTGAGATTTGATTTCTGACTGAAAGCTTTCCTACAATCCTTACAAGCATAAGGTCTCTCTCCAGTATGAATTCTCTGGTGTCTAATGATGTTCCACATTTGAATGAAAGCTTTTCCACATTCACTACACATATATGGTTTTTCCCCAGTATGAATTTTCTGATGTGTAATGAGATTTTCCTTCCTGATGAAGGTTTTTCCACATTCCTTACATTCATAAGGTTTTTCTCTAGCATGATATTTTCTCATGTCTGACGAAGTCAAATTTATCACTGAAGTCTTGTCCACACTGATTACAATTAAAGGGGGTTATAACATAGGGTGAGCAATGGCAAAATGGTGTCTCATATTCACTACCTTCAAAATTTTTGTCTCTTACTTTCTCATAACTAAGTCTAAATTTTGTCCCAAACTCTTGTCATCTGAGTCACAATCAAAAAGGCTTTGTCTTGAAATAACAATATCTGAGCAGAGAAGAAATACTTTGTAAAATTCAATGAATTTTTCTTTAATCAGTGTTTTCATGGAGATGGATGTGACTTTCCTCACAAGTGATTCATGATGTTTCTTGATTTGTTCATCAACTTCCCAAACTTCTGGAGAGTGCCACAAAACATTTCTCCCTCCAGCATCCCTGGTACCTCTTCTTGTTCTAAGTTGATGATCACATCTTGTTTGGTGACCTGATACCCCACTGTGACTAGGTTGCTATTGGTCTCCAGCATTACATCCCAGTACAAGTTCCTCTAGCAGGTTTCATTTCTTGCCATTCCTCCTGGGAGAATCCCACAGCCACATCCTTGAATGTCACTGTTTTAAAAGACCCAGCCATGTCCTCTTGTTCCTTGGAAAGTGCAGAGTCCTGAGAACACCAAGTTCCTCTCTCCATCATGTGGGTCAATTGCTCCACTGCCATACAGTTGTTGCTGATATTTCAAGGATGGGATGTCATTCCACTCTTCCCAGATCTGGGTCAGACTCAAGATAGTCTGCAGGTCCAGGCACTCGAGGATCCACTCTCTCCTAGGAATCTCCAACATCTATTGTATGTCTCAGTTCAGAAGGTCCTCTTCCATGACAGACACGTCTTCTCAGGATTCTTTAAAGTTATAGCACAGACCTATATTGGTGCTGTAGAGACAGGGCTTATTAACAATCAAATCCGATAAAAGAGTAAGAAAGCTCAGACTAACGGACTGGTCAGCAGAACTCTCCTTGGACTCCAGCTGCCTGCAAGGAGAATTATCAGGAACGAAGTCAGAGTATGGTTGAGGTCACTGTAGGGATGATTTAACACTGGGGATGAGGTCATATACGAATGAGATCACAATACAGATGATGTCAAAAGTGGGATGAAGTCATTTTAGGAGTGAAGTAACAGTAAGAATGACATGAGAGTAGGAATGAGGTCATATTAGATATGAAATCAGAGAATGGATGAGCTCAGCGTAGGAATGAGGTCACAGTTTGAAGTCAGAGGAAGGATGAAGTCACAATAGGAATGAGGTCATATTAGATATGAAGTAATGGTAAGGATGATGTGACTGTAGGAATAAGGTCAGAGTAAGGATGATGTCACAATATGGATGAAGGGAGAGTAGGAATGAGGTCACAATAGATAAGACATCAAAGTAAGGATGAGTTCATAGTAGGGTTGAATTCACACTAGGGATGAGTTCTCCCTATAGATGAAGTCACAATAGAAATGAAGTCACCAGAGGAATGAGGTAACAGTAGTGTTGAGGTCATTGTAGGTATTAGGTCACAGTGATGATGGTGTCATAATAAGAATGATGTCACAGGATGAATGACGTCATATTAGGTATGTGCATGAGCAGTTGGCTTGGCGCTCTTAACTGCCAGCCATATCTCCAGCCCCTATCTTATATTTTATCTTTGCTGATGGGTCGTATTGACCTTTATCTTTTCTAATCTAACGTCTTATCTCTGGTTTTATTATTATATATAAGTAATAAAGTATTAATTAAAGATGAATTTTCATCTCATTTTTAATCTCTCATCTCATCTCCTGTCAGCCCTTTATTTATGTTTTACCCTCTTATTTTTATCTTACTTATCTCCTTTTGTTATAGTATCTTATCTTTTATCTTTATCAGTGCAGCTTTTCTTATCTCTTTATGATTTCAGGTTCATTCTCATCTCTTTTTTTCTTTCAGTTTTTTTAATATATTGTTTCATCTCACCTTTTATCCTATTTTTGTTTTGCCTTAGTATCTTTTCTTATGGTATGTTTTCTATTATATCTTCTTTCTTTTCCTTTTATCTCAAGGGTTTTTTTTGACACAGGGTCTCCTTATAGCCCCAGCTGACCAGGAACTCACTCTGCAAGAGCAGTTGCACTGTAAACCACTTAACCAACTTTCCAAACTTTATCTTGAGTTTTTATCTTATCCGTAGTATTAATTACTTCTCAAGAATCTCCATGGTTCTATCATTGGTTATAGTTTTCTCCATTTTACTAAATTTGTATTAATTTCCCCCTCCTTTATTTTCCATTTATCTTAAGCATATTTTCTTATCCTTTATCACTGTTTAGTATGTTATCTCACTTTTACTTTTTTCTCTCAGGTTAATGTGTTTTTCAATTTTGATCTACCTATTACTGTCTTTTTCACGTATTAATTTATTGGACCTCTCATCTATTTTTTGTCTTTCTTTAAGTTTGCAGTTTATTATTATGTTGCTTCTTTAGGGCTTTCATTTATCTATCCTATCTTATTTTCACTTTAATTTTATTATCCGTGTATTTATTCTCTTATCTTTTACTATTGCTTTCCCTGTTCTCATCTTTTATTATTAGTTTACTTCTTTTTATGTCTATATTTTGTTATATTTGTGTTTCTTGCCAGTTCTCAATTTTGCATTTAATTGATTCAGTTGTATCATTTTTAAAACTCTTAGACTCTAGGACATAAAACCTGAAACGGAATGCAGTTTCTCAGTTCATTTCAGTTTCTGTCATCCTTTCCTTTCATTTATTTTTAACAGAAATAAATAGCATCCTTTCCTTCCATTTATTTATTTTTTTTAATTTAATTTTATTGATGGTTTGTGCATTTTGTACATCATTTTCCAATTCAGATCAGGCATATTTCCCTTTCCCTTCCCCCCCATCCCCACCCCATCCCAGATCATGTATTCTGCCATAACTGTCCTGCATCTTTCAGGTTTTTTTTTCATTTTTTAGCTATAAGTGATAATCCATGAGTATAAGCATCCTTCGTGCAAAACCAATCTACAGATTGTTGTGCCCAAACCCCCACAGTCCCACCATTCAGTGGGGGGTGACAGGTTGTTTGTTCAATCAAGTTGATCAAATGAGTGTCCAGACTACATCGCTGTAGTTTCACCGTTCACCCCAATCGCAGCCTTTACATTCTACCACGCCCCCTCTTCCGCAGATTGTTCCCTAGGCTTAGAAAAGGGGCACAGGTGGATGAGAAGTAAAACTGTCCTCTCTCTCTGGAGCTGTTGACTTGGATTCTGGTCAATTCTGGCTGTTTCCTTTCATGGGCTGACAGTTTGTTCAGGAGTAACCCTTCGATCCTACTAATGAAGCACAAGCAATTAGATATATAGGTATTTAAGCAGCACTGATAGTTATGGTAGGTTACTTTGGCATAGATACATATGTTCCAACAGGACAAAATGTCACCAACTTAACGGCTGAGAAAGAAAAGATACAGCTTTGCATTGAGTAGGATGTACCAAAAAGTGGCAACTGAAAGGTTGACCCGTCTGAACATTGAAAGGAAGAAAAGCCTCAGATTGCCATAAACATCGAAACCTTCTGTGGATCCTACATGTAACAACTATTTATAATGAGTCCTAATGAAACTTATACCTTCTAGGTGCAACAAAGGTTTTGATATGACTTTCTTGCCTTCCCCCCATAGAACAAGGAGAAATATGATGATGATGATGTCATTCTCCAACTGTAAATTGGAGACAACTATTATAGAGATAATCTCTTATAAAACCTTCCATTTATTTTTAACAGAAATAAATAGCCTTGACTGTCTCTTTCTTAATTTCCTTCTTTTCTTTTCTTTCTTTTATTTCTATTTTGAGGTAGCAAGCACCATGTTTGAATCTTTATTTTCTTTTTTTGTCACAGGATTGGAATGCCTAGACCCCCAAGCAACATTCAGACATTCAGACATTTGGAGCCTTCCCTGACCAGAATTCAGAGGATCACAAGGTCAACAACTTTCTCTCCTTAGTTCAAATTTTCGGTAATTTCTTCATTTTTACTCCATCTTTCTCCTCTCTCTCTCTCTCTCTCTCTCTCTCTCTCTCTCTCTCTCTCTCCTTGAGACTCCCTGTGATTTTGCCCCCTTTCCCACAGAGACACACCAAGAAATCTTACCTTAACCCTAACTTTGGCATTTATTCATTCACAGACATAAAACAGAAGGATAAACTAAATAGGTCTATCTACATAGACCTGCCTCAACATATTACTATTTTTGTTCCTGTTGATTCTGTACTTAATATTTATTTATTTATTTATTTATTTATTTATTTATTTATTTATTTATTCATTTATTGCAATTTGGAGGCCCATAGTACTACAAGAACCTGATTACTTCTTCCTTTTGTCTGCAGGGTATCGGCAAGCTTAGTCCCCCATTCATCCAACATTCATACATTCAGAGCCCCATCCACCCAACCAGAGATCAGAAGAGAGACAACTTTCCTTTAGTCCAACGTTTTGATATTTTTTCATTCTTTTCTTCCTTCTTTCTTGTCTCTCTCCCCTTAACCCTAACCTAACCCTAACCCTAACCCTAAACCTAAACCTGGTCTCTGCCCACCCCCCTGCCCACCGACCCCAACCCCAGAATTGGTTAGTTCATTTCATCTTTGATTTACTTTCTTTCCTTTCTATCCATGCAGGGGCCAGGGCCATCTATCTCCAAGCAAATCCCCAGACTCAGAGCTCTTGATGCGAAGCAAAACACCACAAAGAGCTGCGGTCCAGTGCTTGCAGCTGAAACTGAATTTGTATCACTCCCTGCGATTTTCTCATACCCCCTCCCCCTACACACATACCTGGAAATTTTATGTGGGTGTCAGCTCTCTGAGGTCCTAGAATGCATGACACACCACCATCGTAACCTGGACTGTACTACCTGCCTGCCCTTCTTCCTGATGCAGGATTGGATTGACCCTGTTGGTACACACAAAGATGTGGGTGGAGGTTCCTCACCCTTGCCCTCTTCCAGTGTATTCAGTAAATAATGGTTGATGTTCACTAAGATCTTGCTTGAATTGAGCCTTGGGGTGGGGTCTGGAGTGCATAGGGACAACCACACTCCTGGTCAACAACCTCCATTGTGTGTGGGGGGTAGGTGTGTTACACAATTCCTATTAGTTTGTTTTTTTGAACACATCACAATGTTTTCCTAGTTTCTGTTGTTTTGGTCATGATATGGGTGGCCCTTTCTTAGGTACTCAGTGTGTGGGGGCAACCCAGATATTCACACTCTTCCTCTCAACTCCAGATGAATGGAAGTTATTCTTCCTCATCTGTGGGTTTTACGGTGATAAGATAGCAGTAGGAAGACTCAATGATGACCACATGGCCATCCTGCAATTCCCCTCCTCTCTCTCTCTCTCTCTCTCTCTCTCTCTCTCTCTCTCTCTCTCTCTTGCAGGGAAATCCATCTACTTCAGAACACAGGGCTCTTATCGCCTCACCTGTAGTTCTGTTTCCTTATCAAACACTCCCCATCTCTCCTTCCACGGCATATTCCCCACCCCCCACTTCTGGCATTCTAGAAGTGCATGGTTGGTCCCTTTTCTGAGATTTTTTGGGTGGGCCCAGCCACCTATAAATTCTAGATATCCCTGAATCCTGACTGATACCCAGCCTCCTTTCCCTTGGGAAGGCTGTGTGCCTCTCTTTCTTAGCAAATAATAAAGTTATCCTTTGAACGAATGTTGGATTCTGTTTCTGTTTCTTTAACATCTTCTCTCCTCACATTCTTTTTTTATAAATACTTACTTTTTTTACTATTTTTACATTACGCATGTATTAGTGTATTGCCTGTGTAAGAGAGGCCCACACTGACTCCATTTTGGGTATAGCCACCATTTTAAACAATGAGTTGAACCTGCCCAATTCAGGGAAAAGATCAATTGCTCAAGGTCAGTTGCTCAAGGCCTCGAGAACAGCTAATAAAATTTAAACTTGTCTAAAGATAACTGCTGATACTGTTGATATGTGAGGGCAGGTGGACTGACTGAACATTTCCTCCTTCCAGTTGCAGGATTGTTTCTAAAGATAACCTTTGGTATGTGGGGGCAGGTGAGCTGACCTAACCATGGGCTATAACTCTGCTATTATCCTATAAGGTTAAAAGTTACCCAAATCCAGCTAAAATTCCGCTAGATCCTGTATAAAAGGCCTGTGAGCCAAGTTATCAGGGTCGGAGCCTTTTCCCTCCCACCCCAGCATGCTGGTTTACTTTTTCCCAAAATAAAGTTCTGGTTTTCCATCCATTGGTGAGTCTGGATTCTCAGACCTTAACATCTTGGATGTTCCACCAAGACTTTCGGCTGCTCTGTTCTTTTGGGTAAGAGTGAGCTCAATGCTTTTTTTCTTTTTCCTTTACTTTGGTTTTGGTTATTTTGGTTAAACTCGAGTTTCTGGTTTGGGGCATTTTGATAGGAGAAACTGGATGCAGTACTGCTCCTTGAGCGTGGAGATGGAGGACGCCCCAGCTCTACACTGGTAGAGTGCGAACAGGGGATTCACCTCACGATTTAGAGTGTGAATAGTGGGTTCACCTCAGCAATTTGGAATTTGGGCAAGGGGTCCAGATTTCTGGCTCCAGGGCCAACAGGAAGTCAGCGCCGAGTGTACAGCATTTCTTCTCTTTGTGTCTGCATAGTCATTGTTGTTGGGCCCTTATTCTGTCCTCTGTTGCTTTCACCTTAGTTCTCTGAGATTGCTTTCATTCTCCTTCTCTGGGATCTCTTCTTCCATAAGTAAAAACAGCACAATTCCAGTCCCTTGTTCAGCCTTTCCATACCTTCTCTGCCAAGAAAAAAATCTAGACATCTCCTCCCAATACAGGGACAATAAGCCCTAGCCATCTCAAACATGCACATACATCTTGCCCACATGCCTCTTACTGGCTGCAATATGCTTGATGCATCATTTTACTAAAAAAAATAACTCTCACTCACACCTAAGTTCCAGCCCACTGACCAGATGGGATTCAGAGTAAGGCAGGGACTTTAAGCACCAGGAGGTCCCACTCTCTAGTGAGACTTGTGTGTATGGTACACACTCTTGTGGCCAGGAACTGTGAGTCCCTGGAGGACCTGCCCAATGCCAAGAATTATTTCAATGGAGACAGATACCTGGTATTTATTTTCTCTAACCTCATGTTAACCTGAAGTAAATAACATGGGGTTAGGAAATTCTAAATATATTCTGATTTAAAGGAGGTATCTATGTCTTGAGTTTATGGTAACCATGTGCCTAAGATTCATGTAGCTTGTTATTCATCTAACTGTGTGTGTGTGTGTGTGTGTTTGTAATTCAGTTTTTGTATGTGTCTCATGTTGATTTTGTCAAACAAGGTGGCCACTTCAAGTTTCAATCCTTTCTGTGCACAGAATCATTTCATTTTGGCATACCAGATTAGATATGCACGTGCAAAGTTTAAAAGTTGTTATTCAAAAATCCATTTAAATGCCTAAAATTTCTATACTGTAGACATCTCTAAATTTATTGTCTCTGAGTCTATCAACTGCTTCACCACAGGTGGTAATTGTTTATAGGAATCAGCCTCAGTGTTGACTGTTTAAAAATCCCATTTGCTTTGTGTTTACTTTCAAAAAGTTAACTTGCTTGCTTTGGAATTATCTATTTTTTTTCAAGACCTCTGTGGACCAAATTCAGGGCTGGAAATGGATCCTTGATCTGGCTTTTGTTTTTGGTGGGGCAGTTTTGTTGCCACTTGGGACCGGGTTTGGTGGCACACACCTTTAATCCCAGTCCTTGGTAGGCAGATGCAGGCAGTTCTTTGTGAGCTCAATTCCAGCCTGGTCTATAGATCAAGTTCCAGGCCAGCTGAGATTAAAGGGAGACCCTGTCTCAAAAAGGCCAAAAGATAAAAAAATAAGAGAAAGCATGTGTGTGAGTGTTGGTAATTCCTACATGCATAGAAATTACATATGTGCATGTGATTCTTGGTAATTTTCCACCTGAAGTAAATAACATTGGGTTAGAGAAAGTAAATACCGGGTAGCTGTCTCCATTGAAATAGTCCTTGGCATTGGGCAAGTCCTCCATGGACTCAGAGCTCCTGGCCACAAGGGTGTGTACCATACACACAAGTCTCACTAGAGAGTGGGACCCCCTGGTGCTTAAAATCCCTGCCTTACTCCCAATCCCATCTGGTCAGTGGGCTGGAACTTAGGTGTGAGTGAGGGTTGTTGTTGTTTTTTTTTTCTTGAGTAAAAGGATGCATCAAGCATATTGCAGCCAGTAGGAGGCATGTGGGCAAGATGAATGTGCATGTTTGAGATTGGCTGGGGCTTACTGTCCCTGTACTGGGAGGAGATGTCTAGAATTTTTTCTAGGAAGAGAAGGTATGGAAAGGCTGAACAAGGGACTGGAACTGTGCTGTTTTTACTGATGAAAGAAGGGAGAAGCCTATTCTGAGTCTCTGATGAGGAAAAAGGCAGGTTTATAGGGGTCTCTGTGATACATGGACCAGGGCTGGATGTTGGCCGGAGGAAACTCACTCACTGGATCATAGCTGGGCCCTTTCACCTCTCACCATCTACACTTGCTCCAGACTCAAGTCACGTGACCTCTCTGGTAGATGATTGAAACAGAGATCTCTGTTAGGCTGGAGCTAGGCAGTGCAGTGACACAGCTACAAGCTGTATAGAGCTGGATTCTTCCAGAGGCTCACCAGAACTAGTGCTGCCCAAAACTCAGTTTTAGACTTCTGATGAATGTTTATACTTTGGTGAAGCTACCTAGTTGACCGTTGATTTACTTAGAAGGGAGAAAGACAATGCAAGCCACATGCAAATTTTTTAGGTTTAGAGACACCCCTCCAGAGGACATACATCTATCCCCAGATTTCTAGGTGATTTTCCTAATGCTTTTTGTACAAATCAGAGACCAATGTCTATGACAGGCCATACAGCAGGGACTCAAGAGCCCCACACTAGACTGTGGGTCAGGACTCCAGCAGGTTCATCTGGGAGGGTGACCTCCCTTGTCTCTAATGACCCAGTAGGGTGCCTGTCAGCAGCTGTGAGAAGCAGGCTGCTTCATGAGCAGCACCTTGGTTAAAACATGTGTTTACAAAAATTTACCCAGTTGCTTTTAAAAACGTAAAGATCATTACTGTAGAATTCCTGAGTTAGAAACAAATAACTGACCCAAGAATCCAACTAATCCTAACTTAAAAATGGGAAAATTTACCTCACAGCTAGACAACCTTAGTACTGCATAAATTGTGAAGTTTAAAATGTTGTTATTTTGACTGTTATAAACTTTAAGAGTCATATTTTACTTTGATTTAAGTTTTCATCTCTGATTTAGAGTTTTTGTCAAGGTGTTGATCAACATTTGTTTTATGGAGCTATTTAAATGAATAGGCTTGCATCTAATGCTAATGATTTACTTGATATCAAGTTGATTCACAATGTAAACTGTCATGTGAGCTAAAACTGTTAAAGATTTCCTCTTCTTAATAATTCACTCTGCAGAATTTCACTCCTTTTCCATTGAGTTTGAGTTAGGAGCTGTTACCTTATAGCAGATCAGTATTAACATCAAGTTGGTTACAGAGGCTGACCATGGGCTCTCCATGTGGATGCTCTTCACACTGACTGATGGAAGTTATTTTTTGCGGCATTGAGGTGGCAAACTCAGCGACATATAAAAAGTGAATTGATCCTAGCACTTGGGAAGCAGAGGCAGACAAATCTTTGTGAGTTCAAGGCCAGCCTGTTCTACAGAGTGAGTTCCTGTAGCCCCAGAGAGACCCTGTCTCAAAAATACAAAAAAAAGTGAATTGAATTTAAACTAATGTGAAATTTTGACAGGGAACGTTTTAATAAATAAATGCCTTGAAAGAATTTAAAATATTCTTCCATATTCCAAAATGTAAAATGTAACATGACAGATTTTATGTGTCTTTAATTGTACCTGGGAAGGAAGGGTAGACTTTAAGCCCTTAGCAATCAGCTCTTGGAGGCCTGACAGGGCTACTTGAATCCTCATAGGCATAGTCTTTGGCCCAGAAGGAAACTTTAAAAAGTTGCTGTGTGAAGCTGTTTGTCATTGGATCTGCCAGTGAACTTATCCTTCTGCTTGTGCTGAATTATGGACCATGCATCCTTAATTCACGTGTCAGATTTATTAACCAGTGGGTAAAATCTATTAAAATCATGGTACTCAGGACCAGGTACGTGCCCATATATGACTCCCCTGAGGAAGAAAATAATGGAGTCTAAGATTAGCCTCCCAGTATACAACTGTAGGGGGGGAATGTAAGACAGGCCCACACTGACTCCATTTTGCGTATAGCCACTATTTTAAGCAATTAGTGGAACCTGCCCAATTCAGGGAAAAGGTCAATTGCTCAAGGTCAGTTACTCAAGGCCTCAAGAACAGCGAATAAAATTTAAACTTGTCTAAAGATAACTGTTGATATTGTTGATATGTGAGGGCAGGTGGACTGACTGAACATTTCCTCCTTCCAGTTGCAGGATTGTGTCTAAAGATAACCTTTGGTATGTGGGGGCAGGTGGGCTGACCTAACCATGGACTATAACTCTGTTATCCAATAAGGCTAGAAGTTACCCAAACCCCACTAAAATTCCCCTAGACCCTGTATAAAAGGCCTGTAAGCCAAGTTATCAGGGTCAGAGCCTTTTCCCTCCCACCCCAGCATGTTGGTTTACTTTTTCTCGAAATAAAGTATTGGTTTTCCATCCTTAGGTGTGTCTGGTGTGGATTCTCAGACCCTAACACCTACATGTGTTTAAGGCAGGCAGGCACCAGGGTCAAGCAAGGAGTCTAGCAATGCCGGTGGAGAGGAGAGGAGGGTGTTGGGATTCCCCTGGAACTGGAGCTACAGATGGTTGCCAGCCATCATGTGGGTGGGTAGATGTGTGGGTGAGTGCTGTGAATAAACCAAAATTGGGTCCTCTATAATAGCAGCAAAAACAGTGTGTGGTGGCTGGACGCTCGTGTGTGTTTGTGTATGTGTGTGTGTGTGTGTGTGTGTGTGTGTGTGTGTATGTAGAGCAAAAATACATATCCACGTGTTTCTTGGTGTGCATTTAGCAGCATTTAGCAGCAGCGGCAGCAGCAGTAGCAGCAGTAGTAGTTAGTTAGTTAGTTAGCTAGCTAGTTAGTTAGTTACTTAATTAGTCATCTCAACATTACCTTGACAGTAAATCTTTGCTCACTGCTTTCTAAGAGCTGAACAAAAGACCACATGGCTGGCTATCTTACAGGCAAATCCCATGGTCTTTGTAGTGAATTGATCCTCCTTGCTGAGGTACCTGAGGCAGATAAATTCTCTTACAAAGGATGTTTTCCCCCCAACTGTTTCCCTCAATACCTGATTCTGTAAGCACACTTCATTTTTTCAGAACAAAGAAGGGATTTTTCCTTAATGATCCTGGGATACATGCTCATGATCATTTAAACCCCATAAAACCTGTGGAAATTTACAACGCTGGCTGGACTGAGAACTTCAGAGCAATTACCCCATCTGAGACAAAAATAAAGTCAGAGATTTGCAACCTTCTCTTCCTCCCTCCTAGTGAATTCTTGGTCCGACACAGGGGGAAAAATACATTTACTCTTTTTATCCTGGAATGACTGATATTTTTTTTTTCATTTTTTTTTTCTTTTGAGACGGTCTCCCTGTAGCCCCAGCTGTCCTGGACCTCACTATGGCGACCAGGTGACCTTGAACTCACAGTGGTAGGCCTGTGTCTGCCTCCTGTGTGCTGGAATCAAAGGTGGGTGCCACCACGCCCAGCTATAGCTATTATTTTTTTCTTTTTGGCCTTTTTGAAAAGTGGTTTCCTGCCACATCTGGCAGTCCTAGAACTCTCTATGTTAACTAGGCTGGCGAGCAACAACAGGCCCTGCTTAGATGTAAGAAATGTGTATGCCATGCATACAAATGTTAGTGTAATGCATGTTAGGGGGCGTTGAAACAATCCCCCTGCCAAAGGGGAGAGAGAGAGAGAGAGAGAGAGAGAGAGAGAGAGAGAGAGAGAACACTAAATTTCTGCATATCCAAGAAAGAAACATGTCAGTAGATCACCTAGACAAGATATGAGAAATTCTGGAGGCTAATATCCAACAACTGCAACAAAGAGAGAGGCAGGCTAAGGAATAGAGTAGATGGTTTTCTGAAATTGTATAGAAATGGTGGAGGAAGCATTTGTTTGCTTTTGCTTTTGAGAAAGGCTGTCTGGAATCAGACTGTCTTCTGAGGCTAACAGGAATTGGGCTGGCTTGTTCCCCTTCCTGTACCCAGACAGACAACAGTCCTTTAGTCTGTCTGCCTCAATTCTGCTTTACTGCCCCAATAATTGCATTTCTTTTCCCACAGAGATCTAATTGTCACTGCCACTGCCCCTGCCTCTCGAGTGCTGGGATTATTATTTTTGGGGGGTGAGGAGTGGGGTATCTCTTTGAGATGGGGGTCGCCCTGTAGCCTCAGCTGGCCAGAACTGTGGACAGTCTTGTGAAATCCATGAAGCTTGAGTATAGATAGAAAGAGGCCTTTGATGTTATGAGGAAGAGATTTGATTCTTGAGTTTGCCCAAGAAAACATTTAGGACCTACAGTCCCTCAGTAGCCCAGGAGTCTGTCCTGGGAAATCACTCTATTATGTGAGACTTATGAAGACATTTTATAGGGATGTGTGTCATGCTTAATTGTGTAACCTTTAGGAAAGAGTAGAGGGTGGGTGAAGGATTTTCTTCTGGGAGTAGATCGGCGGGTAGGCAGCATAGAGAGTTGTTACTTTGGCATTGCTGTTGCCTGCTGTGACCAAGTGACTTGGTACCCACTGTATTGTTGGAGACTCCAGTGCTCCATGTTCGCAGCTCTATGGAACTGAGTATTTTTGGCATGCTTCCTCCCTCCTCGATTCATCTATTTCTGAGAAGGGTTGTTTGGCCAACTGTCTTCCTGGTTTTTCTGAAAGTACTTCAGTACCTCTCCTGCCACAGGAAAATAGAGTTCTGGTGGCTTTTTCAAAGCACCAGAGTATTTATTTATTTATTTATTTATTTATTTATTTATTTATTTATTTGAACCTCACTTCTTTTTTATTTTTTTTTTATTTTTTTATTGTTATTAAACTTTTTCCATAAATCATACATCATTTCTCAATTGAATTTAGAGTCCCTGCCCTTTCCATGCCCCCCACCCCACCTGAGTCCCTGCACTCTACCATACATGTTTGCATCTTTTTCTGAGACTTTCCCGAGTTTTTTTCCCAGTTCTTTTGTTGTTTCTGTTCTAACTTGTATTGCTTCAATACACACACACACACACACATATATTTATATATATTATATATATATTATAAATATATATTTAAATACATATATGTGTGTGTATATACATACATAAATATATACATACATACATACCCATATCACCTGAATTGGAGGAATTTATTTATTTATTTATTTATTTATTGTTAAAAGATGTCATGTTTTCCTTAAGGAAGTGCTCGGAAGTTCCTCCTTGGCAAGTCCAAACAACCACAAATCTTGTGCTTCCCTACCATGGTCCCCCAAATGAAGTCCATTAAGCATGCATCCTGTCTTGATCCCCCTGCACTGGCCTCCATGATACACCCTGGGTAGTCCTACAATGGCAATCTATACTCTGACAAGGCTGAAATCCCCTTAGCTTCTTAGACCACAAGCTGGGCATCTCAATAGTCCCCATCTGGCATTGCAGGTTTAGGGGACTCTTGGAGAGACATGAGTCTTCAGTTCTTATTGGAGGATTAAAAAGCTGTGTCTCCTGTCTTTGAAGAGTGGCAAAAGCAGTGGCAGCCACAGAGTAAATGCACTTGTCAGTAAGAAGTGAAGGCAGGCCAAACAACAGTGCTCTTTTTTTTTTTACTAAGATCTCAAGTTTTATATCTGAAGTGCAATTTCTCTGGTCTTACTGATAATTTATTTCTGGTTTTACTTTTCTTTTGTATGGTTAAGACCACATAGTTAGCCCAGATTAAGCAAGGTATTTGTTTTATTGAGGTCAGTTGAAGATCTGGTCCTGAGAGGGGTTTTATGGGGGAAGAGGAGGGTCGGAGCCCCTGGCTCCTTTCAGTTTTTCATTTACCAGTTCCGTCCACTCGAGGACAAAATCAGGTCTTGCTAGACCAGGCTTACTCCTCTGAAGCATGAGCAGACTTTCCTCTTTACAGACTGGACACTGGCTGACGTCCCATTAGTGGATCCTTAAGACCTCCCTGAATAGGAAGACTCGTGACCCACATTTTCACGGCCTTTCAAGAGATGTCCCCATGTCACCTAAGACTTGGTTGACCTCTGAGGGCAAGGAACAAACTTCTCCCTTAGGTCTCTAGGCCAAATTGGTATGGGTGTTATGTTTGGTCATTGCATTAGTCACTTTTCTGTTGCTGTGATAAAGCACCATGACCAAGGAACTTATAAAAGGAAGAGTTTATTTGAGCTTAAAATTGACAGTTCCAGGGAACTAGAGTCCATTGTGGCGGGAGGCGTTGCGGCTGGATCTGGAGCAGCAAACCGAGGGTCACATCTCGCAAAGAGCACAGGAAACAGAGAGGACAACTGTAGACCACAGAGGCTTGTTAAAACTCAGTAAGCCTGCCCCCAATGACACACTTCCTGCTGCATGGCCACACACCTCAAGACCTCCAAAAACAGCGCCACCAACTGGAGACAAACGTCTGAATACTTACAGCCTATGGGGGACACTCATGCAAACCACCACAGTCATTAAGCACCCAGAGAAGCTAAGTTACACCAGCCTGATACATTGGACCTATATTAAAATTATATATTTTGCAAACAAACTGTATGTGATTTCCATATTATATTTCTTGATTTGCATTTTCCATTTTACTTTCATATTACTCTAAAAGATGCATAGATACCCTCCATCACATACCATAAATCCAAGGTCTGAAAATAGATGGTAGTAACCTATCTAAACCTAACCTATTGTGAATCCGTAGACAGGTTCTAGAACCTGTCTAGGGATTCACAATATAAGAGCACAGTTTTTTTCAGATAATGACTATAAAATTAATGTTGCTCAGTTTGCCTTAGAACTAGATACTTGGTGCTAGCAACCACAGATGAGGGATACCATTCTTCTTTTGTTTTTCTTGGACTGTGTTACTTCACTTAGCATAAAATCTTCTAGTTCCATCCATTTACCTGCAAATTTCATAAGGTCATCTTTCTTTACCACTGCATAGAACTCCATTGTGTAGATGTATCACATTTTCTCTATCCACTCGTTGGTTGAGGAGCACTTGGGTTGGTTCTAGCTCTTCACTATTGTGAAGAGAGCTGCAATAAACATGGTTGTACATGTATCTCTACAGTAGGAAGAGTCTGGTGGATATATACCCAGAAGTGGTATGGCTTGGTCAGTCTTAAGATTCTTCATACTGCTTTCCATAGTGGTTGTACAAGTTTGAATTCCCACCAGCAGTGGATGAGTATTCCTCTTTCCCCACACCCTCTCCACCATTTGGTATCATTTTTTTCCTGATTCTAGCCAGTCTTATCAGAGTGAGATGATATATTAAAGTGGTTTTAATTTGCATTTCCTTAATTATTAGAGATGTTGAACACCTTTTAAGATGTTTCACAGCCATCTCTATTTCCTCAATTGTGAAGTCTCTGTTCAGCTCTTTACTCCATCTTCTCTTACCCTGTACAAAAATGAGCTCCAAATTTATCAAAGACCTCAATGTGAAAACCCAAAACTCTGAAGGTGATAGAAGAAAAAGCCACATCTTACAAGACATATGCATAGGAAAAGACTTTCTAAATCAGACAGCAGCTGCACAGGATATAAGGTCGACAATTAACAAATGGGACGTTATCAAACTCAAAAGTTTCTGTACAGCAAAAAATTCACCTTATTTCTTAGAGACAGTATGACTCTGGTCATACTTTCACTCTGAAAATCCAAAATCCTTAGTAATTGCACACAATTACTACAGGTGGCACTTGTTCGCCTTAACATTGGAAGAATGAGTAGGTCTTATTCTTTCTGCATGTGTTTGCTAGGATCTTTGAAGCCAAATGTGCTTTTGGGGGGGTCTTTTTGAGACAGGATATTTTTGAGACAGGGTCTCCCTGTAGCCCCAGTTGGACTGGAACTTACTACGGAGATCAGGTGACTTTGGTTTATTATTATTATTATTATTATTATTATTATTATTGATGTTTTTTGAGGCAGGGTCTCCCTTTAGTCCCAGATGGCCTGGAGCTCACTCTGTAGACCAAGCTGGCCTTGCATTCACAGAGATCCGCCTGCCTCTGCCTCCCCAGTGCTGGGATTAGAGGCATGCACCACCACGCCCAGTGAAACTGCTTTTTTTTATTAATTTTTATTTATTTCTGTATGTGTATGAATGTACTGTCTGCATGCAAGTCTGTGCACCCGTGTCGTGCAACGCCACGGAGTTCAGAAGAGGGTCTCGCATTCCCCTGGAACTGGAGTTCTCCTGGAATTGGAGCTTCAGACGGTTCTCAGCCGCCATGTGGGTGCTGGGGATCGAACCCAGGTCCTCTGTAAGAGCGGTCAGCGCTCCTAACTGCTAGGCCATCTCTCCAGCCCCGAAACTGCTTTTTAAAGTATAAAGAATAGATAACAAATTCTTATAGAACTAGAAACAGAAAGTGAGTAAGATGTTTTTAAAGGCACAGAGTTTCTTTCTTTAGGTTTAAACTTATGTTAGGGGTTGGCTTTGAACTCACAGAGATTTGCCTGCCTCTGCCGCTTGAGCACTGGGGTAAAAGGCATGGTGGCTGGAACTGCTTTTTTTTTAAAGACTGGTTATGGTGTAATGGGGTCATTTCACCAGAGAAGACCACTGGTGCAGACACAAAAGGAAACCAATGGAAAAAGTCTTTAGTCCGTTGCAGACAACTGTACACCTACATTCAGTTCAGGCTTTGTAAGTATTCCCAAGTTAGAGTCGGGAGCTGTTTCTGTAGGAAAAATCCTGTCTGGGGTGAAAAGTTTAAGCCCCCAAGATTAGGGGTGGTAAACCCCTCTGACGATTCTGATTCCTATCCTCTAAAGAAAGCCAAGTGTAAAGAAAGTGCAGAAGCCATTGAGGGAGTGAATGAGTTTGTTTCTAAGCAATGTGGGGGGGGGGCGATGACGATGATGATAACACAAATGCTGACCTCCTGTTCTTCTTACACTCCAGTCCCAGTTCAGTTGAATTAAAAATATATACATATATTCCAGTTAAGTATGGGCACCCATGCCCATGGCTATGGCTTTTTTGTTTTTAGTGATTTTCTGTAGCCCCAGCTGGCCTGGAACTCTTTATGTTAACCAGGATGGAAGGTAAAATGTAAATTAATATAATTAGGGTAGGATGGTCAGCTTTATGTTATTAATTTTTCCAACCCATGTGCATGGGATGTCCTTCAATATTCTGGTGTCTTTCAATATCTTTGAATATTTAAAAGTTTCATTGTAGAGATATTTATTTATTTATTTTGAGACAGGTTCTCTGTAGCCCCAATTGACCTGGAAATCCCTATGGAGGGCAGGCTGACTTTGAGGTCACAGTGATTGGCCTGCCTTTACCTCCAGTGGGTAATAACTATGCCCTGCTCAAGTTATTTCTTTATTTGTGTGTGTGTGTGTGTGTGTGTGTGTGTGTGTGTGCACGTTTGTTTGAAAAGCAGTTTCCCTGTAGACCAAGCTGGTGACCTGGAAATATTTATGTTCAGCAAGCTGACCTGGAATTCAGAGAGTTCCTCTGGCATACTGGGATTAAAGGCCTGAGTCACTCCGTTTGCAATACAAGCAGGACAGCTGCTTTGGATAAAGTGATTTGGAGGCCCTCTCCCAGACATTGCTGCTTAAGGGTCAGATATGTCCACTCTGGTGAAGGTTTACCACATACCAGGCCAGCACTCTGTGCATATTTTTAGGCCTAAGACAACAACCTCCCCCTTTTTAGCTGTTTGGGTTTGTGTCATTAGGAAAAGAAATGAAAACAAACAACAAAAAAAGAGGCAGCTCAGCCATGGGTGCCACCCCTGCCAAAACCTAGAGTTTTCTATGCCTCCCCAGGCTGGATTTAAACATACAGCCCTCCTACCACAGCCTCCCCAGTGCTGGGATGACAGGTATGTGTGTGTGTGTGGGGTGTGTGTGTGTGTGTGTGTGTGTGTGTGTGTGTGTGTGTTTCTGTGGGGATTTCCCACATGGAGATATGGACATATTTTGTTTTGTTTAATTTTTCTGGACTATTTGGTATCAGTTCTATTATTTTTCTTTCTTAATATTTTTATTTTTGCGACAGGGGTGTACTCACATGCATACAGGCGATACACTCGTACACATAAAAGAAAAGTAATAAATTGCTGAAATAGTCCCTATGGAGACCAACCAGGCTGACCTTGAACTCACAGTGTTGCACCTGCCTCTGCCTCTTGGATGCTGGCATTAAAAGTGTGGGCAACCATGTCCCCTGCTATGGCTTTTTCCCCCGTTTTGGAAAGTGGTTTTTCTTAGCCCCAGTTGGTCTGGAACTCTCCAAATTATAAATTAATATAGTTTGAATCAATTTTAAATGATTTTTTGTCTTTTTGATACATTGTCTCCCTATAGCCCCAGCTGGCCTGGAACTCATTGTGGAGTCCACGCTGGCCTTGAAATCACAAAAGATCCACCTGCCTCTGTCTTCAGAGTGCCAGGATTAAATCCACGTGCCACCATGCCCAGCCTTTCAATTTTAAATATGAGCTACCATTTATAACCACCAACTCTAATTTTAACCCTTTGCTAAGTTGGGAGTTTTCATTATAAAAAGGGACAGGGATGGGTTTTTTCCTTTCAAATATCTTATCTTAATTAAACATACAGGATTAAATAGGGATGAGGTAACACAATAGATGGCTTCATTCTAGGGATGAGGGAACAATAGTGATAAAGTAACACTAGAGATGAGGATACTCTAGGGATGAAGTCAGAGTAGATATGAGTGCACAGTAGGGATAAGTTCACAGTAGGTATGAGGTACCACCACATGCCTGTAGGCTGCCAGCTCTGGCAGTCCCATATTGAAGTAAATCTTGCTCCTGGAGTGAAAAAGAAAGCAAAAAACAAACAAACAAAAGAAGAATACATGTAAAAAAAAACTTCTAAAATACTCTAAGCAATCCAAAAAACAGGAAAGGAGCAAATATCCCCAACCAACTAAAGAGAGAAACTAATAAAACCATAAAAGCATAAATAAAACCTAAACCAAGAATGGAAACCAAGAATACGTTGAAGGGAAGTAACACACATCTCTCAAAAATTATCTTAAATATCAACGGGCTAAACTCCCCAATCAAAAGTTACAGTCTTGGAGAACGGATTAGGAAACAGAATCAATCTATATGTTGCGAACAAGAAACCCATCTCACCCTCAAGGATACACACCAACACCAAGTGAAAGGATGGAAAAAATATTCCAAGCAAATGGTACAAAAGGCAAGCAGGAGTTGTTTTCTAATATCAGACAAAATAGTGTTCAGAGTAAAGTCAATCAGAGGGCCACTAAATCGTTTTCTGAGGAACAATTAATCAGGAAGACATCACAATCCTAAATATTTATGCACCAAAGTCAGGTTCACCAAACTATATAAACACAATTCTGTGAGTCCTCCAGACACAGATTAATCCCAACACACTAATATTGGGAGACTTCAATACCCCACTGAACTCCTTGGATAGATCAAGTGGACAAGAAAATAGAGAGGCATTGTAACTGAACAATAAATACGACAATTGGACCTCACAGACATATACCAAATTATTTCACCCAAACACCAGAGAATTTATTTTCTACTCAGCACCCTACAGAACCTTCTCCAAAATCGACCATATACTGGGAAACAAAAGAAACCTCAACAAATATAAAAAGATTGAAATAATCTCATGTATTCTAAAAGAACACAGTGCAATATAGCTCAGTAATAACACCATAATAATCCCAACAAGCTACAAGAACACATGGAGACTGAAGAACACAATCCTTAATAAAGAATGGGTAAGGGAAGAAATAAAGAATGAAATAAAAATATTCATGGAATTAAACAAAAAGAAAATACAACACAACAAAACCTGTGGGATACTTTAAAAGCAGTCCTAGGAGGGATATTTACAGCCCTAAGCACCCACATTAGAAAAACATAAAGGGTACAAATAAATGATCTAACACTACAACTAAAAATCTTGACAAACGGGGCTGGAGAGATGGCCTAGCAGTTAAGAGCACCGACCGCTCTTGCAGAAGACCTGGGTTCAATCCCCAGCACCCACATGGCGGCTGAGAACCATATGAAACTCCAATTCCAGGAGAACTCCAGTTCCAGGGGAATCTGTCACCCTCTTCTGACCTCCGAGGCATTGCACGACACGGGTGCACAGACTTGCGTGCAGACAGTACATTCATACACATACAGAAATAAATAAAAAAATTAAAAAAAATAAATAAAAACTTGACAAACAACAAATGGACCCTAAACCAAAAAGACAGGAAGGAATAACGAAATAAGAGTAGAAATCAATGAAATAGAAACAATGAAAAGAAAACAAACAAACAAAAAATCAATGAGTCTAAAACCTGGTCTTTGAAAGAATAAACAAGATAGACCTCTAGCCCAATTAACCAAAAGAAAGAAAGAGGAACTCCAAATCAATAGTATTAGTGATGAAAATGGAAACATCACAACAGATAAAGAAGATCGAGAAAATCATATGAGAATACTTCAAAAATGTATATTCTACTAAATTTGATAACCTAAGATAAAAGGATGAATATCTGGAATCGTGGGAACCAATAAAGCTTAACCAAGAAGAGGTTGACAGTTTACACAGACCCATAACATTTGAGAAAGTTGAAGACATAATGAAAAAACCTCCCAACTAACAAAAGCCCAGGCCCAGATGTTTTCACAGCAGAATTGTATAAAACATTTAAAGAGGTCTTACAACATTTACTACTCAAACTTTTCAGAAGGATATAGAGGGAAATCTCCCAAACTCCTTTTATGAAGCCAGCATCACTCTAATAATAAAACCAGTCAAAGACACAACCGAAAAAGAAAACTATACACGCATCTCAATGAACAAAGTTGCAAAAATTCTCAACAAAATACTCTCAAATCACACACAGATCCACATCAGAAAGATCATCCATTATGATCAAGTTGGATTCATACCAGAGATTCAGGGATGGTTCAACATATGTAAATCAATCAATATCATAAAATACATGAATGGACTCAAAGAAAAAAAATCACACTACCATCTCAATTGATGCAGAAAAAAGCTTTGGAGTCTTGTCATCTAAAGTTCTAGAGGGAATTGGACTGAAGGGAACATTCCTAAATATAAGCAAATCCATATACAACAAACCCACAGCCAACATCATCCTAAATGGAGAAAACTTAGAACCATTACCCTTAAAGGCGGGAACCGAACAAGCTGCCCCCTATCTTCAACATAGTGCTTGTAATACTTACTAGGGCAATAAGACAAGAGAAGGAAATTAACGGACTACTAATAAGAAAAGAGGAAATCAAACTATCCCTTTTTGCAGATGATATAATTTACCCGAGAGATGCTAAAAATTCCATCAGAAAACTCTGGAAATGATTAAGAGTTTCAGAAAAGTGGAAGGATACAAAATTAAACTAGAAAAATCAGTAGCCTTTCATTACACAAATAATAACCAAGTGGAGGAGTATAAGAAGACATTCCCACTCACAATAGCCTCAAAAATAATAAAATACCTGGGAACAAACCTAAACAAAGACGCCAAACATCGCTACAACAAAAATTTAAACCACTGAAGAAGGGTGTTGAAAATGATGTCAAAAGATGGAAAGACCTCCCACGCTCATGGATTGGAAAAATTAGTATAGTAAAAAGTCCATTTTACCCAAATTGTTATACATATTCAACGCAATCCCAATCAAAATCCCCATGAGTTTCTTCACAGACTTGGGAAAAAAATCCTTAAAATGATATGGAAAAGCAAAAAAACCCTGCATTGCTAAAGCAACCCGGAATGAAAAATGCAATACAGGAGAGATTGCTTTACCAGACTTCAAGCTATATTACAGGAGTATAGCTATAGTCATAAAGACAGGCTGCTACGGGCACAAAACAGACCCATTGAACAATGGAACAAAACTGAATATCTAAACTTGAGCTCAAACAAATTCACCCACCTTACATTTGACAAAGGGGCAAGATAAAGCTCAACAAATTGTGGTGGCAAATCTGGATCACCATTTGTAAGAAGAACAAAATTAAACCCCTACCTCTCACCCTGTACAAAAATGAACTCCAAGTGGATCAAAGATCTCAACTTGAAACCTCAAACCCTGAAGGTGATAGATTAAAAAGTTGGAAACAACCTACAAGAAATAGGCAGAGGAAAATACTTTCTGAATCAGACAGCAGTTGCACAGGAAATAAGGACAACAGTTTACAAATGGGACCTAATCAGACTCAAAAGCTTCTGTACAGTGAAATCAAGGAAGTGATAAGAAAACCCGCAGAGTGGAAGGAAATCTTCACCAATGATACTTCTGACAGAACATTGACATCTAGAATATATAAACAACTCAAATAACAAAGACATAAGAAAACAAATGATTCAATCACAAGATGGAGTAAAGAGATGAACAGAGACTTCACCAGTGAGGAAGAAAAGATGGCTGAAAACATCTTTAAAAATGTTCAACATCATTTATAATTAAGGAAATGCAAATTAATACCACTCTAAGATACCATCTTACTCCAATAAGACTGACTAAGATCAAGAAAACAAAAGACACCAAATGTTGGAGAGGTTGTGAGGAAACGGAAACACTCATCCACTGCTGGTAGCAATGTAACCTCGTACAACCACTGTGGAAAGCAGTATGGAGAATCTTAAAAGAGTCAAAATGAGCCTCCTACCTGACCCAGCCATACCACTCCTGGGAATACACCCACAAGACTCATCCTACTGCAAAGATATATGCACATCTATGTTTATTGCAGCTCTTTTCACAATAGCAAAGAGGTGGAACCAACCCAAATGTCCCTCAACCAAGGACTGGATAACAAAAATGCGGTACTTCTACACAATGGATTTCTATGCAACAGTAAAGAAAGATGATGTCATGAGATTTGCAGGTAAATGGATGGAATTTGGAGCATTTATGCTAAGTGAAGTAACACAGTCTCCCCAAAACAAATGGGGAATGGTTTCCATCATTTGTGGATACTAGTACCAAATTCCCAAACTGAAAGAAAAGCTGAGCGATATTATTATATTTCTTTCTATCTGAAAGCAACTCTGATATTATAATGTGAACATCTTAATGAGTCTGACAATTAACTTACCACCTACTTTCAGGCATGGCAATTAATGTACATGTGTGGGAGGTATATATTCATATTTCAGAGTAATATAAAATTAAAGGAAAAAAATCTGAACCACTGAACATAAAAAGGTGACTTCTGCTATTGAACCATTGACAGATGGGTCACTGGTGAAGAGTTCCACTCTAAACTTGTTTTGGAATTAACCTAGAGATTATTTTCAGAGTTTATAATTTTGGTATATGTATGGAATGAGAAGGTCATGGTACAGATGATGTTACAGTAGATTGAGGTCACATTAGAGATGACATGACAGTAGGGCTGAGGTCACACTAGTGATATGTTATGGGGAGGTGAGAATATGAAATGAGAGTATGAGGTGAGAATAGGGATGAGGTCACAGTGGGGATAACATAACATTAGTGGTGAGGTCACAGTAGTGATGAGTTCAGAATAGGAATGAGGTCATAGTAGGGATGAGGTCACCGTAGGGATGAGTTAGCACTGGGGATGAAGTCACAGTAGTTATGAGATCACAATAGAAATGAGGTCATTGTAGAAATGATGTCACTAAGTATGATGTCAGTGTAGGAATTAGGTCATATTAGATAGGTCAGAGTAAGAATGAATTCAGTGTAGGAATGAGATCACAGTAAGCATGATGTCAGAATAAGAATGATGCCACAGTAGGAATTAGGTCATATTAGATATGAAGTCACAATAGGAAAGATACCTCATTAGGAATAAGGCCACAGTAAGGGTGAGGTCACAATAAGAATGATGTCACAGTAACAATGAGGTGACAAATGATATGAGGTCACAGTAGGGATGAGGTCATAGTATGTTTGATGTCACACTAGGAATGAGTTTGCACTACAGATGAAGTTAAATTACAGATGAGAACACAGTAGGGAATGTGCTCACAGTAGGCATGAGGTCATTGTATGGACGAGTTAACACTGTGGATGTGGTCACAATAGAGTTGAGGTCACAATATAGATGAAGGCACACAGTATGGATGAGGTCATTATAGGAATGAGGTCACAGTATGCATGATGTCACAGAAAGAATGAGGACATATTAAATATGAAGTCAGAGTTGGCATGAGGTCAGTGTAGGAATGAGGTCCCAGTACGCATGATGTCAGAGTAAGGATTATGTGACAGTAGGAATTAGGTTATATTAGATACAAAGTCACAGAAGGGATGATGCAACACTTGGAATAAGGTCATGGTAAGGATGATGCCACAAGAAGAATGAGGTCACAATACAGATTAGGTATTGGGATGAGGTAGTGGATTAGGTAGTGGGATGAGGTCACTGTAGGAATGTGGTCACAGTAAAGATGATGTCAGCATAGGAATGAGGTCATATTATATATGAGGTCAGAGTACAGATGAGGTCAGTTTAGGAATGAGATCACAGTAAGCATGATGTCAGAATAAGAATGATGTCACAGTAGGAATAAGGTCATATTAGATATAAAGTCACAATAGGTATGATGTGACTGTAGGAATAATGTCAGAGTAAGGATGAGGTCACAATAAAATGATGTCACAATAAGAATGAGGTCACAATAGGTATGAGATCACAGTAAGTATGAGGTCACAGTAGGTATGAGGTCATAGTAGGTTTGAGGTCACACTAGGTATGAGTCCTCTCAACAGATAAAGTCACAATAGAAATCAGGTCACAGCAGGCATGAGGACACAGTAGTTATGAGGTCATTATACATATAAGAAAACTGTAAAGATGATGCCATAATAAGGAAGATGTCAGAGTAAGAATGAGGTCATATTAGATATGAGTTCACAGTAGGAATAATGTCACTTTTGGAATGAGGTTACCAGATAGATCATGTTTACATGTCAGAGTAAGAATGAGGTTTTATTAGATATGAGGTTACATTAAAGACGAGGTCACACAGGCACTGAAGTCGTACTAGGGATGAGGTCAAACTAGGGATTCAGTCACATAAGAAATGAGGTCATACTAGGGCTGAGTTCAAAATAGTGATGAGTTAGCAGGATGGATGTGGTTACAATAAGGGTAAAGTCACACAGGGGATGACATAACATTACGTATTATGTCAGAGTACATATGAATTCAGAGCAGGGATAAAGTCCCAGTAGGGATGAGGTCACAGTAAGGATAAATTACAGTAAGGAGAGGTCACAAAAGAGATGATATCACACTAGGTATGAATTCACACTAGGGATGAGGTCACAGTAGGGATTAGGACACACTAGGGATGAGATCACAGTAAGGTTGTGGTTACAGTAGATATGACTTCACAGTAGGGATGAGGTCACAGTAGGTAGGAGGTCATATGGCATATGAGGGCAGAGTAGTGATGACATCATTGTAAGAATGAGGTCACAGTAGAGATGATATCACACTAAGAATGAAGACATATTTCATATGAGGCCACATATGGATTAAGTCATAACAAGGATGAGGTCACAGTAGAGATGAGGTGAAAATAGGCCTGAGGTCAGAGTAGGGATGAGTCACTGGGATGGGTGAGGTCAAAGTGGGGATAATATCACAGTGGAGGTGATACAACATTATGGATGAGGTCACAGTCCAGATGAGTACACAGTAAGGATGAGGTCACAGTAGGAATGAGGGCATATGAGATATGAGGTCAGATAAGTGATGAGGGCACTGTATGAATGAGTTCACAGTACAAATTATGTCACATTAGGAATGAGGTCACTCTATGAATTTGGTCACAGTACAGATGATGTCCCTCGAGGAATGAGGTTATATTAGATATGAGGTTATATTAGATATGAGGTCATAGTAGGGATGAGGTCACAATAAGGCTATGGTCACACTAGAGATGAGTTCCTGGGATGGATGTGATCACAATAGGCATAAGATCACAATGCAGAAGACATAACATTAGTGTTGAGGTCAGAGTCGAGATGTATTCACAGTAGGAATGAGGTCAGATGAGTGATGAAGTCACACTATGGATGACTTAAAAGTAGGGATGAGGTCACAGTATGGATTAACACACACTAGGGTTGAAATCATAGTAGGGTTGTGGATACAATAGAGATGAGTTCACAGTAGAGATGAAAGCACAGTAGGAATTAGTTGATATGTGATATAAGGTCATAATAGTGATAAGGTCACAGTTCAGATGTCACACTTGGAATGAGGTCTTAGTGGTGTTCAGATCACCCTACATATGAGTTCTCATGACAGATGAAGTCACAAGAGATATGAGGTTATAGTAGGGATGGGGTAACAGTATATGTTCATTGTAAGAATGAGGTCACAGTAAGGAGGATGTTATAAGGATGATGTTACAGCAGGAAAGAGGTCATATTATATATGTGGTCATATTATGGATGAGATCTCTATAGGAATGAGGTCACAGTACAGATGATATCACAGTGGGAATGAGCTCACATTAGATTTGAAGACCCAGTAAAAATGAGGTCACAGTAGGGAAGTTTTCTGAGCACAGATGAGGTCACAGTAAGGATGACTTTGATGAAGTCACAATAGGGATATGGTCACTCATGGTTTGAGATCATTTTAGGAATGAGGTCACAGTAAGAATGATTTTACAGTAGGAATAAGATCCTATTAATTATGAGGTCAGAAAATGCTAGAGGTCACTCTAGGAATGAGGTCAAACTTTGAATGAAGTCAGAGGAAGGATGATGTCACTGTAGGAATAAGGTGATATTAGGCATGAGGTCTGAGTATGGATGAGGTAAGTGTATGAATGAGGTCACAGTTAGCATGATATCAGAGTAAGGATGATATCACAGTAGGAATGAATTCATATTAGATATGAATGACCCTCCCTGTAGGGATCATTCATATCTAATATGATACTAGGGATACTAGGGCTGATTCATATCTGATATGAGATGACGTTACTGTAGGAATAAGGTCATAGTAAGGATGAGATCCCAATAAGGATGATGTCCCAGTAGTAATGAGGTCATATTAATTATGTGGTAAGATTAGGGACGAGGAAACTGTAATAATGAGGTCAGAGTACAGATGACTTCACCATAGGAATGAGGTCATGTTAATTAAGGGGTCACAATAGAGATGAGGTCATAGTAGGAATGAGGTTACAGTAGAGATGATGTCACACTAGGGCTGAGGTCAGAGTAGATATTAGTTAATGGGATGGGTGAGGTCACAGTAGGGGTAAGGTCAGAGTGGGGAAGACATTATCTTAAGGATGAGGTCACAGTAGGGATGTTGTCACTGCAGAGATGAGTTAAAAAAGGGGATGAGGTTACAATAGTAATGAAGTCACAATACCGATGAGGTAAAAAATGGGATGAGGTCATTTTAGGAATGAGATCTCAGTAAGGATGATGTCACAATAGGAATTAGTTCATATTGGATATGAGATCAGAGTATGGATGAAGTAAGTGTAGGACTGAGGTCACAGGTAACATGATGTCAGAGTAAGGATGATATCACAGTAGGAATGAGGTCATATTAGATATGAAGTCACACTAGGGATGATGTCCCTGTAAGAATAAGGTCACAGTAAGAATGATATCACAATAAGGATAATATCACAGTAGGAATGCAGTCATATTAGATATGTGGTCAGATAATGGATGAGACCACTCTAGGAATGAGGTCACAGTACAGATGATATCACGGTAAGAATGAAGTCATATTAGATATGAGGTCATAATATTGATGATGTCCTAGTGGGATGAGGTAACATTACGAATTAGGCCACAGTAGGTCTGAGATCACAATAGTGATGATTTACTGGGGTGGATGAGGTCACAGTAGGAGTAAGGTCACCGTTGGGATGACAAAACATTAGGGATCATGTCACAGTAGAGAGGAGGACACAGTAGGGATGAGTTCAGGACAGGGATGAGGTTCAGGATGAATGAGGTCAATGAAGGGATGAGTAAACACAGTAGATGAGGTCACAATATCGATCAGGTCACAATACAGATGAGGTCAAATGTGGGATGAGGTCATTGTAGGAATGAGGTCACAGTAAGGACACTGACACAGTAGGAATATGTTCATATTAGATATGAGGTCAGAATAGGCATGGGGTCACTATAGGAATGAGTTCACAGTAGAGATAATGTCAGAACAGGAATGAGGTCACATTAGACATAAAATCACACTAAGCTCATGGCAGAGTAAGGATATGTTACTGGGATGCATGAGGTCACATTAGGGATATGGTCAAATTGAGGATGACATAACTTTAGGAATGAGGTAAGAGTAGGGGTCAGGTCACAATAGCAATGAGTTTAGAATAGGGATGAGGTCACCTTAGGAATGAGGTAACACCATGGATGAGGTCACAGTTGGGATGTGGTCACAATAGAGAAGCGGTCACAGTATGGATGGGGTAATTTTAGGAATGAGATCAGGGTAATTGTGATGACACAAAAGGAATGAGTTAATATTAGATATGAGGTCACAGTAGGGATACTGTAAGGATGATTTAACAGCAGGAATGAGGTTACAATTGGGATGAGGTTACAATAGAGACCATGTGGATGAGGTAACAACTGGGATAAGGTAATTTTATGAATGAGGTCGGAGTAATGATGATGTCACAGTACGAATGACTTCATATTAGATATGAGATCACAGTATGGATGACCACAGGATTGAGGTCAGAGTAAGCATGATTTCAGAGTATGCATGAGGAAAGAATGGAAATGAGGTCATATTATATATGTAGTCACAGTAGTTATGATGTCACAGTAGGAATAAGGTTACAATAAGGATGATGTAGCAATAAGGATGATGGCATGGGAGGAACAATATCATATTACATATGAGGTCATAGTAGATATGATGTGACTGTAGAAATAAGGTCACAGTAAGGATGGTGTCATAGTTGGAATGAGGGCAAATTAGATATGCTATGCAGTCACATAAGGGTGATATCATAGTAGGTTTGAAGTCATTCTATGGAAGAGTTCTCCCTACAGATGAAGTAACTATAGAGATAAGGTCACAGTAGGGATGAGGACACAGTAAGTATGAGTTTATTACAGGAATGTGGTCACAATAAGGATTATGTCATAATAAGGGTGATGTCACAGTAGGAATGAGGCCATATTAGCTATGTGGTCAGACTAGGGATGAGTTCACTGTAGGAATGATGTCACAGTACAGATTACAACACAGTAGGAATGAGGTCAAATTAGATATGAGATGACTGTAGGGATGAGGTCACAGTAGGGATGAGTTCTGATCATGGATGAGGTCACAGTACGGATCAAGTCATTGTGGGGATGAATTAAAATGGGGATAAATTAACAACTGGGATGAGGTCACAATATGGATGAGGTCACTAGTGGGAGGAGGTGATTTTAGTAATGGTTTCACAGTAAGGATGATGCCACAGTAAGAATGAGCTCATATTAGATATGAGGTCAAAATATGGATAACGTTAGTGTAGGTATGAGGTAAAAGTTTGAATGAATTCAGAGGAAGGATTATGTCACTGTAGGAATAATGCCACAGAAAGTGTGATGTCACAATAAGGATTATTTCACAGTAGGAACGAGGTCATATTAGATATGTGGTCAGATTAGGGATGAGGTCACTGTAGGAATAAGGTCACAGTGCAGATGATATCACAGTAAGAATGATGTCATATTAGATATGAGGTCACAGTAGGCATGGCATCATAGTAGGGATGAGGTCATATAAGAGATGAGCTCGCTCTAGGTTTAAGGTCAAAATAATGATGATTTATCAGGGTGGATGAAGTCACAGTTGGGATAACATAACATTAGATATGATATCCCAGTAGAGAGGAGGTCACAGTAGGGATGACTTCAAAGCAGGAATGTATGTATTTCAAAGTACAGCATGCATGAGGTCACTGTACAGATGAGTTAACACAGCAGATGAGGTCACAATATCAATGATGCCACAATGTGAGGTCTCATGTAGGATGAGGTCATTTTAGGAATGAGTTCACAGTAAGGACTCTGTCACATCAGGAATGAGTTCATACTAGATATGAGGTCAGAGTAGGGAATAGGTCACATTTCGAATAAGATCACAGTAGTGGTGATGTCACAGTAGGAATTAAGTCATATTAAATATGAGGTCAAATTAGAGATGAGATCATATTAGGGCTGATGTCTGAGTAGGGATGAGTTACCAGGATGTGTGAGGTCACAGTAGGGGTATGGTCACAGTGGGGATAATATAACTTTAGTGACAAGATAACAGTACGTGTCAGGTCACAGTAGGAATGAGTTCAGAACAGGGATGAGGTCACATTAGTAATGAGTTAACACCATGGATGAGGTCACAATAGTGATGATGTCACAATAGAGATGAGGTCACAGTAGGGATGAGGTAATTTTAGGAATGATGTTGGAGTAGTGATGTTCATGTTAAATATGAGGTCAGTGTAGGAATGAGATCAGCATAAGCATGATGTCATAGTAAAGATGATGAAAGAGTGGGAATGAGGTAATATCAGATATGAGGTCAGAGTAGGGATGAGGTAAGTGTTGGACATTGGTCACAGCATGATAACAGAGTAGGAATGAGGTAATATTAGATATAAAGACATAGTAGTTATGAGGTCACTGTACAATTAAGGTAACAGCAAGAATAATGTCACAATAAGGATGACATCACAGTAGAAATGAGGTCATATCACATATGAATTCACAGTAGGGATGATGTGACTCTAGGAATAAGGTCACAGTAAGGACAATGTCACAATAAGAATGATATCACAGTAAGAATGAGGTCATAATAGATATGAGGTCATAGTAGGTATGAAATCACATTACAGATGAGGTCACGTTAGGGCTGAGGTTAGAGTAGGTATTAGTTACAAGGATGGGTGGGGTCACTGTAAGGATATGGTCACAGTGGGGATGACATAACATTAAGCATGAAGACATAGTAGGTGTTAGGTCACAGTAGGGATGAGTTTAGAACATGGATGAGGTCACGTTAGGAATAAGTAAATACTATGGATGCGGTAAGAGTATGGATGAGGTCACAATACAGATGAGATCACAGTAGGGAAGAGGTAATTATATAAATGAGGTCAGATTAAAATGGTGCCACAGTAGGCATGAGTTCATATTTGATATGAGGACACAGAATGGATGAGGTTGTTGTAGGAATGAGGTCACAGTAAGCATGATGTAAGAGTAAGAATGTGGTCATATTAGATATGAAGTCACAGTAGGGAAGATGTCCTGGTAGGAAAAATGTCACAGTAAGTATGATGTCACAATAAGGATGATGTCCCAAGAGGAATGAGGTCATATGTCATATGAGGTCACAATTGGTGTGATGTGACTAAAAGAATAAGATCACAGTAAATATGATGTCACAATAAGGAAGATGTCACAGTGGAATATGGTCACAATAGATATGAGGTTACATAGGGATGAAGACCTAGTAGGATTGAAGTCACACCAGGGATGAGTTCTCATGACTGATGAAGTCATAATAGAGAAGAGGTCACAGTAGCGATGAGATTACTATAAGTATGAGTTCATTGTAGGAATTAGGTCACATTAAGTATGACACCATAAGAATGATGTCACAGTAGGAATGAGGTTATATTAGATATGACATAACATTAGGTATGATATCATGGTAGGTATAAGGATACAGTAAGTAAAATATCACAATAATGATGATGTCACAGTAAGAATGAGGCCATGTTAGATATGTGGTCAGATCAGCTATGAAATCATTGTACGAATGAGGTCAGAGTACAGCTGATATCACAGTAGGAATGAGGTCATATTAGATATGAGGTTACAGTAGGGCTGAGTTCATTGTAGGAATGAGGTCAGAGTAAGTATGATGTCACATTAGGAATGAGGTTACAGGAAGGATAGCATCACAGAGGGGATTACATAACATTAGTGATGAGGTCACAGTAAAGGTCAGTTCACAGTAGGGATGAGTTAAGAACACTGATGAGGTCACAGTAGGGATGAAATCACTGTAATTATGAGTTAACACTGTGGATGTGGTCACAATAGGAAAGAGGTAACAATAAGATGACTTCACAGTAGGGATGAGTTCATTGTAAGAATGAGGTCAGAGTAAGGATGTTGTCACATTAGGAATGAAGTCACAGGAGGGATAAGGTCACTGTGGGGATGGCATAACATTAGGTATGACTTCACAGAAGGGGTCATGTCCCAGTAGCGGTGAGTTCAGAACAGGGGTGATGTCACAATAGGGATGAGGTCTCTGTAGGGATGAGTTAACACAGTGGATGATATCACAATAGGGATGAGGTCACAGTATGGATAAGGACATAATAGGGTTGAGGTCACACCATGGATGAGTTCTCACTACAGAAGAAGTCACAGAGAGATGAGGTCACATTAGGGATGAGGTCAGACCATGGAGAAGTGAGTTGATGGAGAAATAATTATAGGGACAACTCAGGCCGTGGAGAACTCAGTGCATAGGGATCACTACTCATAATAGAAATCAATCATTCCTGAAATAAGTTCGAAGGAGAAATCAATCTAAGGAGAAGTCACTTCATAGAGAATTCAGACTGTGGAGACCACAGCTAATGGAGAATTTAGTCCATGGAAAAGTCAGTCCTGGAGCCACTCATTCATGGAGAGCCCAGGCCATAGCGAAATCAATTCCTAGAGAAGTGAGTCTATAGAATCCTCAGGGTCATGGAGACATAAGGCCCTGGAGGAATTGAGTCATGAGAAGTCAGTTCAGGGAGAACTCAGGCCACGGAAAACTTAGTTCATGGAGACATCAGTCCATGGGGGAAATCAGGCCAGAGGGACCTTGGAGAACTCAGACCATGGAGCTGTCAGTCTGTGGAGAAATCAGTCCATGAAGAACTGAGTCCTTGGAGATCTCAGTCCATAGAAAAGACAAGCCATGGCAAAATCAGTCCATGGAGAAAACAGGTCCATGGAGACCTGAGGCCATAATGAACTCATCATGCAGAAATGAGTCCATGGAGAATTCCAGTTTGTATTAGTCACTTTTCTGTTGCTGTGATAAAACACCATGACCAAAGGAACTTATAAAAGGAAGAGTTTATTTGAGCTTATGATTGACGGTTCCAGGGAATTAGAGTTCATTGTGGCAGGAGGCATGGCGGCTGGAGCTGGAGCAGCATGTTGAGGGTCACATCTCGAAAAGAGCACAGGAAGCAGAGAGAGCAGCTGGAGACCACAAGGCTTGTTAAACTCACCAAGACTGCCTCCAGTGACATACCTCGCCCAGCACAGCCACACCTTCTAAGACCTCCAAAACAGCGCCACCAACTGGAGACAAATGTCTGAATACTTACAGCCTATGGGAGACACTCATTCAAACAACCACATGGTTATTGGAGACTTCAGTCCATGGATGTGGGAAAATTTAGTTAAGGTGGGTAGCATTCTAAACCAATGGGACCTCCCTGGCCACACCCATGGGGTGGGATTTATGATGAAAAGCCTTAGGATTTGGCCCTGGGAGTTGACTCATGCTGTCTATATAACCAGACATTTTGAAATAAAACTCTGTATTTGGACCTTAAAATGCATCCATATGGTGTGCTTTCCTGCACAGGTTTGCCACATGGAACATCTTAGGATTAAATGGGCCCCCACACACATGGAGAATTAAGAGCATGGAGAACTCAATCCATAGGGAAATATGTCAATTGAGAACTTGGATCTATGGGGACCTTAGGCCATGGAGAAAAATGTCCAGGGAGAACTCTGGCCATGTAGAAAACAGTACATGGAAAATTTGGGACCATGAGGAACTCAGGCAATGTAGACAGCTAGTAATGGAATGTCGTTGTTCAAAGTCTTTGAGTCACGTGTGACTGCATTCCACATGCTGTTCTTCACTTCTTGGCCTGGCTCTAGGCCTGGACAGTCTCTACGCTTCTCTCTCACAAGAAGGGGGGAAGGAAAACTGCCAGAGATCACCGATGGAAAATGTGCGGACTCACTCACAGAGAGCCAGGAGGACAGTAACTCCATTTATTTTCTGTCAGTGAGATCTATATATTGAAGGATACAGTGCTCTGGGCAAGGAAGTGCAGGGCAGGCAGGAGAGAGGGGTGAGTCACCTTGGCTCTAATCAGGGAGCAGCAGAGCTCCTGTTTGTGCAACAGGTAACTAGAGGTGCAACATTTTGCTCAATGCCTCAAGGGAGGGGGACATCCAGTCCTGGAACTTTGAAGATATAGGGCAAAGCAAGAAACATTGTAATATCCTTAACCTTCCTGCTACAGATAACTCACAGAGGCAACTGAATGTCCACAGAGATATCAGATAACCAGAGATCTTCCACAACAGGTCTTACAATTTCTTGCCTCAAGCCACACACAAAGTTTCATTCCTACAACCCCTCCTTTGTTTATTAATTAAAATGGAGCAGTAATGTCAAAGTCCTCTAGGGGGTCCCCTGGGACAGCCTGGTGTTGGACTAAAACAGTCTTGGCCACAACCTCAGTGAGTGTATTGATTTGGTTTTTGATAAACCAGAGGACACAGGGTGCAATACACAGGATGACTCCTAGGATTAAAATGGATCCCAGTAAGGGAAGTAACCAGGTAGTCAGGGTGTTGGAAACCATGGGACTTGTGGGGATTACTTTGTGTGTTCTTTTCTGAGGTCCTTTAGGAGACTGACATTTTGCTTAACAATACCTATTTATGTAAATACAGTATTCCTCCTCCAGGAAAATGCAGGTTCCCCTGTATTCTGCAGTTAACAAGTCCAGGGTTCACCAGTTCTGCATCACCACCTTGGCCAGAGAAGTTTTCTTTTCTCTTTTTTTTCTTTGTTTTTTCTTTTTTTTTTTTTTTTTACTTCTTTATTTTTTTTCATTTTTTAACAATAAGTAATAATTTGTGAGTACAAGCATCCTTCATGTAAAACCAATTTGCAAGCAGTTGTGCCCAAGCCCATACAGCTCATGGGTCTCACCATCCAGTTGGGGGGGACTTGTATGTTCAATCAAGTTGATCAGATGAGTGTCCAGACTATATTGCGGTAGTTTTGTCATTTACCCCAATAGCAGCCCTTACATTCTATCATGCCTCCTCTTCTGCAGATTGTTCCCTAGGCTTAGAAAAGAAGCACAGGTGGACGAGAAGCAAAACAGTCTACTTTCTCTGGAGCTGTTTTCTTGGACTCTGGTCAATTCTGGCTGTTTCCTTTCATGGGCTGACAGTTTGTCCATGAATAACCTTTCAATCCTACTAATGAAGCACAAGTAATTAGATGTATAGGTATTTAAACAGTACTAATTGTTTTGGTAGGTTACTTTGGTATAGACACAGATGTTTGTATGGTATGTTAATACATGAAATACGTTTTTTTCTGTAAAATATGACAGGGACTTACTGTGTATTATAACCACTAGAGGATGAAAGCTTGTGGCATCAGCCATGGGTTATTCCTCCAAGGAGAGAGCTAATAGCCAATTAGATTTGGGATATACAGGCATGTGGCTGCCACTGCTGCACCGTATTTCCAGGCAGGTGAGGTGTAGCTGGTGCTGACAGAGGAGTCTTCCTTGACTCAGGAAGACCTATATTTGCTTTATTGGTTTAGTGGCCTTTGGAAACACTCTCTGGTATTCCATAGACCAACTCTACACTTGCAAGTGTGGACTCAGTGCATCTTTCCCATGCTTACATCAGGTCTTTGATAGTAGGGCCTTTTTGCCTCTCTTCTTGTAGGTATCCCAGTTTACAGGCAAGAAGCCTTTGCATTTTTTGGGGGGGCTTGGATACCCTGGCCAACATCTTCTTGGTACAATAATCCATTTCTGATATCAGAGCTCTCCTGTATTAATATATTTTGCTTAAATG
This sequence comes from Rhizomys pruinosus, assembly GCA_009823505.1. NCBI lineage: Eukaryota > Metazoa > Chordata > Mammalia > Rodentia > Spalacidae > Rhizomys > Rhizomys pruinosus. Next base: position 2,675,936 of record VZQC01014308.1, read on the forward strand.
CACAGCTTAGAGACTTTAGTATTCTTTTTGGATCTGAATAGAGAATAATCCTTTTCACAGTTCCTATGTCTATTAGTCAATTATAGAAGGCAAATTTACCAGTTTTATAAGAGATTACCTCTATAACAGTTGGCTCCAATTTACAGTTAGAGAACGACCTCATCATCATCATATTTCTCCTTGTTCTATGGGGGGTAAAAAAGTCTCTTGTATTAAAACCTTGTGGCACCTAGAAGGTAAATTTCATTAGGACTCATTATAAATAGATGTTATACAAGTAGGATCCACTGAGGGGTTTGATGTCCATTGCAATCTGAGGATTTTCTTCCTTTCAATGTTCAGACAGGCCAACCTTTCTGCTGGCACTTCCTGGTACATCCTACACAATGCAAAGCTGTATATTTTCTTTCTCAACCCTTATGTTGGTGATATTTTGACCTGTTGGAACATGCAAATCTTATCCCATAGTTAGTTTTAAGATTTGAATTGCAAGGTTTTTGACAAAATTGTTTCATATCTATCTGTATCCCCCTTTTTATTTTATGTTTTTGATTTTTTGATCCATGAGTCTGAAAAAGGTAGTTGTATTACACATACCTATACGCTGGAATCAAGGCGCAGATTTCATCAAATTCACCCATGCAGTTTTGGGTGACGGTATGTGGTTAACATGGGAAGCAAACTTAATTTTTTAAGTTAAATCATCCTACAGGTAAAAGAGAATTTTTCTAACTCTGGAGTGATTCAAGGCTATTTGTTGTGGACACCATTCCCTCATCAAGCTTGTTTTGGAAGTCTGCTTCCATGCTGTAAACACTCACTAGGGCTCAACCTGAAGTTTCCATCACTGCTGTAGAGAGAATGATGCCTAGGCTGACCAGAAGCAGAATGAATATATCTCTCTTTTGATGGTCCAGGTCTGGTCACAGCATACAAGCAACTCCCTCCTTCTCATAAAGGAAGACCTGGGGAGTGATAATTACGGGAAAATAAATTCCAGAACCAGTAGCATTTGCACAGAGGGATGTGGTGCCATCACACCAGAGAAAGAATGAGAATTTGACATGCAGGGTCCTGTTGAGAGGAACACTTCAGAGTCACCTGGGGACTGGGGCTGCTGAAGCTCTCACTAAATAAATAGGAAGTATAGTGAGTTGATTGAAGAGAGAAATGCTGTGAAACACCAGCTCTGTCTCCAAGGGGGCAGATTCCTGTAGAGAGGTGTTAGAAGTAATGGCAGTGAACAGAGGGTGTGTAAGGGATTCACAGAAAAAAACATTGGGAGACATTAGGGTGGGTGGTGTAGTTGAGAAGATCTCTGGCATATTCAATGTACTGGGGCCAAGTTACAGTCGACTGCAGCTTTCCTTCCATTTTGGATTCCGGTAATAGAATGTGGGATTGAGTGAGAATGAGCTGAGGAGCTAGAACAAGCTGGTGAGAGATGTAGATATCTGCCACAGGCTACCAGGCATTGCTGTGAGTGTAGAGTTTTCCATGTACTCCAGCTCGCCAGAAGTCATTCCAGGGGTCCTGCATATTAATTTTAAACTGGTTATTTTTTGATTTTGAACAGGCATCTTGGGCTGTGAACACTCTCCAGCCTGCAAGACCAGAATCTGAAGCCACCATAAGTATCAGTTTCCTGTAAACACTGTCCTTTGTTAAGATGGGCGAAGCAGATAAAAGGTGCCTAAGAAGTAGTTATAGAATTAGGAAACAGTGATCGCCATTGCCTTGCTGCAGCCTTGAAAAAGACAGTCTCTGGTTCCAGTTACCTGATTTCTTCCTTCCCACTTTTCTCTGACAAAGAACCACTAGACATAGATCCAAGTTGGTGGTCTGTTCGTTCACAGGCTGGGCAGAGACAGAGTTATTTGAACTATTATGAGAGCCACCAAAAGGATAGCAGACAGGGGTGCAGAGGGGGACACATGGATTTTGCAGAATTGAGGAGTTTGTCAAGTTTCTTCCATGTTATGTTACTTGGGTTCTGTGAGTGCCTCCTCCTCTTTCTCCCCTTCTTTCCATCCATGAGTGATAGGCATGCCATATTTTTGGTCCACGGGGATGAATCTGACATTTCTGGCCAGGATCCAAATGGGTCTCAGAAAATCCTGTGGGAAGATGCAAGCAAAGCCCCTACCAGTTGTTAAGAGTGGATCAGGTCCTTTCCACCAATTATCTAAGGGATCTTTCCATCTGACAAATATTTGAGGAACAATGCATGATGTCTGCCAATGCTTGACTATGGCTGGACATTTTGAATCCCTGTAAATGTTAAAGAGGTTTAGATTTGCCAATGCAATGGCCAGCTGGATGTTAGGAGGGTATTTCCCCACCTTTTGTTTTAATAACTGACTTTCTTTAGGACCTGATGTGTCCATTCTATGATGCCTTGTCCCTGTGGGTTTTTGAGGGATACCGGTATTATGTGCAATGTTCCATAAATGACAAAATGATTTAAAGTGAGAGCTAGCAAACGCTGGCTCGCTGTCCATTTTAATCTGTTTTGGAATGCCCAGCTAGCTCAATTGGTAGAGCATGAGACTCTTAATCTCAAGATTGTGGGTTCGTGCCCCACATTGGGTGCCAGTTGTCATTGTTCAATGTCTTTGAGTCATGCGTGACTGCATTCCACACTCTGTTCTTCCCTTCTTGGCCCAGGTCCAAGACTGTCCCTGCCTGTAGGCTTACAGCCTCTAGGCTTCATTCTCACAAGTAGGGTGAGGGGAGGGAAAACCCATGGAAAATGAGCAGACTCACACACAGAGAGCTGGAGGATAGTAACTGCTTATTTTCTATCAGTGAGGTCTATATATTGAAGGCCACTACTGTACTCTGGGCAAGGAGTATTTGGATCTTTGGGGACCTCAGTCCATGGAAGACTCAGGTAAACCTGAACCCAGTCCCTGGAGAAATCAGTCCATGAATAACTCAAGTGCATGGGGACTACTTCCATAGAAACCTTAGTCCATGCAACACTCCTTCCATGGAAAAATCTGTAAGGGATAATTCGGGCCTATGAGGGCCTTCAGTATAATGAAGGACTGAATCATGGAGAAATGAGTACATGGATAACTCAGGACATGGAGAACTCAGTTCATGTTGAAATGATTCATGGAGAATTCATGTCCATGGAGAGCCCAGTTTTGGAGAACTCAGCCAATGGTGAACCCATTACTTGGAGAAATAAATCTATGGGGAATTCAGGTCCATGGGGACTTCATTCCATGGGAACATTAGTCCATGGGGTACTCAGTCCATGGTAAATCAGTCTTGGAGAACTGGGGTTTATATGGGGCCACAGTCCATGTAGCTCAAGCCATTAATAGATCATTCCAAGGAGAATTTGAGTGTATTGGGACCTCAGTCAGTGCAGTACTCAATGCATGTGGATTCACGCAATGGAGAACTGATTCCATATAGATATGAGTCCATGATTCAACTCATGGAGAACTCAGTCCATGGAAGATCAGTCCAAGTAGACGTGGTCCATGGAAACTTCAACTCTTTGGCAACTTGGGCTGTGGAGATATCAGCTCATGGAGAGATAAGTCCATGGGGTTGTGAGTCCATAGAGAACTCAGAACATGGATACATAAAGACATGGAGAAATTATTCCAGGTAGAACTCAATATATAATTTGTTGGTCCTTTAGTCACGTGTGGCCAAAATCCACACAATGTTATTTCCTAGAACCAGGCTGGCAGCTTCACAAGGCTTTAAGTTTCAGAGCAGTTTCCTGCCGGCAGACTAACAGTTTCCAGGCTGAGCTTCTGGTAAGGAGGGGATGAGTTAACCAAGAGAAGTCACCCGAAGGGGGATGAAAGAAATGGACTCAGAGAAAAAGTCCAGGAGATATACTCAGTTTTATTCATGCCAGCAATGTGTTTAGATACTTCATGCTACTGTGATCTAGGCCAGGAAATTGGGGGCAGGAGGAAGGGAAGGGCGAGCCTCCGTGGCTCTTACCAGGGGGCTTCAGAGTTCCTGTTTGTGCAACCAGTAAACTAGAGGCATGACATTTTTCTCAATACCTTATGGGAAGGGGCCATCTGGTTTGGGAGCTTTGCAGAGATAGGTGAGACAGGAAAAAACTGCAATATCCCAAACTCATGGAGTTACAGATAACTAACAGAGACAATTTGAATGCCCATGGACATATCAGGTAACTCTTGGATGTTCAGGGACAGCACTTACAGGTCCACCTCGAGCCAGGCAAAATTTCATTCCTACACATGGGGAATTCAGTCTCTGGTGTACTTCGTCCATGGATTCAGGCAATGAAAGACTGAGTACAAGGAGATATGAGTCCATGCATAATTCAGCCTGTGGAGAACACATTTCATGGAATAGTCTGGCCATGGAGATCTCAGTCCATGGAAACCGCAGGGCTTGTGGAATTCAGTATATGGAAAAATAAGTTGATGAAGAAATCAGTCCATGTAAAATCCAAGGCATGGAAAAGAAAGCCCATGGTGAAATCTGTTCATAGAAATATCATTCCATGGATAAGGGAATCCATGGAGAAATCAGGACGTACAAAACTCAGTTCAGGATGAAATTAGTCATGGAAAATTCAGGTCCATGGATATCCAAGTTCATGGAGAACTCAGGCCATGGTGAACTCATTCCTTGGAGAAATAAGTCTATGGAGAATTCTGGTCTATGGGGACTTCAGTCCAACAAAATATTAGTCTAACCAGTACTCAGTTCATGCAAAAAGCAGTCATGCAGAGTTGAGGTCCAAATAGGCTCTAAGTCCGTGGGGAACTCAGGCCATAGTGAAATCATTCCATGGTGAACACAAGTCCATGGTACCAGTATATGGAATATTCAGACAATGTGGAATTCACTCAATGGAGAACTGTGTCCTTAACAATATGAATCCATGGATAACTCAGCTCATGGAGAACTCATTGGATGGAAAAGTCAAGCCATAGAGACAACAGTCCATGGAAAATTCAGGCCTCGGAAAACTCAGGTGATGAATATCTCAGCTCATTGAAAGTATATCAATGGAGAAGCTAGTCCACGGGGAACACAGAAGATGTATACATCAGGACATGGAGATATTAGTCCATGTATGTAGGCATTATTTTGTCAGAAGCACTTAAAAGCAGTTACATAACAGCCAAAGCCTTGACCCGTGCTGTTATGCTCACAGACCTATGAAGCCTGGACTGTCTTTGAGCTCTCAGAAAAAAACTTTGATCTGGAATATAGCCTGAGGTTCCCTTGTCCCAGTTTCCAGCCCCAGCCCCCAATTGCGTGTACATTTTCCAGCTCATGCATGGGTTGGTATAAAAGCCTTGAGTTTCAACATTAAACTTGAGTCTTCCTCCCAGATTTTCTCTATGAGTCCATCTCTTTTCTTCCACTTGAGTAACTTTTCCACAGTGCCCTCCCCTCTTCTTGACAGAGCTCACCTTAAGAACTGTTAGCCTCTTGGCAGAAAACAGCTCCAAAAGCCTGCAGTCTTGTAGGACTGCCAGCCTGGTTGTAGGAGGGAAGAATATCATGTGTATTGTGGCCATGTGTGAAGAAAGGATCAACAGATGATATAAGTGACCTACAACTGGTGCCCATAATGTGTGGCTTGATTTTCCACCAAAGGAAGGAAGAAGAATATAGGTATTATCCTGGGCTATCTCTCTCAGCTCTGTTTCCCACAACAAAGGGGAAAATCTCGGAGTGTATATTGTGAAGAAGCAGAAAGTACCCCCACTCTGGAAGTAGAATTCAGGGTAGTGGCCAGGCATAGGCATATCTCCATGAAATCTTTTCTTTCATCAGAGATTAAACTTTTAATTTGTTTTCAGTATTTCTCCTTTATATGGCCAGGCTACCTCCATTGAAAAATTCTCCTTTATACCAGAGATTAATTTTTGAGCTGTCTTTTTCCCTAACCACTAGAATTTCCTGCCTTCCTCTTTCATGGCAAGCAAACAAGCACACCAATTGCCAATCAAAATCCAAGCAGTTGTGGCTGCAGCTCCAAAGCAGTCTAAGTGGACAGAGGAGCTAGCAGGGCATTCCAGGGAGCAAGGAGGGGCCAGAGCACTGGGAGAGGGGCCCGTGGGGCCTACAGGAGGCCACGTGTGAACCAAGATGAGAGTAGACCAGAGCCAGGCACAGCCAGCAGCCCTCATTCAGCTCTTCTCTGCCAGGGATCTGCTGCTGCTGCCCACACAGCTCAATTGCCAACCTGAGTTGCAGCCATGCACTCCCAGCCACTCTCTCTTAAAGGACCAGCACATTAGCTATTTCCCTCTCTGCCACACAAAAACGGTATCATATCAGTAATAACCAAGACCTTCTTTTGCAGGTAGTTTCCATTAATGTAGCCCCAACTTGGAGCCGCAAAAATTATGACAAAATCATTTCTCAGGAAAGGAAAATGTAGCATCAGCTGCCTGCATCTGGCACACACCAGGTTTGAGCACAGGACTACATTTCCCAGAATTCCTTGTGGCTGTCACAGCTATATTAACATCCTGTTGCATGTATTTCTCATTTATTTTCCTTCCAGGCTGAAAGAGTACATTTCTGAGGGTGCTTCAGGTCTGCCACTGAACATAAATTTAGTATGGTTCAGGTTTATTTTTTTATTTCAGGTTTTTCAAAAATATACACAGAAAATGTAGCTTTGAATTTTATTGTGTTCTTTCTCATGATTCTTGTCGAGAATTGAGAGAATTGTACTGTTCCTTGCACATCAATTTTTATCTCGAGATAATATTTGATATGAGCATTTAAAACCTGTTAAGTGAAATTCCATCACAAGCACGCTTTTCTAAATCTGATACATGGGTACCCAAAAAATCTTTAAACAAGTTTTGCACAACTGATCAATTAATAAGTCCTAGGCATTTCAAAGTCAATTAGTCAAGGATCCTAAACTATTCTAAAATTAATTAATAAAAATGTCTTAAATAATTTTGGAGCCTTTTAGATAAGTTTAAATTTTTAAAATTCACAGGTCCCCAATCACATAGTCTGTAACCTACTGCTGAACAGAAATAACAAGTCATCTCAATTCATGTCTGTCTGAATTTAATACCAGCTTTGTATGAAGAGTTTGAAGCCAACTTTGTCTGACAAAAATTAAAACGAATTAATGTTCTTTAACAACTATTTATTATTTTTAGGTATTGGTTAAAAATTAATTTGTATGATTTTTCTATTTACATAAAATTAGTAAGGGCTGACTCTAAAACCAAAATTAGTTTTTCCCTAACTTAGATCTGCCAGTATATTTAAGCAGCTGATAAAGAAATAGATTAATTAATTAATTAATTAATTAATTAATTAATTAATGGAAAATATCAATTTACACAAGTAATAGTTCAATGTTTTATTAAGTATGTATTGTCATCTACCAGATATGAACCACCAACACCCAATAGGATCCATAAAACCCATTCTTTAGAATTTACTCCTTAAAGTTATACATCTAAGGATGATAAAATACATAGGTGTTAAAATTATATATATGCATAAACCTTATTTCTACAGGATCCAGTCTTAATCAGGTAACTTAAAAATCACAATGTATGTTTAATTAAGATTCCTTTAACTTATTTTTACTTGTGTTCAAAATTTATTCACACATTGGATAATGGTAAACTAAATTATTTATGCTGCTTAAAAATTGGTCTAATACTGTCAACATAAAAAAATTGGTCACACTTAAATGTATGTAAGCTACAAGTTACTTTTAATTCTAATCCATACCAAATTTCCAGGTAACAGCCATGACATTATTGTATATCAAATGTCCTTTATAATGTTATCTCTAGCATCCCCTTTTATCTGCAGGATAATTTAGTTTTAAATGACAGTATTTCATCTCTTCATCAACAATGGACCTCAGGACATTGGTTCACCTATGGGTATGTATGTGGTAATATGGTTTTCAGAAAATAATATATTCTCTTAAAATAAGGTAAAATTAATATAATGTCCTGCAAAGGAAAGCTTAACATCTTCCTTACATTAAGAGAAATAACATCTCTTGGAAGGATATTCTATTTCTCAAAAACATCTATTAAATATGTATCAAGGCCAGGTACTATAGTGGCTGGGATATCTCACCACAGACAATTACATCAGTAAAAAATATTACAGCTGTCTTTCATCAAGCTAAAAATCAGGCCCAATAAATCTACCAGGACTAAAGAGGGCCATGGATAATTCCAGTACTAAACTTATATATTATTTAACTTTTCAAACTTAAAATTAAAGGGCAAATCTGTATTATTCTTAAAAGAATTTTAACAAGCCTTCATCGGTTTATCTACTGGAATGATAAATGAGGAATTTCCTACCTATAGTAAAAAAAATGTTATCTCTAAACACCTGTGCTATGCCAGCAGTACAACATAGTATGGTAAATAATGTTTACTTGACTGCCTATGCTATTACCATTCATAGTTCAACAGTAAACTACAAAAGGTTATCCCTGAGAGCCAAGACTCCAGGTAAGTGGGAGGCCATCTGCAGCCTCACAAGCCATTACTCCTAAGAGACTGGATACAGAGCTGAGTCACCAGCCTTCTGCTGAGAAAAGGCTGAGATAACCTGGGTGCTATCTTCAACAACAAAAATGATTTACTCCTCTGTCTCCCCTCCCCCACCCAGAAAGCTTGGAAACTGCTGGCTAAAGAAAAACCCACAGGAGACAATTGTGACTGAACTTGGTTCCATCAATGTAGTTTCATGTACAGATCTTTCTAGCCAGGCTTGGGGCTTTGGGGGTGCAGGTAAAAAACACCATCTATGTTTAAAGGGGTATCAAGTAATATCTGTATGTTTTCATGTATAAGATAAGGAATGTTACTCTTAGAAACAATTTCATTCACATACCTGTATGTCTTTGTATGTCTTTCTGTGTAGGGCAAGCAATGTCATTTTTAGAGACAATGTTATTTACATACCTATATTTCTTTGTATATCTTTAGATGTGGGACAAGCAAGGTTGTTTTAGAGATTATGTCACTCACATACCTGTAGGTTTTAATGGGAGGAAAGGTATTACTTTTGCTTTGTCAATTTCTAGTGTTCCGCCACTTAAAGAAGGGCAAAGTTGCATGCTCAATGGGTCTCTTTGCATATTTTATGGTTGGTTTATGATGCACTGGCATTAGTTTCTGTCTTTAAATCATAGGTGCAAATGCACTTGAGAGACGTAGCAACTGGCCTATGGCCTTTTGCTGCCTCTGTGTTCAGAAGTAGATCAAAGGATGCCTCCATGCCTTTATGTTTCAGAGAAAAATGTTATCTTTTCAACAAAAGCCCTGTTACCTGAGGCCATCTGGGTAATCCTTTTTCTTGAATCCAATTCCAACCTCAGGAGGTTGGTTTCCTGATTTGTGAAAAGCCAGTTTGGGGTTACAGCTCAAATGTCTTTAGTCCAATATCAAGCCATACCTAACGATCCTCTGGTACACACTGACATCTTTGCTCCATTTTAAATAATAATAATAATAATAATAATAATAATAATAATAATAATAATAGAAACTAGCTGTAGGTATGGGACTTTGTAGGGCTCAAGGTAAGGAACTACAGAATTTTCCCCAGGGCTTCTCCATGAGGTTTGGGTAGGCAGCATTTCCTGCTTCTCCTATCTCTGCAAAGTTCCAGACCCTGACACCTCTTCCTTTGATGTATTGAGCAAATTTTCACAACTCTAGTTTGCTGAATACACAAACAGGAGCTATACTGCCCCTGGTTGAAGCCAAAATGCCTATTATATACACTCTCAGATTATGTCATTCCCATTGGGAGCCTCATTGGGCTGCACTATTCTGGAGCACCCCGCAATAGATAAAATATTAACAGTTTGTGAGAATTGAGCTTTTCCATTGGGAGCCTCATTGGGCCGCACTATTCTGGAGCACCCTGCAATAGATAAAATATTAACAGTTTGTGAGAACTGAACTTTTTTATAAGTAAAAATGGGGACATGTAGGCATTATTTTCTCAGAAGCACTTAAAAGCAGTTACATAACAGCCAATCCTTGACACCTCCTATTATTCTCACAGACCTGTGAAACCTAGACTGTCTTTGATCTCTCAGGAAAGAACTTTTATCTGGAATATAGCCTGAAGTTCCCTTGTCCCAATTGCCAGCCCCAGCCCCCAATTGTGTGTATATGTTCTGCCCCATGCATGGGTTGGTATAAAAGCCTTGAGTTCCAACATTAAACTTGAGTCTTCCTCCTAGACATTCTCTATGAGTCTGTCACTTTTATACCTCCATTAACTTTCCCATGGTCCCCTCCCCTCTCCTTGCCAGAGCTCAGCTTTGGAGCTGTTAGCCTGCTGGCAGGAAACAGCTCCAAAAGCTTGTAGCCTTGTAGAACTGCCAGCCTCGTTCTAGGAGGGAAGAATAGTATGTGGATTGTGGCCATGTGTGAATAAAGGACAAACAGATGATAGAAACGACCCATTCATGTAGATAACAGTCCATGGAGAGCTCATTCTATGGAGAACTCAATATATGGAGAAACCAGTCCATGGAAAAGTCAGAACATAGAGACCTCAGTACATGGAGATTTCAGGCTGTGGAAAACTCAGGACTTATAGAATTCAGCCCTTGCAGAAATCAGTTCATGGCAAATCAGATCCATTGAGACCTCAATCCATGGAGAGCACAGTCCATGTAGAAATCAATTATGGATATCCCAGTCCATGGAAGTCCATGGAAACTGAAACTCATCCAGGGTAAAATCAGTCCACAGAGAATTTGACTGCTTGGGGATTTCTTTCCAGGGAAACCCTAGTCCATGGAGTAATTGTTCCTTGGAAAAATCCAGCATGGAGAATTCAGGTGCATGTAACACTCAATCCATGGAAACTCGGGCCACAGAGAAATCATTCCATGCTGAATTCAAGTCCATGGGAACTCAGTATATAGAGAATTCAGTCGATGAGGAATTTTGGCAATGGGGAGTCCATGGAGATATGGGTCCATGGATAATTCCAATCATGATGAACACAGTCCATGGGAAATCAGGTCATGAAAACCAGTACATGGACAATTCATGCTGTGGATAAATCAGTTCATGGAGAAGTCATTCCATGGTGAATCAGAGAATGTGTGGAACTCAGTCTATGGAGAACTCTGTCAGTGAAAAACTCAGCCTGTGGAGAAATCTGCTCATGCAAAATTCAAGCCCATTGGGAAATCACACCATGGAGAACTCAGTTCATGCATAAATTAGTGCATATTGAAATTAGACCATGGAGAACCAAGACAATGGAAATATCTGTCCATAGAGATATCAATCCATGGAGAAGGGAATCCATGGAGAATTCAGGACAGGGAAAACTCAGTTCATGTTGAAATGATTCATGGAGAATTCACATACATGGAACCTCCAGTTCATGGATAACTCAGGTCATGGTGTACTTGGCCCTTGAAGAAATATGTCTATGGGGAATTCTGGTCCATGTGGACATCAGTCCATGGAAACATTAGTCCATGATGTACACAGGACATGGTAAGTCAGTTATGGAGAATTGGGGACCAGGATTTCCCCCAGTCAATGGATAAATAAGGGCATAGCGCAATCATTCCATGGAAAATTTGAGGCCATGAGGACCTCAGTCCATGTAGTAGTCATTCCATGTGGAAATCAAGCAATGGGTAACTGATTCCATGGTGATATGAGTCTATGGATAATTCATTTTATGGCGAACTCAGTCCATGGAAAACTCAGGCCATGGATAACTGGGTCCATGGAAACCAGTCTTTGGACAACTCAGGCTATGGAGAGATCAGCACAAGGAGAAATAAGTCCATGGGGAAGCTATTTCATGGAGAAATCAGACCACAGATACATCAGGACATGGAGAAATTAGTCTATGTAGAAATAAGTCAAAGGGAGGACATGCTTATCCCCAGGACCTCCAGTGCAGGGTTGCAAGGCCATTGATCTCTGTTGCTTCCAGCCCAGGGTCCCAGAACCATCCCAGCCCAAACGATTCCAGAGCAGGGTGAGTAACAGGCCAGGATTTTCCTCAGGTAGATTCCAGGATCATCCCAACTCTGACCGTTCCAGCTCAGGGTTCCCAAACAATCTGATCCCAGTCACATCTTGTGCAGAGTTCCAGGACCATTCTAGAACCTTTGCTTCCAGAGCAAGGAGAGAAACATGGCAGGCCTCTCTATAGGCCTGTTCTAGTTTGGCTTCCATTGCTGTGACAAAACTTTCTGACCAATACCAACTTGGGGAGGAAAGGGTTTATTCAGCTTACATGTCCTGGGTCACAGTTCATCACTTAGGGAGCCCAAGGCAGGAACTCAGGGCAGGAACCTGGAGGCAGGAGCTGAAGCACAGGCCATGGAGGAAGGCTGTTCACTGGCTTGCTCCCCTGGCTCATGCCCAGCCTGCCTTCTTATATGGTACACAACAACCTGCCCAGTGTGCCACCACTCACTGTGGGCTGGGCCCTCCCACACTGTTCAACAATGGAGCCAATTCCCCAATTGAGGTTCCCTCAATCCAGGTGTGTCAAGTTGATACTAAATCTATCCAGCACAAGGCCTTACTCCAAGACCTTCTAGGAGATGGCAATTCTGGCACAGAAATTCAGGACCATGTGACAACTGGTGCTTCCTGCCCAGGGTTCCAGGACCATCCCAGTCCAGTCACTTACAGTGCAGGGCAGGATCCAGGACTATCGAAGATGAGGTCCTTCTGATGCATGGTGCAAATATCATCCAAGATCCGTAGCTTCAGGCTCAGAGTCTCTGGACTTCAGTCAATGTAAACCTTAGTTCATTTCATTGAGTACTCATTTCATTGAAATGTCCTTTAAGGAGGTTTCAGATACATTGGGAAAGCAGTCAATAGAGATCTCAGTTCATGGAGAAATCAGTCTATGTTGAACTCATGGAATGGAGAACCCATTCCATGGACATATATGTCCATAGAGATATTAGTCCTTGGAGAAGGGAGTCCATTGAAAACTCAGAACATGGAGAACTCGGTTCACATCCAAATAAGTCATGGAGAATTTAGTTCCATGGGGACACCAGTTCAGAGATAACTGAGGCCATGTTGAACCCAGTACTTGGAAAAATAACTCTATGGGGAAGTCAGGTCCATGGGAACATCATTCCATGGGAACATTATTCCGTGGAATACTTAGTCCATGGGAAATAAGTCATGGAGTAATAGGATCCCTTGGGCCCCTCAGTCCATGGAGAATACAGAGAGATCTTTCTAATAGATCATTCCAAGGATAATTTGAGTGTATAGGGGCCTCAGTCAATGGAGTACTCAATCCCTGGGGATTCAACAACTGAGTCCATGTAGATATGTGTCCATGAAAAATTCAGCTCATGAAGAACTCATGAAGAACATTGAAAATCAGGCCATGTAGGTGCTTTCAATGGAAACTTTAGGCCTTGGAGAACTCAGGACATGGAGAATGTAGACCTCAAATCATTGAGAAATCCATCTGAAGAACTCTGGTCCATGGGGACCACAGCTCATGGAGAACTCAGGCCATGGAGTATGCAGTCCATGGAGAAATCAGTACATAGGGAAATCACTCCATGTAGAAACCCGTCCATGGAGAATTCGGACCATGGATACTTCAGCACATGGAGACATTATTCCATGTGGACCTCAGTCCATGGAGATCTCAGTATATGGATGTCATCTGAAGTTTACATCTGGTGCTCCTGTAATATATACAGTGAATGTGCCACCTTCCACTAGATGTTCTTATCCTTGGACTAGAGCTCACAGCTCTGTGGTGCTGAAAGTCTCAGTACTGTCCCCAGCCAGCCTGGCAACAGTCCTAGCATAAGCCACAGGTGGGAGGATGAGGGAATGGTGGTAAAGGACCCGGAGAGAAAAAGGAAATGGACTCATAGAGACCGGGAATAATTCCACTAGGGGGAAAAACTTGCTTTAATGTTGTAAATCATGGTATTTTATACAAAACCTTGAAAGGGGCTGGGACACACAGAATTGGGGGTTGGGACAAGCAGGGCTTCAGGCCATTTGCTCCAGATCACTGCTTTGCCCTAAGGCATCAAATACAGTTTCAAAGACAGTTTGGCATCAGGGCAGGTTTCACAGGTTTGCAGGATATCAGGAGGGGTCCAAGCTTGGATGGTTCTTGGTAACTCTCTTAAGTGCTTCTGCCAAAAGAATACCTACATCTCCCCATTTTTATTTATTAAAAGTGCTCAGTTGTCACATACTGTTATTATTTTTCTATTGGGGATACTTTGGAAAGTGCAGCCCAATGTGGCTCCCACTGGGGAAAACAGAACCTGGGTGTCTGTATAGTAAGCTAGAATTGTGGCATTTGCTTGATACATCAAAGGAGAGAGCTCTCAGGGTATGGAGCTTTGCTGAAGCAGTCAAGGCAGGAATACTGCATTATCCTGACCCCATGGAGCTACTAGATAACCAATGGAGGGTACTAAATTCCCACAGAGACTACTGGATAACCTACAGAGGCTACTGGGACAATGTTTTGCAGATGTCTGCTTCCAGCCAGACAAGTCTCAGTCCCACAGCTAGCTCCCTACATTTTAAATTAAAATGGAGCAAAATTGGCATCCTTTTTTTTCCGAGAACTTTTAGGGATGGCGATTTTTCTCTTAACACAGAGGCAGTAAAAGGATGCAGGGCAGCTGCCAAAATTTTCAAATGCTTCACTTGCTTTTATACCTATTAATTTAAACACAGAAACTGGTGCCAGTGTATCACAAACCAACCACATAAAGAGACTTACTGAGTATGTAACTTTTCCCTAAAGTGGTGGAACTGTAAAAAAAAAAATGAAAAGCGAAAGTAATACCTTTTCTCTAACCAAGACACACAGGTATGTGAGTGACATTTTTTCTAAAGATTACATTTTTGTTCTATACATGAAAGCAACATTTTTTTCCTTATGGCATAGACATGTGAATGACATTTTCCTCTAAGAATATTTTGTCCTATACTTGAAGACCTACAGATATTATTTGATTTCCCTTTCAACATAGATGATGATTTTACTTGTACCCCCAGAGTCTTAAGTTTGGCTGGAAAAAATCTGTATATGTAAGTATATTAATGGAAGAAAGTCCAGTCACATTTACCTTTTTGGTCTCCTGTAGTTTTTTTCTTTAGTCAGAAGCTTCTAGGCTTTAGAGAGTAAGGGAGAAGAGCAAGTAAATAGAGGGGCAACCCATTCTTTGTTGAAGATAGCACTTAGGCTGTCTTAGCCTTTTATCCCAGCAGGAGGTTGGCGGCTATGCTCTGGCTCCAAGTCTTTCCTGGAGGCATGGATTGAGGGCCCAGAGATGAAGCAACTGTGGGGGGCACAGGTGGCCTCGGGCTGAGCCAGAGTCTAGGCATTCAGGGGGTGTATTTTGCAATTTACTGATGGAATATGAATGGTAAAATTATAGGCAGTTAAGTAAACACTATTTATTATACTTGGTTGTGCTGTTGGTATGGCATAGGTGGTTAGAAATACCATTTTTGTATTACTGTGGGTATTGTAGAAAATACCTTGTTTATCATTTCAGTAGATACATGGATGAAGGTGAATAAAGTTCTTTTTAAGAATGAAGTATATTAGCACTTTAACATTAAGTTTGAAAAACAAAATGGCCTTTTAGCTTTGATAGATTCATTGGGCCTGATATTCAGCTTGACAAAAGACAGCTGTAATATTTTTTACTGATATAATCGGCTCTTGGGAGATGTCCCAGCCAGTACAGTACCTGGCTTTGATACATAGATAATAGATTATCTTTAAATAGACTATCCCTCCAAAAGATTTTATGTCTCTTAATGTATTTTGGAGGGCATTACATTAATTTTACCTTATTTTAGGAAAATATACCTGTCGTAGTTTGTCTTCCATTGCTGTGACAAAACACTCTGACCAACACCAACTTGGGGAGGAAAGGGTTTATTCAGCTTACATCTCCCAGGTCACAGATCATCACTTAGGGAACTCAAGGCAGGAACTCAGGGCAGGAACCTGGAGGCAGGAGCTGAAGCACAGGCCATGGAGGAGTGATGTTCACTGGCTTGCTCTCTACTGGCTTGCTCAGCCTGCCTTCTTATACTGTCACTGCTCAACAATCAAGACAATACACCACAGATGTGGCCACAGGCCAATCCAATGGAGCCAATTCCCCAACCGAGGCTCCCTCAACCCAGGTGTGTCAAGTTGACACCAAAGCTATCCAGCACAATTGACCCCTTGTCAACTTGACACACAAACACATCACTATTAAACCACCTTTCCAGTTCTTATCCCCAAAGTATGATGTTAACACTAATCACAACCTAAGACAGTACATCCTTAAAAGCCCCACAGTCCTTAAAATGTCCAAACACTTAAAAGTCCAGTCTATTAAAAGTCTCTTAACTGTGGGCTGCTGTAAAATCCAAAACAAGTACTGTCTTATTTCAAAGGGAAGAATCAGGCACTCTCAAACAAAACCTAAGTCCAGCAAGTAGCTCAAGGCTGGACACCTGGGATTCACTCACGATCTTCTGGGCTCCAAAGGGTCTCGGCAGCTCCCCCTCTCCGACTCTGCCGTCCGTGGCACACTCATCTCGCAGGCCCAGGCCGACTCCATTCTACACCTACCGCTGCTCTTGGTGGTCGTCCCAGGGTACCGGCATCTCCAAAAAGCTGGGGTCGCTACTGAAACTGAGGCAGCACCTTCACCAATGGTCTCTTCTGACCTCTCCTGGTGCAAAGCCTCAGCTTCTCTCCATGACCCCTGCAATCCTGGGGTCTTCACAGCAACCGAGGTGCACTTCCACCAATGGTCTTTCCTGACCTCTCACAGTGCCAAGCCTCGGCTGCTCTCTGTGACCCCCTCAAATTTCAACACCGGAACCATATAGGAGACTCTTACACGTTACCAAGTCCGGCTTCTGGCTCGAGATGGAGGCTCAGGCCCTTTCTGGGTCACAGCTTCTGTGTGCTGACCTTGAAGATATTCTCCCCAGATTTCACCTCAGTGATGCTGGTCTCTTGTTACTTACAGCTGATTTTTCAGCCCCAGCTAACCAGCATCAATTGCCACAGTACCACAAAAGTTTCACTTCAGGTTCTGGTCTCTTGTTACTTACAGCTGATTCTCCACAGCCCCAGCTGACCAGAACCCACAGATTACACAGTCCTGTTGATCTCTGCTCTCCTTTGAAACTAGAAACTTCACAAGCCAGGCCTCCATCTTCTACAACTCCTTCAGCAAAACTGCCCCAAGCTCCACAGCAACAATCTTTAGGCATTCCATGATCTTCCCAGCCCAAAGTTCCAAATGCCTCCACAATCCTTCCCCCAAACACCAAGGTCAGGTCTATCACAGCAGTACCCCACTTGTCTGGTACCAATTTCTGTATTAGTCAGTTTTCTGTTGCTGTGATAAAACACCAGACCAAGGAACTTATAAAAGGAAGAGTTTATTTGAGCTTACAATTGGTGGTTCCAGGGAATTAGTCCATTGTGGCGGGAGGCGTGGTGGCCGGATCCGGAGCAGCAAACAGAGGGTCACATATCGCAAAGAGCACAGGAAGCAGAGAGGAAGCAACTGTATACCACGAGGCTTGTTAAACTCACTAAGCCTGCCCCTAGCAATGCACTTCCTCTAGCATGGCCACACCCTCCAAGACCTCCAAAACCAGCGCCACCAACTGGAGACAAATGTCTGAATACCTAGAGCCTATGGGGGACACTCATCCAAACCACCACAATACCCTTTTTGAAAATTATAGTACTACACACCCATACAGGAACCTAAGTTCTGAGGTTCATTGTTGATGAAGAGGTGAAATATAGTCTTTTAAAGCTAAGTTATCTTGTACATAAAAAAGGGGGTGTTACAGATAACACCACAGAAAGACACTTCATATACATTAATTCCAAAGCTGTTACCAGGAAATTTAGTATAAATTAGGAGTAAAGGTAATAACAACTTGTAGTTCATATGAATGTACGTGTGACAAATCTTTCATGCCAATAATATTAGACCAATTTTCAAACAAAATAAGTAATATAGATTACGAATATATAATGTGTGAATATATTTTGGATAAAACATACATTGTGCTCTTTAAATTACCCCATTAAGACTTGATCCTGCAGAAATAAAGTTTATATATAATTTTAACCTTTTTATATTACAACTTTTAAATGTATAACCTTAAGGTATACATTTTATATAATGGGTTTTACAGATACTTATGGGGTGTTGGTGGATCATAACCAGTAGATGACAGTACATACTCAATAAAACTTTGGAGTATCACATGTGAAATTTATATTCACCCTTAATAAATGAATTAATTCATTAGCTGTTTAAATATACTGGAAGATCTGAGTTAGAAAAAAAAAGTCAATCTCAGTTTTAGAGTTAGCCTTTACTGAATTTAAACACTAAATTTATGTAAGCAGTAAAATCACAAGTTAATTGGAAAAAAAAGTTAATCATAGCTTTAGAGTATTTTTAAAATGACCAATAGTTGCTAAAGAACATTTTATTAGCTTTAGCTTTTTGTTAGACCAAACTAACTTGAAAATCTCCATACAAATCTGCCTTGTTTTGCTTTCAGGATACTGAAATAAATAATGGTGTTAATTTTAGTTAGGGAAAGACAGACATGAATCAAGATGTTATTATTTTTTTAACATTTTTTATTGATGCTTTGTGCATTTCATACATCATTTTCCAATTCAGTTCAGGCATATTTCCCTTTCCCTTTCCCCCCACCCCCACCCCATCCCATATCATGCATTCTGCCATAACTGTCCTGCATATTTCTCTCAGTTTTTTTTTTCATTTTTTAGCTATAAGTGATAATCCATGAGTATAAGTATCCTTCATGTAAAACCAATTTGCAGGCTGTTGTGCCGAAACCCCCACAGCCCCACCTTCCAGCGTGGGATGAGGGGTTGTATGTTCAGTCAGGTTGATAAAATGAGGGTCCAGACTACATTGCTGTAGTTTCACCATTCACCCCAATCGCAGCCCTTACATTCTACCATGCCCCCTCTTCCGCAGGTTGTTCCCTAGGCTTAGAAAAGGGGCACAGGTGGATGAGAGGTAAAACAGTCCACTCTCTCTGGAGCTGTTGACTTGGACTCTGGTCAATTCTGGCTGTTTCCTTTCATGGGCTGACAGTTTGTCCAGGAATAACCTTTCGATCCTACTAATGAAGAACAAGCAATTAGATATATAGGTATTTAAGCAGCACTAATAGTTATGGTAGGTTACTTTAGCATAGACACATGTTTGGATATGTTAATCCATGAATTACAATTTTCCCCCCTGTTAAATATGACAGGGTCTTACTGTGGCTTATAACATCT